>SZWC01000667.1:222088-238164 GCA_023375785.1 Penium margaritaceum | reverse complement strand
GTTGGAAACATTGGATGTAGCTGATTATAAGTTATGTTGTGCTGGGGGCTGGGGGTGCTGAGTATGGTGTGGGAACCACATAATACTCCACTCATAAAGCGTCATGAAGGAATATTGCCCAGGGACACTATGAGAAAGGTGCAAGGGGGTTGATGGCGAAGGCGATGCCAGGTTGTGTGGTCGTGGTCCAGTACATCAAAGAGCCAATCAACCGTCAAGAAGAGCCATGAGGAGGGCCATCGCCTGTAGCTGCGGGTCAATCTTCCACCCCACATTGTTGCATTGTGAGGCAAGTGATTCGATCTGCTGCAAGGTAGTGATAACATCATGCCCCTCCTTAGTTCTAACCGTGAGGAGTCACTTCATTAGAAGGATCTGTTTTGCAAGCAACTTACTTTGATGAATGACACAGATTTTTCTCTGAGCTTTGCTGCCAACATACAGCCCTAAACTCAAACAACCAAACACCAGCAACGTGAGCGTCTCCGTGTTCATCTGTGCAAAAGCCTCTTTCTGTGCTTCCGTCGCTCTCACTTCTTCAAGGACTCTCGTTCTCTTCATGACCTCCAGCAACCTCTCATGCGTGAGGTGGATCTCAAACTGCAACCTCTATAGCTGAAAGCCAAGGCCACTCAAATACTTTTGGTTGGACTCTGTCTCCTTCTATGCCATTCCACAGTCTCCTACTCAAGTTTCTTAGAGTTTGATGTCAATGTCTTCCGTGACGACAATACCGTCTTCCGCAAAACCTGTGAACGATGTGAAGACCGGTTTGGGTCGTGGGCCCTTAACCCTTTGTCAGAAAACAAGTGTGATTCCAACGCAACCCGGCAGGTCCTCTGTGCTCATGGCTGTGTTTCTTGTGAGCTCTGAGTCTAAGCATGAGCTTTCTGGTTGCCTCACGCCATGTGTGTCAGAGCTGGATACAGTTGCAAGACAGTCCCTTTTGCAAAGAGAACAAGAAAAAATTGCATTAGTTTTTGGCCATGGACATGATCTGACGAGTAAAAGTGCTGTTTCCATCTTTTCCAAAGCACCTTATTGCATTCAATTCCATTTATTGTAGCTACCACTATGCCCGGTGACACGCAGTACACCAATATAGCTGCTCAGCCAGCGGCTCTCGTGATACCCGTCCAATGAGATGCCCTCGCACATCAAGGACACATCAAAACACCTCTCCGGAGGCTGGAGGTGCAGATATCCCTACACGTAGTGGTTGTGCCCCTTGTGTTTTTGTGATGTGTTATGATGATTTAACTATTGAGCTTGGTGATGGATACTGGCGGGTTTTGAAACCTGNCTTTCACCATCTCTGAGTGACAAACTGTACTACTGAGTCGAGTACTCCGAGCAATGAATTTGGCACAGTTCCCAACTGACAACATGCACTACTTGCTCCTATGGAAAAAGTCCACCGAAGAACTCTGTAGTCCGCGGATGGATCTTTTCCCAAGAGCCACCTGTTTCCTCATGTCCGGTGGATTTTCCCACCGTATGCCAGTTTTTGGCTAAGTTCCCAAGCCACGTCACACACCCCAAATTTGAGAGCCTACAACTTCCTCGTTGCTTAACTGATTCTGGAAATTCAACTTGCACTTCATTGAGCATGTCGTTAATTCTTAGACTCTTCCATCCTTTGTAGATTAGGAGCTCTATTCAAGAAGCTCTCTATTCAAGAGTATAATGCAAGGATTTTTCTTTATTTGGCGACTAGTCTCCGCCTCCCTGCACTGCATTATGGCATTCAGAGGGAAAAAATACAACGCGTCCTGTCCAGTTGGAAAACTGTGCACCGACAGATTTCCCATATCAATGGCTCACAATGATTCAGACAAGGGTTCTTGAGACAGCATAACATGACAAGGTTTGTGAGGATTACCAACCAGTGATACCACAACAAGCACAAATTGGGGGTTACAAATATTAAACAATGGTAGTGCCACTACCATTGTATAACCATTGAGGAGCTTCTCATAGTTTCATAAACGATGGCATGGTTTAGAAGATGAATTTCACACACCAAACCAGGGGTGCTTGAAGGAAAACCCACCGATGGTCTTCGGTAAGTTTGTTGGAATTGCAAATCACTTTGACAAAACGGTGTAGAGGGATTGCCAAATGAGGGACCAAAATGTTATACTCGGGTAATCTTTCCTTCTACCGACATAATGTGCAGGTAGAGTAGAGGAGTTGAGCATTCTACGTTATCATTAATGGCAAGAAATGAAACCTGCCTCTAATCGAGCCACCCATGACTGAGCAACAGTTACAGGAAGGAACAAAGAAAATTGCACTAGCTGCAAATTTTCACATGCAACCAATATCACTAGATGTGGGTAAATGGTACCTGCAACACGGAGCACAAGCGTGGCTTGTCCACTTGGAAACAAGGGAGGTAGAAGAGATGGTGGCAGTAGGCACAGAAAGGCTGACACTATCGACCCTGATTCCCTGACAACTTTGGATGAGTTTTCATCTCTTGTCCAGGCTTTCTGAGGGAATTTTCCCAACGAATTACCTCAAGAGTTACCTCCACAATGAGACATCGATCACCAGACAGACCTGAAGCTAGGCAGTAGGCCGAAGGCTAAGGGGACCCATTGGATGAGCAACCATGAGCTGACGGGACAAAAAAGCAGCTCAATGAGATGCTCGGTCAAGGCTTCATCAGGCCATCCCCATTATCCTATGTTGCACCTCTAATTTTTGCAAATAACAGAACTAGCAAGATGTGGATGTGCATAGATTACTAAATGTTGAACAACATCACCATGAAGAATCAGTAACCCCCTTCTTTGCACCATGCAGACTCAACTTTAGACCAACTCCGTGGGACAAGAATTTCCACCAAAATTGACTTACACAGAAGCTATCAGAAGATGCACGTGTGAGGAGGACATCAATAACACGAAGTGTTTTGTTAGTAAAAGATTCTTTGATTTCAGTGTCATACCAATCAGACTCACAAACGCCCCTACAGTGTTTATGGTGGTAATGAATTATCATTTTTGGATGTACATTGATGACTTCATGGTTGTATATGTTGAAGACATCCTCATATACAACCATACCCTGGGGGAGCACAATGGACATCTCCAAGATTTCTTTGAAGTTTTACAAAGACAGAAATGCCCTGGAAACTCTGTTTTCATAATGCTACTTTGGTTACTGTTTGATCGTTTCTTGGGCCACATCATCGGTGGATGACGGATGACCATGGACCTAACCAAGGAAAGCAGAGGCAGTCTCCGATTGCCCAACACCGATTAATGTTTGGGAAGTACAGGTATCTTAAAGATTCTGCAATTGCTATCTTCAATTTGTAAAGGACTGTACTTGAGTGGCAGCATCTTTCTCCAATATCAATTGAAAAAAACTGACTGGAATTGAGGGGATGACAAACAAGAAGTCTTCAATTCTTCACAAAAGGCTGAGACCTAGCACCAGCACTACGTTTGGCAGACCCAACGGTAGACTACATCATGGCCTATGATGTGCCCGATTGAGAAATCACAGCCGTTCTTCTTCAAGAAAATGGCGGTGGAGAACAACCGGTTGTGTATATGTCACAGAAACTACGCAAGCTGGAACTTATACACGCCATACACCATAAAGAGATGCTGACATTCGTTTACGTGTTCAAAACATGGCAGTGAAGTTTGAAATTCCAATGATCAAGAAATCCAAATGGTGCATTGTCAGCACCACGTTCATGGTGCATTTTCCTCACCAACCACCATGCACTCAAACATCTTAAGGAAGCTAGATCTGAGCTGTTGAAAAACTTGACGTATGGAGTTTCTCAAGTTCAAATTCAACTACAGCTTCGAGTGCTGACCTAAGAAATTTTCTCCAGCAGATGCTCTTCATCGGTGACCAGACTTAATGGCAGAGATCAGCACGTTACTTATCAAATGAGACCCATACCTTGCAAGGCTGTTTGCAAAGGGATAAGAGGGGCTCGGCGGGGACAACAAAATCAGGTTGCGCTGCAACAACCTTTACTGGCGACGACAATTCACTTGCCAAGTTGTCGTACCACCAAAAAAAGAACTACAAAGAATGCTAGTAGAGGATTGCCACAACACTGGTCTAGGTGGACACTTTGGTAATGACAATGTGCTCAAGGAGCTGGTAAGGGAATATTGTTGTGACCGTATGCATAGCAATGTGGTAGCATTCTGCAAATCATGCAACACCTGTCAGCGGTAGAAATCCCTTTGCAGGAGGCCACTGGGATTACTCCAACCACTCCCTGTCCCGAAGTAGCCATGGGCCGACATCAGCATGGATTTTTCATTAGGATTACCCATGACTCCGGAAGGATATGAGGCCACGCACGTGGAGTTGGAAAGATATTCCAAAATGTCACTCCTTCACCTCCCGTTTGCATGTGTAGTTGATGTAGTAGGGCAAAGAAAGCATGGGAACCACTTGCCAGATGTGTAAGGTCATGCGAAGTGCTCCACAGAAGGTACTTCATAGCTGCGGAGAGAGAGCATAATACCTTTCTCAAGGAGCTATTTAGAAAGCAATGAGCATGTGGAGCTTTGTGAGTGAGAGTTGGTGAGCGTAGTGCCGACCGTGAAAGATGCACATTAGTACCACAATGCCAGCCGGGTTCAAGCCAGACCTCTCGGCATAAAGCCAATGGCAGCTACTTACCAAAATACATGGCTAGCTTGATCAAGTGACCCCGTAAGGACAAGCACGCAGCTTGCTACATCAATCAAATTCTCCATAGCAAAAACAAGTTTAGAGGTGGCCCTGGCGTCCGAAAGTGTCTAAGGGCCAGAGCAACCATGAGAATACTTCAGTAAGATGGAGATACATCAGGTGTCTCTGAGCTACTGCTGGGGAAACTTCTGTTGCTGATGGAGTGTGAGGGATCCTTCACGTAGGTCTCCATTGTGTCAGAAGAGCTTCAGCGCAGTTATCCATTTAGTCTGCTATGTGGTTGGAAGGAACATGAGAAGAAAGACAAGGGGCAATCTAGGTATGATCGGTTACAACTTAACCATGGATATTGAGACTCCCTCATAACCCACAGTCATTGCCCACACATGCAAAGACAAGCCAGTATCAGTGGTGACAGGAATACGGAGACAATAATCAACCAGGATCTTGGGGACAGGCCAGGCCAAGAGCATGAATGCCAAAATTGAAGATGTTTCTGTTGAGTTCCTTAGTCAAAAAGTCAGTACACTGTGACTGTGCGTCCACCCAGATGACTCAAACCAAGCCTGCGGAAATCGAATCACCAACCAAGTGATGCTCAACACTGATGTGTTTCATGTGAAAGTGGTGCATGCCATCATTTCAAGTGATGGCATTTTTACTCTGGTTGTCACAACATAAGGGGATGCAATGGGTAGGAACACGCAGTTGTTGCAGCAAGGGGCGAATCCAGAAAGCTTCACATCTACCTGCACAAAGAGCGACATATTCTGCCTCGCTCAAGCTCCTTGCTACACACCCTTGTTTACCTCTTTTCCGAGAGATGACCGTGCCACCAACCAGAAAAACTTAGGCTGCGCAACTATGTGCATATACATCATGAGCCCAGTCATTGTCTAAACAGCCATCAACCACAAAGTACAGGCCCAAGCGTGGGGATGAGAACGTGTATCAAAGCACACAAAGAGTCACCTTGAGGTGTCTCTCCCTGGGTTAATGAGAGCACTACAATAGAAATTTCATTGCAAAGGCTACATCAGCACAAGCGGTCGTGGCAAGATACATGAGAGAACCAATGACATGTAGGTAATCTGTGACATTGACTGTCTCCCCCAGCTTGGAGTTGTCCAAGGAATTCAACAGGGTCTGTCTCGCTGGGGTCATCAATGTGGAAGTTGATGGAACACCAGAGAGCAAGGGGACAAATCGCTCATCCAGAATGCAAACATACGCACCATGGTACACATGCAGTGTTCATTTTATGCCATCACTTTCAAGTTCCATGCTCAGGAAGACTCGGGCTGGACCAATGTTCATAATTTTTTAAGCCGAACAGAGGAGGGTTTTGGATCATCAAATGAAATCTTGACTGAGAGATGCAAGGAGCGGATCATCCATGTACACAAGGATGGAAACAAGTGGGGAAGATGATGCGCTAAGGAACAATGCAAGGTCCACAATGCTCCTACAAAATCCACCTTCCTCAAGCATGGAAGTGATCTCCTGGTTCCAACAGCGTGGCGACTGCTTCAGGTAATAGAAGGTCTTCCGCAGTTGTCATACCTTTTTTGTGCCATCTATAAACCTGAGAGTTTGAATCATGTAGATCTCTTCATCTAGCCTGCCACGAAGGAAAGCATTTTTCACTTCCATTTGCTCAGATTCCCAATCTTGTTGAGTAACAAGGCTTTGAAGGGCTCGTGCAATGGTGTATCGGGCTACAGGGGAAAAGGTCTCATCAAGATCAATGCCAAGAATCTCGGAGAATTCTTTGGCTGTGAGAAGTGCCTTCTAGTGCTTAACTGTGTTATCTGGCTTTCCATTTTGACAATAGATCATCTTGGTTGAAACAACTTCTCTGCCAGGTGGAAGATCCATAAGGTCATGTACACCATTCTCAGTAGTTGCTTTGAGTTCATGGTGCATGGGTGCTTCCCACAGAGAGGATTCAGCAACTTTTAAAGCCTCGTGGACTGTCACAGGCTCTGTAGGCTGTGGCAAGGGACCAGAAATTGCAGAATATTTAAAAAAAGACCCGATGAAAAATACGGTGAGAGAATAATGAAACTCATGCTATACAACAAGCTACCCTAAATCAGACGTAACTTTCATCACTGGCACAGAGGTTGACAGTTTGGCTGACACGGTGAGCCCAAGGGTACAAATCCCAGGCTCAACGGATTGTACAGTCTGACCTGGAGCTGGGCCTTCAGAGGTAGTGGTGGTCTCCAAACCCATTGAATTTTTAGAGAGGACACGCAAATGACCACCACCTACATAGGGAGGGACCAGGTCAGATGTAGAGTTAGAGGGAGGATTAGGAGAAGGAGGCAGGGGAGGAAACTTGGATTTAGGGAGAACCAGTACGGAAGAGTCCAAAGGAGAGACTGGAGAGATTGATGCAAGCGGAGGACTTGTGGAAGACGCAGCAGGTGGAGAAGAAGAAGCCAGAAGTGAGGGAGAAGGAGCAGAAGAGGTAGCAGTAGATGAGAGATAAGGAAAAGAGCCCACGGAAGTAAAAGGGGTCAGAACAGGAATAGGATCGGCGTCGGTGCCCCGAGCCTAGGGTGCATTGGAGACAAGTTCCAAAGCAACAGGTGCACACACCAAAGGACCTCCCCCAAGCTGAGAGATTTGGACAAGACAGGAAGGAGAGGAAAGGCGGAAACAGTCACATCCGAACACGTCTTTAAAGAANCTGTGTTATCTGGCTTTCCATTTTGACAATAGATCATCTTGGTTGAAACAACTTCTCTGCCAGGTGGAAGATCCATAAGGTCATGTACACCATTCTCAGTAGTTGCTTTGAGTTCATGGTGCATGGGTGCTTCCCACAGAGAGGATTCAGCAACTTTTAAAGCCTCGTGGACTGTCACAGGCTCTGTAGGCTGTGGCAAGGGACCAGAAATTGCAGAATACTTAACAAAAGACCCGATGAAAAATACGGTGAGAGAATAATGAAACTCATGCTCTACAACAAGCTACCCTAAATCAGACGTAACTTTCATCACTGGCACAGAGGTTGACAGTTTGGCTGACACGGTGAGCCCAAGGGTACAAATCCCAGGCTCAACGGATTGTACAGTCTGACCTGGAGCTGGGCCTTCAGAGGTAGTGGTGGTCTCCAAACCCATTGAATTTTTAGAGAGGACACGCAAATGACCACCACCTACATAGGGAGGGACCAGGCCAGATGTAGAGTTAGAGGGAGGATTAGGAGAAGGAGGCAGGGGAGGAAACTTGGATTTAGGGAGAACCAGTACGGAAGAGTCCAAAGGAGAGACTGGAGAGATTGATGCAAGCGGAGGACTTGTGGAAGACGCAGCAGGTGGAGATCGGCGTCGGTGCCCCGAGCCTAGGGTGCATTGGAGACAAGTTCCAAAGCAACAGGTGCACACACCAAAGGACCTCCCCCAAGCTGAGAGATTTGGACAAGACAGGAAGGAGAGGAAAGGCGGAAACAGTCACATCCGAACACGTCTTTAAAGAAGAGGGCATCACGAGATTCGATGAAAGGGTGGCAGGGTGCATCCTACAGTCGCCAGGATTTTGAGGTAAAGGAAACGTCAAGGAAGATTGACAGACGACCACGATGAGTAATTCTTCCCTGACGATGATCATTGGGCAAAAAAACAACTGCAACAGAACCCCAAACACAGGATGATAGAGGTAAAAGAGCTAGTTGGGGTTGCGCGCCTCTGCCATTAGATCTGAAGGCCTGAAATGGGCTAGGAACTATGATGCATGGGGTGCAGGCAACAGAAGGGTTGCGGCTATTGAGTCATCTGTACAGTGGTACTGATGACAAGAACGTGAACACCATATAGGTGGATTGTGCTGCTTCTGGCACCCCGGAAAGAGGAGGTCTAAAAAGAGACTCAGCACTGAGCTGCGGTGCATTAGACGTAAAAAAGAGTAAGGAAATGCAGCCCAAAAGACAGAATATGAGCACTACATTGAGAGATGATGCAGTTGGCCGTGAAGCACTCAGCGATGCAACCAGTGCCTTGGGCAAAGCAGTGCTTGAATGGGCCACAATGAAGAAAGAAAACGTGTGATTAGAGAGGGGAAAAACCTGGAGCAAGTGCAAGTGAGCTCCACTGAGAACAGTGCAGCTGCAAGCTGCTGACGCGGCCTCGGGCTCTAGACGTCAGTGTAACATTGCGTAACACTGAGGCTATTTATGGGTTCTAAGATTGCGTAGGTAGAGTTAATCAAAGGAATTTCATGCACTAATTGAAGTGCATACATTGTTGTCTAGTACACTAGGAATCTTCCATGTGAGGTACTTCCAAGTACATCTAGTTAAGTGATTTAATTAGAGGTGTTTGGGTATACGGGGGACAGGAAGGGCTGAAAGTGTATGTGGGAATTGTGAGTGGAGGTGCATGGATTGACATCTTGGTTGTGTGTAAAGACATACACTTGTGTATGTTGTTTTAAGTGATGTGGTCAGTGGTGTTTGGGTGAAGGAGGAAGGTGTGGAAACTGTATGCGGGGAGAGTAAGTGGAGGTGTATGGCTGGGTGTATGGGTTGTGTTGAAAAATGTGCCCTTGTGTATATTGGTGTCATATGATGTGTTTGAGGTTGGTTGATGGTCATTCGCTGGGGGGGAGAGGGGGGGTGTGGCGATAGAAGTTATTTGTGGATATTGTAAGTGGAGTTGTATGGTTGGGTGTATGGGCTGTGTGTATCTATTCATACTTTTGTACACTGGTTTGAGTAATATATTCAAGGCTGTTTGTGGCTGGATAATGAAGGTGGGAAGGGGGGATGGGCTTTGGAAGTGTATGTGTGGATTATAAGTGGAGATTTGTTCCAAAATGTGTGGGTTGTGTGTACAAGTTTACACTTATGCATGTTGGTTTTGAGTGCTTTGGTCGGTGGTGGCTATGTGTATGGGGCAAGGGAGGAAAGTGTAGGTGGGGAGTTTCAGTGGGGATGAATGGCTGGGTGTATGGATTGTGTGTAGAAATCTACACTTGTGTACATTGGTTTCTTTGATGTATTTGAGGTAGGTTGGTGCAAGTTGAGCAGGGGGGAGGGCGAAGAGGGGGGGAGGGGGGTGTGGAAAGTGTAATAGGGGAGTTTACGTGGAGGTGTATGACTGGTTGTGTGTGGGTTGTTTGTTGTATACTTGTGAATGTTGTTTTGAGTGATGTGGTCAGTATCGGTGGAGGGGGGAGGGGTGGATAGCATATGTTGGGATTTTAAGTGGAGGTGTATGACTTGGTGTATGGGTTGTATGTAGAAATGTGTACGTGTGTACATCAACTTCTGTGTATAAGGTATTTGGTGGTCGTTGGGTGTGATGGGAGAGGGGGTTGTTGAGGTAGAAATTTTATTCAAAGATTGTAAGTGGAGGTGTATGATTGGGTGTATGGGTTGTATGTAGAATGTTACACTTTTGTATATTGGTTTGAATGATTTTTTATGATTGTGGTGGTGCTTGGGAGAGGGAGTGGGGAAGGGGGGTGGTGGAAAGTGTATCTAAGGAGTGTAAGTAGCAGTTTGCAGAAAAAAGAGTGTGATGTGGGTTAAGGTGTGCACTAGTTGAAAAACTAATGCATACTTAAACTTAGAAAAGTGGAAAGTAGGAATTGTGATTTCAAGTGGGAAACTTTAAGCATGGTCAAGTTTAGTCTATCGTTTGAAGTTGTATCATTTTCATGCGAATACTCAATTGCTTAAAACCTTCTGCTTTCAGAAACTATTGTTTTTTTCTAGGATCAGAGTGAAATAGAATGGGGGAGGAAATTTGGGATAATAGTGCATGTGGGGAGTGCATAAAGGTTTGTAGGGATGGATACATGTGATGAGAGTAAAAAGACAAATGCGTGTATATTACAGTGCGCGTGACGCAAGAGGCACGTAGCAGTGGAGGGGACTTGATGTGAAACTTCATGTGGGGAGTGTGTATTGAGATGAAGGAAATGGCGAGTGTAGTTTTGGTGAAGGTTTGAACAAGTGCAAACTTTCACACATTAAGAAAAACCACTTTTGATACCTTAAACCTAAGTTATTCACAAAGATAACTTTTACAAATTCATTAAGCTTTAACCAAAAAAATGAAAATATATACATTTTACCTCATTTAACTTCAATCCTTTCAAAAGCAATTGCTACATTGAAAACTTCCCATAACAGGAAAAAACATGTTAGTATACCTCATGAAAATGCTTCTGAGATGTATTTTTCCCAGTCAATCCTAAATCTATGATAAGAACCGCCATATTTTGCTTCCAACGTGATTGTTTCCTACATTGGACGTCTCCAGTGATGAGAACGACAGAATAATCTACAAAAACACAATTCTAGCTAGAAATGTGTTTTCTAGCTCTACCGTACTTTGGCACCTAATGTTTTAGTAGACCAGCAGTGGAACAAAGCTCACCATTTGACCCCTTCAAAGCAGATGTAAGTACACAAGTGTTTGGCAGTCAAAAAAAATTCCGCCGCTCGTGCGGCAGTCCATAAATCAACTAGCCACACGATGGACAACATTTCTTTGTGCATTGGGCACAACTGGAAGCAGTCATTTCATCACCGTCGACAGGTCCCCTCTTCCACCATCCAATGACATTGCAATGGTTGGGTGCTCGGCCTCGCCTGCCCGAGTTTGGTTTTCTGAGAATTCCCCATGCATGCAATTTCAATGTTCACATCTTCTAGCGTTTCACCGCCAACGGTCGTTTGATCATAAAATTGAGCAGAATGATGTGGCAGAGGATGAACAAAACATTCACCGCTGTAACTTTTGTGACATCGTATCCATTGCAATTTTCTAGAAGTATCCGATTGTTGATCTATGACACCAACGGTGTGAATGAATGTTTTAAAATCGTGCAGTTGTGTACTAGTTCTCTTTTCTCATGCGGTTTTTTATGTCCACTCCACAAACATATGCCGAAGACAACTGTCCACTGGAGAAGGAGGGGGAGAACGGGTGGTAGTGCATTTCGGAACCGGATCCTCCCCCCCCCTCCCCCAAGCCATCACTATGAAAGTGTGTAGTATGAGTGCATATGGAAGTGTAGTCTTTGCAGTACACTTTGAAAGAAATCTGGACACAAGTGCACTCAGGAAACCTAATTTATCTGTCTTGACCAAGGACGCAATGTACACTGATGANGGTGCTCGGCCTCGCCTGCCCGAGTTTGGTTTTCTGAGAATTCCCCATGCATGCAATTTCAATGTTCACATCTTCTAGCGTTTCACCGCCAACGGTCGTTTGATCATAAAATTGAGCAGAATGATGTGGCAGAGGATGAACAAAACATTCACCGCTGTAACTTTTGTGACATCGTATCCATTGCAATTTTCTAGAAGTATCCGATTGTTGATCTATGACATCAAGGGTGTGAATGAATGTTTTAAAATCGTGCAGTTGTGTACTAGTTCTCTTTTCTCATGCGGTTTTTGATGTCCACTCCACAAACATATGCCGAAGACAACTGTCCACTGGAAAAGGAGGGGGAGAACGGGTGGTACTGCATTTCGGAACCGGATCCTCCCCCCCCCCTCCCCCAAGCCATCACTATGAAAGTGTGTAGTATGAGTGCATATGGAAGTGTAGTCTTTGCAGTACACTTTGAAAGAAATCTGGACACAAGTGCACTCAGGAAACCTAATTTATCTGTCTTGACCAAGGACGCAATGTACACTGATGAAAAAAAAGCCTCTAAACAGTGGTGTGTGGTCTCATACACTCCCCACGTACACTGCATGGGGTCTAGGATGGGGGTAGCGGGGGATGGAACGGGCGACGGGGGAGGGGGGAGCAAACCTGGGAATAAGCCTGTACACCAAAAACTAGGTCTCAATTCCAAGACTTGCGAGTCCAGGACCGAGTCCGGAATCGTGATGCTGAGCCTACTGCTTGGAATCGACTTGCAATGCCGAGTCTGTGGGCGAGAATCGTGAGACCCGCGAGTTGCGGCAGGAAGGGGGGAGAGGGTGGGAAAATAGCTGGGATTCTGGTTCAACAACGACCACCGTTGGGCTACTTGATAACATTCTAATGCCCCCAAACCCCCCACCCACGATGTTCTTTTTCCCGTGAATTGCTGCTGTGTACCGCATTGGTTGGGACAGCTATAACTAAAGTTTTCATTTTGCTGCCCAAGTGACATGCTTATAACTAGGGTTTCATCCTAGGGTGAAACCCTTAAACTCACTCGTGGGATCTGTCCGTGCAATGTCCTGCCAGTCGCACCGTGCACAGAGCACCATGAATCAATCTATCACTCTTTTCTAAGGCACAGTGCCTTTGACCCGACCGCCAGGCCGGGCTCTAGCAGTGACAATGGCTACTCAGGGGTCGCAACACCAGCTACCCCACTAGTAACAACAGCAGCAGCAGTAGCAGCAGTTGCTTTAGCAGAGCCAGCACAAGCAGACTCCCAGTGCATTGGCTTCTAAGCCCGGTGGCACGCTCATCCAGGCAATGCTGAATTTCCACGGCCAGGTAGACAAACGCAAGGCAAAGCCATCCATTGTGTAGACCGTGTTCACCTACGTGGTGATCGATGGATAGCCAATGGCTGCGTGCACACTGTGTTCCATGTGGAAACACTTCTAGCTGGATGAAAAAGAGAAAAACAAGGAGTTGAATCATTTGGAGGTGCAAAAAATCCTGCTTGCTGCAACAAAGGCTGCAGCAGATACGGCACCTGAAATGGTGGGTACGAACACGCATGTTGCACGTGGTGTCGTGGGTGTGGGCTGGTTCTCAACAAGAAAAGATTCCACTGCTGCATCTGGAAGCATGTTGTGGAAAAGAATCAACTCTTTCTGAGCATAGAATCATTCTGGCTGTGACAAGGTTACCTACACTGCAACCCATTTGCTATCCTTCCTGGTAGGATAACATTGACGCAGGTGTTGAAGAGCGGAGCTGCAGCTTTCCGCAAGAGACTGAGATGTATTTTTTGGGAGTTTCTTTCATGTGCTTCATTCACAATGGATGGTTGACAATCCGACCCCAATCATGAGTACTCGGGTTTGACTGTGTACTGGATTGCCGTCTGGCAGATGCACAGCGAGGCCTTAGCATTCCCTTCCTGCTTTGACGATGCAATTTTCACCATTTTCTTCGACCTGTTCTCAGCTGCTGTGAAGGAGTGGGGGCTTTGGGAAAAAAATGTACTGTGTCATGATGGACAGCAAAAACATGAAAGACTCCATGGTGGATAATTTCTTGGTGCTGCATAATGACAGGTTCGACAATAATGGCAACATCCGTTGCATGGGTCACATGTTTAACTTGGCTGTGAAAGACTTTATTGCAGTGGACCAGGTGGAGGAGTACCTTCAGGTGGCACGAGACATCGTGAACCATGTCAGCCGGTCTGCAAAGTGTGAGCAGTAGCTCATCAACACTTTTCAAGCCCGCAGTGTAAAACACCTCTCACTGCAACGTGACACCCCCACGAGATGGATCAGCACCCTAGACATGTGTGAGAGGGTGGTGAGGATCAAAGAGGTGCTTGATGAGTGGCTCCTTTCTAGGGATCCTGCCCTTACTCGTAGTGGGCAGGTTTGGAAGCTCCTTGGCGTGGTGATTGCAACCCTGAAGCCATTCAAGAGCTTCACTGAAGACATCAGTGGGCAGTAGTACTCAAATCTGTCCTTGTGGTGTATTTTTCCAGCATAATTTTGCAGAAATTTCACATCTGGCACGTGAAGAAAGTTTCTCTTGACAACACCAAGAAGCTTCTCGCCGTGCAGCAGCCGGAGCTCTCCAGTGTCGTGGAGAAGGTGAGAACAACATGGTGGTGTGGTGGTGGCAGTGATGGTGGTCATGCTGGTGGTCATGGTGGTGGAGGTAGTGGAGGTGGTTGTGGTGGTGGTGCTGTTGTTAGTAGTGGTGCATATTTCCATCTCATTTTTGTTTCCTATATGCATTAGTTGAACATGTTGAATGTTCTCTAAAATTATGCTTAAACATGTTTGCTCCATTGTGATTGTTCTTACAACTCGAGAAGTACATGAAAAAGTGCAGCATCCGCCACGTTGTGGCAACGGTTGGCGACCCTCGGTTCTGGTTCCGTTTCTTTGAGCGTGTGCACAAGGTACAAGTGGTGGTGGTGGTGCTACTGGTGGTTGTGATGGTGGTTATGGTGGTGCTGATGGTGGTGCTGATGCTGGTGATGGGTTTCAACATGTTTTTGTATGCTATGATTCTCATGTCTGGGGGTTATTCATGCTAAACATATCTTTCTTTGTGCTGTTTTGGATGCAGCTCCTCGGCATCAAGCCCACCATGGAGCTTGAGGTGAACGTTCTGGGCTTCTTCAAGCCCTACTTTGCCAAGGTACAAGAAAAATGGAGGGCAGCCACCGCAGATGCAGAGGCTGCAGCTGCTGCAACAGCAGCAACAGACCCTGAAAATTGTCATTTTTAGTCTCACGTACTTCTCGTAGCAGCTGCAACAGCAGAAACAGACCCTGAAAATGATGATGAAATGGCAATTTCTACCAATGTGCCGGTAACATCAGCTGCTGCAGCACCACCACCAGTAGTACCTGGTGGCAGCCCACAGCTGACTGGCCTGGCAGCAGCAGCAAAGGAGTGCGGCAAGGCTAGGCAACAGAGCATGCTAGAGGCTGCACTAGCAGACCCCATGGCCCAGTTGTTTCCATTAATGATTATGGAGTCCAGTATTCTAAAATGGTGTTTAGAGTGTAGAGTGATTTCCACAATGATTACTGTGTCATAACATGACACTGAACCATGGTGGTCGTGCTGATGGTGTTTGTCATGGTGGTGGTGTTCCTGGTTGTGGGTTTCCTGGTGTGGGAGTAGAGGTGATGGTAATGGTGGTGGAAATGGTGGTGCCTCTGGTGGTAGCGCTGGTAGTGGTGCTGCTGCTGCTGCTGGTGGAGGTGGTGGTGGTGATTGTGGTGGTGTTGCTGTGATTGGTGGAAGTGGTGGTGGTGGTGGTGATGGTGGTGGTGGTGGAGCTGTTGTTGGTGGCAGTGGTGGTGGTGGTGGTGGTGGTGATTGTGGTGGTGTTGCTGTGATTGGTGGAAGTGGTGGTGGTGGTGGTGATGGTGGTGGTGGTGGAGCTGTTGTTGGTGGCAGTGGTGGTGGTGGTGGTGGTGGTGATGGTGCTGGCGGGGAGTGTGGGAATAGCAGACTCATTATTCTGAGACTGTGGAATCACGATCTTCTGGAATCACGATTCCAAGACAGGAATTGTGATACCAATACTGGAACTGGTATCAGACTCACAAGACCGATTCCATTGCTGGAATCGTGAGACTGGTCTCACTTTCACAGTTACCTGGGAAACAGGTCCGAAGTTACCATTCTTCTTTGTCTGCCTGGGGACAAGAACTTCAAAACTTCAACCCATGAAAATGAGTCATGTAGAGCCCAGTGTGCGTTAATA
>SZWC01000667.1:206576-221926 GCA_023375785.1 Penium margaritaceum | reverse complement strand
ATTCAAAAGCATTCTCAAAAGTTAAAAAAACGTTGTTTACATACTCCTCCAGGAAATGTTTTTGATAGGAAGCTTCACATGATTGTACTAAAATCTTATCTACTCCATTACTAAGTCAAAATAAATGAAACGTCCTGGAAATCATAATCATGTTGACATGGTTTTGTGTGAAGTGTGAATCAAAACATCGATGTTTAGGTGTTTTTGAAGGTGCTTGCCACCTTCCATAGTAAAGGAATTGCATGAAGGGAAGTTACGTGGAAGGTTCCCATGTATGGCTCAGTGTGGTATGAACTTTTTGAGTAGTGTATGATTTGGGGGTGATTGGTTCTCAATGATTTAGATAGAGAGAACCAGTGAGCGTGGTGCCAACCGTGCTAGAGGCACATAGAGACCACATCCGCACCTGTTGTGATGTGAGTCATCCCTCTCTGTTTGTACATCCCACTGTGACCATTTGTCCAAGGACATGCCCATGCATATCCCTGATGCAGACCACCGGTGCATCGACAGTGATGGTTCCACCCATATCAACTTCTTGACAGTTGCCAGAGCGTCCCGGGTGCTTCCAGGGTTGCTCTGCAGTCTTCTCCAGTTGCTAGATTTTTCTCAAGGGACTAGATCTTGAGCCCGATTTGCATTTTTTGCATTGTGTATCTATCTACCAATCAATGTAAAAAAAAAATTTATCAGTTGTAGCGTCTGGCTCAAGTTTCTTTATCTCTACGTTCAGACAGTGTTGTGCTTAAATGCCTGTGCACGGAGTCATGGCCAAAACAGTGGTTTTTGGCCGGTTTTAGGACAAACTGACACTTTTACATGCAACACCCAGTTTGCACCACTGTAGGTATACACATTGTGTGCTTTTCAGTTGTCATTCCTCTCTACATTACTAAGCTATTGGAGCATACAAGACTTTGCGTGTCTCCCTAGCCTAAACCTTGTTTTTTCTTGTACCTCCATGCTTGCCAGTATGTCAACTGACTGGACAGTGATGCCACATCAGTGGCAAAAAGGCTAGAGAGCTTCCTAGCAGTTTTTCACGGTATCAAAGAAGCGAGACCTTTCTCACTGACTTGGGCCATGGAGACAAAGCACAAGCAACAACAGTGAGAATCACCAAAGCAGCTGTATCCTGCCACCCATTATAGTAGACGTCAACAGCATAAATGTCATCCAAAATTAGTAGCAGCGGTGCCACAAAACAACTCCTAGAGTTGGCAAAAACACCACCAATTCTGGCGATAGTTACCGCCATCGCCGATGCACCAACAGCGGCAGCAACGAGCTATAGCAGCCACACTGAGCGGCAGCAACGAGCTATAGCATCCACACTAAGCGGCAGCAGTAGCACCAGGTAGAAGCACCAGCTTTTCTGGTTATGACCCAAGGCACAAACACAAAATAAAGGGGAGAATTAGCTCACAACAGCAGTGCGCAGTGGCCGTGGCAGAGAGTAGCTGCAGCAGTATTGATCAAGAACAGCGGCAGCAGCAGCCATGAGCAATAGCAACAGCGCGGCAAGAGCAGCAGTAGCATAGCATTACAGTTGCTTCAGTGCTAGTAGCAACAGCAGTATTGTAGCACTGGCAGTAGCTATAGCAACAAAGCAATAGCAGTAGTGGCTACAGCAGCAGCAGGGGAGTCGACTATTGTTCTTCGCAGCATGAAAGCTCTGTAACACTACTACATGGCTGCGTAGCAGCTGTGCGGCTGTTCAATACCTGCGCAATGGTTGTGTAACTGCACAATACCTCTATGGATGCGTGCAAGAGGTGACGAAGACACCCACTCTTTTGAGTCACACAAAGACCGCATGACTGTACAAATTGAAGAGAAAAAAAACTTTTGGCATAACATACGTTAGCGTGGAAAAAAATTAGCACTAAGCACACAGGTAAAATAAAAGCCTACTAACATCAATATCAGCAGTGCGGACGTCAGCAAGTTTTTGGACAAAAATCCATTTTTCCAGCGTCTCAACTCCTTGAGAAAATCTATTGGTTTCCTGTTTGGACAATTTTGACATTCGGGCCCATACTTAGCAGCACCGATGGCGCTAGTCAGTGACAAGGACAAAGGGCTAGCGGACTCCTCCTCTTCATCCTCTTCAGGCATCATGAATCCACAGTCTCAGTCACTTGCGATTAATGAGCTTCGTTGGATGATGGATGAAATGCATTGCGAGCAGCAGTGTCACACCTACATATTGTAGGCGGTTGCAGAGCTACAGCAGGGTACTTCAGGGGCCTAGGAGGAGATGCTAAAGCTACACCATCCGTTCATCAGTTTGTGTCCTACTCAATGCAATAGCCTCAGCACCTCTTAACAATTGTTGACATCTGGGATGAGGAAGATAATGGCAAAAATACATGAAGACGACATTCGCATCCTTGAGGAGCGCATTCATGACCTGCGTCAGGGATCACAACCTCTCACTCCACCACCTTCTCACCTTCAGGATCAGCCACGTTGTTCAGCAGCATTCACTTTCGGTGGCGTTTCTCTCACTGGTGGTCTCCCTAAACCTCGCCCACTATCTCCCAAGCCTAAGGTCACCAGCCGCATGAAGCAGAAACCAAAGTACTTTGAGACACCTCCACCTTGATACGATATAAATGAGGGATTTGGTTGCTTGGAGATCCAGTTTTGGGTGTGGGCCAACTCTGAAGGTATCTCATACGACCACCAGAGCCACTACCAGAGCCACAACACTCACCACGTCCAGAAAGTAGCAAGAGGGATGCGTGGTCTGCTCTAAACCATGCCATGGGAGACTATGGTCGACTTCCCTCCCTTCACGGGTGAGGCTCGGACCGAGACTGTAGCAGAGCCGTGCCATGGCTGGGAGCTATTTCTGAAACTACTTACACAGGAGACCCATGCCACAACGGCGACTCGACCATGTATATTCCACTTCCTCCACGAGGATCCCACTGAGCTTGCAGCAAAATAATGGAGGCAAGCCATGTGCCTTTACACGTGCCTTGGAAGTGACGGCATGACGAAGTTGTGGGCACACGACATCATCATGATTGGGGTACACTTGGAACATGTTAAGTTCTTTACGGGTCTTGACCTTGTGGCTCTCTCTGAGCTGTCAAAGTCAATACAACTACTTCGCTCATGAGGATAATGTTGTCCATCAGCAAATTCCACTTGTTGCATGAATGACTGCAAACCCTCCTATGCCTCTGTCCTAGTTTGTTATTTCCATCTACACCACTTCCTCTTCCTCCATCTCTATCCCGGACGGCAAAAATCAGGGCTTTGGAAAGTTTGTGGTGGCCATTTTTTCACTTGTTGAATGGGGGGGAAGTAGAGACTGGACAGGCAAACTAGGACAGAGGTGTTGTGGAGAAAGTCATGGTGGCCATTCGTTCACTTGTTGAGAAGGGGAAAAGTAGATGGAAGAAGGGGCAGCAGCAACAGTAGTAGTATCAGCCGGCAAGGAGTGGCAGTGGATGCTCTCTCTACAGCAATAACTATTGAGGCACTCACTGCAACTCTGAGTTCAAGAAGTCCCTTGATTGGCCTTGGATCACACATGGCCTCCAGGCAACGCACGCATAGCAGATGTCATCCGGTGACACACGGACAAGACGCACGACTACCACAACTTTAGCAGACGTAGCCGCTTTACCAAGAAATAGCGGTGATGTAGACCATCGGAATCGCACAATCGTAGAGCTTCTTGAGCTGTTGGCGCTTTTTCCTCAGGGAGGTACAAGTGTGTTTTCATAGTCAGTTTGTCCCCAGACAGCTTGTCTTTTTGTGTGTGTTGCCCATGACGATGCTTGTGGAGGGTCTCAATAAGGATGAGGATGGACCTGCTCAACCATTTTTCTTGAAGATTCACAAGCATTTGTTCTTTGTCATTGTCTCATGCTTGTTTTCTACGGAGCACGTGTGTTTGTCACAGGTGTTCTCTTCCCTAAGCACGAGTGCTTGCTGCATTGTCACCTATGCCATTTGAGCTCAGACACTCTGTCCAAGCTCATTCAAACTCAGCCAGCCCTCGCTCTTGATAAGGCATATTTTGAGAAGCCACCCAAGACCGATTATCTTTTCTGTGCCTAGGGTAAGATTTATTGCTGCTTTTACCCTGACTCCCCTTCTTGGACACTACGTCTACTAGATTTCATCCACTCGGACCTCCTCGGTCCCCTCCCGTTGGGTTCCCTCTTTGATCGGAATTGATGTGTTCTCACCCGAACAGATTACTTTATCTGGATGTTGTGGGTCTACATCCGCTGCCACAAGAGCAATGTCCTCCTGGTAGTCCAACTGTGGCTGGTGATGGCTGAGCACCAGTCTCATCACACCCTTCACACGTTTTGCTTGGATCATCGTGGCAAGTTCTTAGACAAGATGGATGCCTACTTGATGAGCATGGTTTTCTTCACCAGCTCTTTGCCCATGTTACACCATAGCAGAACGGTGTGTTTGAGAGTTTAAACCACACTATGGAGGATGTGGTCCATACCATGCGTTGTGAGTGCGGTCTTCCAGGTTCCTTTGCATTTAAGGGCTTCTCCTACAAGACATGGGCCTGGGGCCGCCTACTCTATGGTCCTTTTTTGTTCCATATCACGTCGTATGAGCTGTGGTTCAGCCATCAAGCCAATCTCTGTCTCACTCGTCTTTGAGGGTCCCTTGATTACGTCTTGGAAAACAAGGACGAGCAGGGATCCAAGGTGTCATCTCAGAGTCACAGATATTCCTTCCTTGCCATCTCCCCACATCCAGAGGCATGGCACTTTTGGGACCCCGCTCGCCATCACATTTTATAGTCTTGAAATGGGTTATGGTTAGTCACCTGAAATTCACGCAATTTTCAATCAGTATATCAAAAAGTGCATTCGTGCATGCAAAAAAAAAAAAAAATCACAAAACACATCCACATGAATCCATTTTATTAAATACCCGATGTACATTCCTTGTACAGAATGAAAACTGTAATGGGAGTTATGTGATGTTTTGTGGTTTCTATGAACCATCCACATTCACTAGTTTGTTCACTTCCCAGTATACTTGCTAACAATTAGTTTCAGGGGTGAGGCAATTGGTCATACATGCTTCAAATGCTCTCTTCTTTGAAGCTCTCACATACCGTAACCAGTCAATCATTATGTCACTGGCCGCCAACCATGTTCCCACCTGTGTAGCTTCTTGATGGATGGGTAGTCTAGTCCTACAGATGGGTCCGCCTAGGCCTCCTCGCCTATGTTCTAGTCTCAAACTTCTGAAAATCTGACCATCTTTGTTTTGGGTCACGTAGCCCCATCGGTTCCATCCGGCACACCTGAGAATGCGCCTGAGTCAGTCCCCTCTAGCACACCTGATCTTGTGCCACAGTCAGTTCCCTCTAGCACATCTGATCCCGTGTAAGTGTCAGTCCCCTCTGGCATACCTGATCTTGTGCCACCATCAGTTCGCTCTAGCATACTTGATCCCGTGCCAGTGACAGCGTCACCAGTCACACCTACTCCTGTGTCAGCACTTGCTTTCCCTGCGTAAGAGCTAGTACCTGTCCATGTTTCTCCTACACCCTCTTCCCTTCCCTGCAATCACATAGTCCCTACAGCTATGGCCCAACAACCTGTAAGGCAACCCGAGGTGAGCACCTCAACATTGGATTCCTCCCTCGAGCCTGATGGTCATCTCCGACCACTGGCCTCTAGGGCTCAACAGACTACTGACTGGGAGCCTACACATCGAGCTCACACTGCTCATAGTGCCGAGTCTGGAACGAAATTCCCTTGGCCTAAGTTTAGAGGAAGACTACACTAAAGTGCACCGAGCATGTCCTGTTGGCCACAAGTTGGTCTCTCATCAGTTCTTGGTCACTTGTGATGTGGCAACAGATCTTTTTCTGGTCAGACGGAGTCCAAATGCGTGTTTTTGGCCACCTGGAGCTCCTGAAAGGTCCCTGATGCAACCACCACAATTTGAGGTTGATGACTAGGTCTGGTGCTTGCCCAAGGTCTTTTACAGCCAGAAGCAGTCCCCCTGGTACTACAACCAGGAGACTACGGGCACACTGACAAGTTCCAGGTACGTGCACAATGACGTCGCGGCGTCCCTCTTTCTTAGACGTATAGCTAAGCGCTTCACCGCCATCCTAGTCTAAGTGGATGACCTCCTGATGGCGTATCAATTGATGGAGGTTGTGAAGGATGACAAGACTTCCTTCCGGCTGCCGACACGATGAATGACCTTGGTCCTATAACTTTTTTTCTCGGGATGGAGGTCGTACGTGATTGTGAGGTGGAAACTTTTTCTACATCAAGAATGATATTCCTGTGTTTTACTGGCCTCCTTGGTGCTGTTCCCACAGACTCCACCTCATCACATCTGACAAGTAGGATTCTCTGAAGGTGGATAACTCATCATTACAGGGAGAGACTATGGGCGTGACCATGCACCTTCACCTCATTAGCTCTTTGATGTACTCGGCCACTAGTACAAGAACCGACATCACCTTTCTTGTCAACCTCCTTACACAATCATTGTAGTTTCCTTGGATGAGAGCCCTTCACTCCGCTATGCAAGTGGTGCGGTACATGGTTTCTACATCGTGCCTCGGACTCTGCTTTTGACAACAGTGTTTGGTGGTAGTCAACGGTTACATAGACAGTGACTGGGCATTGAGCCCTGATGGGCATAGTCAGAGAGCCTCCGTGTTCCTGCTATGTGGCATCGCTGTGTCATGGCATAGCGGCAAGTAAGGCTGCATTTCATGCAGCTCATTAGCGGCTGATTATGTTGCGCTGGAGACTAGGGCTGCTCAGGTAGTATGGCTGTAATGTTTGTTTCATGGGTTGCATCAATGTGTGCCTTATGTAGTTGTGTGCTGTGACATTCAGAGTGCTCTTGCCATGGCAGAGAACTCTGGTGTGTTTCATGCATGCACAAAGCACATTGCTATTGAACATCACTTTGTGAATCAACTGTGGAGGGACATGTGATCTCTGTTATCTAGGTCGGCATAGACATGAAACGCGCTGGCTTCCTGACCAAGGCACTAGCAGGCAGAAAGTTCATGGTGGCCATTTGTTCCATCGTGCTTTGTCCCTTGCTTGAGAGTGGCTAAGAGTAGGAAGTGTGAGTATGGACTGTTGAACATCTTTTCCGCTCTTGTGTCAGTTCTCCATATGTATGGACATGAATACCATTGGATTATGCCAGGCTGTTGTGATGTGAGTTTTCATCATTTGTTTTTACAGCTTATTGTGACCGCTCAGCTGTGTCAATCCTCGTGCGGACCCTTGATGCACACCTAGCTGGCACCAGAGTACCGAGGGGTGGTGACTCTATCCGCCAGTAGCTGCCAGAAAACTACCATGGCGTCCCAGGTCCTTGGTAGGATGCTGTGTCATTTTTCTACAGTCACTAGAGTTTTCTTGGTGGACAAGCTCTTAAGCTTGATTTTTATGTTTTGCATTGTTTTTCCACGGATGGATGCCGTACCGGTGCGTGTTACCACTTGTAGTGTCCAGCTCAAGACTTTACATCCCTTGGTTTAGACGGTGTTATGTTTGTATGTGTCTGAGTAGACTTACTGCCAAAACCTTGTTTGTTTGTTTTTTTTTTCAGTTTTTGGACAAATTGACACTACCGCGTGCGTCACCTGCCGTGCACCCCTGCAGGGCTTCATGATTTGTACTTCCTAGCTATCATTTCTCTCCAAATTACTAAGCTATATGAGCTTATGAGACTATGTGTGTCTCCCTAGTCTAACCCTTTCTGTTTCTTGCACCAGCTTTCTTGTTAGTGCGTCAGCGGACTGGAAAGTGTCGCCAAGTTAGTAGAATCAAGGCTATGAAGCTTTCATTGTGATTTCTCACCACCTGGGGGTCCAGTCCGACCTCTCCGCACAAAGCCAAGGGTGGCTACTCACCAAAATACAGGGTTAGCCTGATCGGGTGGTCCCCTAAGCATCGGCACCCAGCTTGCCACAGCGATCTGATTCTCCGTAATTACAACAAGTTTGTAGGTGGTCCTGGCATCCTAAAGTGTCTTATGCCCAGAGCTCCAATGAGCAAGAGTTCATCAAGACAGAGAGGCATCAGGTGGTTTTGAGCCGCCGCTTCAGAAACTCTTGCTGTTGATGGAGTGCGAGAGATCCTTCACGTAGGTCTTCCTCTTGTGAGAAGAACTTCAGTGAAGTTATCCACTTAGTCTCCTATAGGGCTGTTAAGTCAAGATCCAGAGGAGATTTATCAATCTCAAACTTGTGTTGTTCCACTTTGGTACGAGATGTCTCTGCCCGGGTATGGAGGACAAGAAAATATCAATCTTGTGCCAATGTGTATTTTTTTGGTATCGAACTCGTCTCGGTCTCGCTCTCATCTAAGAAAATCTCACATTGTCTACTTTGCAAGTGGCAAGCAAGACAACACAGTGAGCTGGAAAAAGTGAATTTGCCTCGAAACTACTTTACAGCGACTTCACTCTGACTACGACCAATGTTTCAAGAAATTACAACAGACTTCACTGATTTTGAAGCAAACTCTCTACTTCATTAGTCAAACTCTAGATTCCAAAATTAATGCATCACTCATCTGCCGCCTTGCCTGACGACTCAAGGCGTCAACCACTCGACATGAAAAAACGTCAAGACTTGCTGGCAGTGCTAGGCATGAACTTCTTTTCTACGTGGACGTAGAAAAGAAGTTCAAAGAGTTACTTGACTATTTTATACAATGTAGTAGAAAATCTTTGCAATCTGAACTTTGTGAAGTTGCCACAACTTCATCCGTTTGTTCACAAAGAAGTTGTTTGTGTTAAGTCAACATTGGCTGTTCTTGTTGACACTCTAGAACCACTCATTAACAAAGGATCTGTTTCTTTTTTCATGAAGACACATCCATGCAGTCCGCCAAGAGTTCTAAATCACTCGGCACACGTAGCAGAGGTCGCACAAAAAACAAGACTACTTTGGAACAAGAATCTTGTCCCAATCTTGCGCAACACAGGATGTGTCTCGGTCTTATCTTTTGTTGTCTCGGGGGAGACAAATCGAGATTGTATCGTGTAGTGCGGTACGAGACAATGAGTCAGGAAAAAATGAGAAAATCAAGATCGAGACCCGTGTCGATCATGATTGAAAACCATAAGTCACATGTAGACATTGTGATTGGAAGGAGCATGTGAGCAAGATGCGAGGTGAGATGGATTGCAATGTAACCACGAACATTAACAATGTTGATGGGAATACGGAGAAATCCATCAAGGACATCCTCAGACATCAATGATGTGGAAAAACAACAGAGTATCTGATCAAGTAGCACGGCTCCGATGCCATCCACAACCGTTTGGAGCCCGAAAACAACCTTGGAGACGTCGATCATCTGACCAACCACTACTTTGGGTGTCACTGGCATATTTCTGCTAACGCGCCGAGATGTTGCGACCAAAGTGTGGTTGCAGTGTTACATCCCAGACGTACACGAGTCCCTAAAGTTCGCGAGTGCACATTTCTTTCAATAAATTCATCGCCCATTGCGCATCGACCTGTAAAAGGTTTACGCCGATCGGCCAAAGACAATTCGGCCACCTACCTTGACTCTTGGTGTTCCTCTTCTGAAATTTCTGACATATTCAACTAGTTTCCATAAGGTTCAACGGAAATGCTACAAACTGTATCGACGCTTTTATAGTGTTCAGTAGACTTCTCAAAAGTGTTGAACATCTATAGATTTGTGCCTCAATATTGTTACGTACCAGACATACACGAGTCCCTAATCTTTCCAAGTGGGCATTTCTGCCATTACACAAATGGCCCACCGCACGTCGAGACCCCATTTTTGCTCTGACGTTCCAGGGCAATTCAGCCAACTTTCCTCGCCCTCCGACGTTCCTTCTTGCACATTGTGACAACTTTGACTACTTCTGATAATCATCGACAGAAGTGTCACGGCCTTTTTGGTCGACTTCTCGACACATCAAGATGTATCAAGATGTATAAAGATTCATCTCGCATCTTTGCCATCGATCTTCAAAGCCCCTCAATTCCTTGGTGGAGTTTCTTGATCCGACAACTCACGATGTGAATCCGCACGCGTAGCTTGAAAATCGACTCGACGACCCTGACTATGTCTAATTTGTAACTCGACAATCGAATACATGTGTTTGATCATTTCGGCACTTGTCATCAAAGTACACTTACCGCAAATTATAACTTGCTCAAGTATCCCAAATTACTCAAACCGTGTTCTTCCTCGCAACTCATACCTGTTCCCCAACTACAATCCACTTGGCATAACACTTGGTTTCAGAGCGCATGGGTGCAGGAGAGGCATTTAACTACTCTAATCATCTCGAGGACTACCTCGTACAATTCGTCGGCACATCTCCCACGTCAAGACTTTGCAAAACTTGCGACTACGACATGAATCAAGCGAACCCATCCGACGACCAGCAGGGAGTCTTCGATGTCGACTTTGGCGATGGAGGGGCAGAACATGCCTTTGCACGCGAACCCTGAAGCGGCGGCAAACGCTGGTGTGGCAGGCTATGTGCCAGCTGGGTCAGTCCCAACGGCTCCAACGGCCAATCCAGCCACAGATCCGATGGCCTCAACGTCTGCAACCGGAACAACATGTGGCACTGGATGACAGGCGCGGATCAACAAGAAACTAGCAAACCATATCTCCGCACTTGAGGGGATCAAGACCCATCTACTCCAACAACTCAACGTTACGATGGAGGCTCTTCACAATGCAAGTGCACAAGAAGCGGTGCTCGTCAAGAGAAACCCCCAACTCTCAAACAAACCGAAGATTTTTCCGGCCCCTCCTTAACCGTTCGATCCTACAAATTCCAAAGGAATGACGGTTTGGATGTGGCTGATGAGCTTCGAGGTGTTCTTCACCCCACAGCTGGGGTCAATGATGATTAGAGGAGAATTGACCTCGCGGCCGCGCTTCTGCTTGGCCTGGCATTAAGTTGGTGGTCCAACCTAAACGCCATCCAATGGCAGCAAGAGACTGGCGGCGCCTCATCAGTGGCCAACTGCGCCCGTCTTCCATTGTCAACCGTAGACGTTCTACCCTTGGAGCAGATCAATCCACAATTGCAAGACGTGCTGACGCCACCAACAGACTTAAGCAAATTCTTGCGCGTGATGTTTGCACGTTTTGGATGGCTGAATGAGAAGTCCAACACTCGATACAAACTCCAATGTCTCCGTCAGCGGTTTAGCGCGGCAGAGCACACGCGGAGATTCCGCGAGATTATCACTTGTGCAGACATTGCCCCCATGAACTTTGTTTTCACTACAATAACAGCCTTAAACGTGAAATCCGGTGAGTGATTCCCATTCTGGGCATCCAGTATGACTTACCGCGAATGATCTCAGCTGCAGAAAGGATCGATAGTGCCGACTACAACGCTCGGATTCAGGAATCCTACGGCTGGCAACCCCCTAACCAAGTTTTCCACAAACAAAAAAAGTCCCTTGGGGGATTCATCGACTCCAATGGAAATGGATGCGGCCGACCAAAAGGATAAATGTGCCTCCTAAAAATGTGGAAAAGTCAGACATATCGCTCGGAACTGCTGAAGCAAGCAGCAGGCCAAAAATGAGGAGAAGTCACAAAAAATGAGTTGGGAAACAGCTAAGGGCAGGAGTGAAAGGCGCGACTCTTGTCTGAGAGGAGCGATCTACGCCAAACAACTACTCATTGGAAAGGCTCACTATGTCGCAGAGGGTTTCTGAGATTGCTAAGTTTGACAAAAGGATGACCAACCGGCAACAGTGCTAAAAGTGCAACCCCGAGGTTGCAAGAGTTGCTGAGCGGTACCAGCATTATTGGATGGAGGGGCCTCTAACAGTTTTGTAAGTAACGACATGGTTCCAAAGCTGGGTTTTCAGACCAAACCAGGACATGGAACTGCATGCCATGGATGTTTCTATAGCCTTGCTTCAAGAAGATCTGCATGAAACCATCTACCTGGCATGCCCTAAAGGATACACCCCAAACCAGCCCAACACTGTCTGGAAGTTGCACAGACCGCTCTATGGGCTCAAACAGTCTCCTCGAGAATGGCATGCCAAACTACGAGCAACTCTCCTTGACCTGGGCTCCATAGTCTCCACTGCAGATCCCACCTTGTTCCTNTGGAGGAGCCTCTAACAGTTTTGTAAGCAACGACATGGTTCCAAAGCTGGGTTTGCAGACCGAACCAGGACATGGAACTTCATTCCATGGATGTTTCTATAGCCTTGCTTCAAGGAGATCTGCATGAAACCATCTACCTGGCATGCCCTGAAGGATACACCCCAAACCAGCCCAACACTGTCTGGAAGTTGCACAGACCGCTCTATGGGCTCAAACAGTCTCCTCGAGAATGGCATGCCAAACTACGAGCAACTCTCCTTGACCTGGGCTCCATAGTCTCCACTGCAGATCCCACCTTGTTCCTCCACTCACGACCAGATGAACAGTCCTACATTCTGGCCTACGTGGATGATCTGGCTCTAGCCTAAAAAAATCCCACAGCTCTTCAGGAATTAAAAACAGAACTTCTCGGTCGCTTCACCATGGAGGACCTTGGAGAACTGAGCCACTATCTGGGGATTGACATCAAGCGAGATCGACAGAAGTGCCTCATCACTCCCTCCCAAGAGCCCTACATTGCTTCACTGCTGAAGTACTTTGGGCTTGAAAACAGCAATGGGGCACCTACCCCTGTGACAGTAGATCACAAACTTACAGCACCAGCATACACAGTCTCGTCTCCTTCACCAGAACCCTACCCCAAGCTGGTGGGATCCCTGATGTATGAAATCGTCTGCACACGTCCCGACCTTGCTTTTGCTCTCAGTGTGCTGTCACGGCACGTGGCTGATGGAAACCACAGTGACCAGCACTGGAAGGCAGCAAAGCGAGTACTGCGGTATCTGGGAGAAACAGCATCCTTCTACCTTGAGCTTGGAGGAACGCAACCAATCACTCTGGATGGATACAGTGATTCCTCCTGGGCTGATGACCAGGCCAATCAAAATTCGTCACAAGGCTACGGTTTTCACCTTGGCTCCGGGCTGATCACCTGGCGGTCAACCAGGTCCTCCTCCATCTCACTCTCATCCTGTGAAGCAGAACTTTATGCAGGTACCATGGCCGCCCAAGAAGCACTCTGGCTGAAGTATCTGCTACAGGACCTTGGATACCCACAACCTCTTCCAGTTCTGTGGTGAGACAATCAAAGCACCATAGCTCTCACAGAAACACCCAATCTTTCATGCGCGGACCAAGCACATTGAGCTGCGCTACTTCTTTATCCATGAGAAGGTGCAGGCAAAGTAACTTCTGGTCCAGCACGTGGCCTCAAAAGCCAACAGGGTAGACATCTTTACCAAAGCCCTAGATCAGGCACAACATGCATCACTGGTATATCTTCTAGGTCTGAGGACTAGAGACACATGAAGCTTCCATGCTAGTTCCCCTTCATGGGGGGTGTCAAAAATAAAGGAGAGAAACCAGCGCAAAGACCGGAACACATACAGGAACACAAAANGCTAGTCTTGTGCCAGAGTTGTGCCAGAGTTGTTCCAGCGTTGTGCCAGAGTTGTGCCAGAGTTGTGTCAGAGTTGTGCCAGAGTTGTGCCAGAGTTTTGCCAGAGTTGTGCCAGAGTTATGCCGGAGTTGTGCCAGAGTTGTGCCAGAGCTCTGCCAGAGTTGTGCCAGAGTTGTGCCAGAGTCGTCCCTGAGTTGTCCCAGAGTTGTGCCAGTGTTGTGCAAGAGATGTCCAAGAGTTGTGTCAGAGTTGTGCCAGATTTGTGCCCGAGTTGTTCCAAATTTGTGCCAGAGTTGTGCCAGAATTGTGCCTAAGTTATGCCAGAGTTGTGCTAGAGTTGTGCCAGAGTTGAGCAAGATTTGTCCCAGAGTTTTTCAGGGTTGTAACATATTTGTGCCAGAAGTGTGCCAGCGTTGTGCCAGAGTTGTGCCAGAGTTGTGCCAGAGTTGAGCAAGATTTGTCCCAGAGTTTTTCAGGGTTGTAACATATTTGTGCCAGAAGTGTGCCAGCGTTGTGCCAGAGTTGTGCCAGAGTTGTGCCAGAGTTGTTCCATAATTTTGCCATAGTTGTGCCAAATTTGTGACAGAGTTGTTCCAGATTTTTGCCAGAGCTGTGCCAGAGTTGTACCATAGTTGTGCCAGAGTTGTGCCAGTGTTGTGCTGGAGTTGTGCCAGCGTTGTGCCAGAGTCGTCCCCGAGTGGTCCCAGAGTTGTTCCAGAGTTGTGCCACAGTTGTGCCAGAGTTGGGCCAGAGTTGTGCAAGAGTTGTGCAAGAGTTGTTTCAGAGTTGTGCCAGAGTTGTGCCAAAGTTGTGCCAAAGTTGTGCCAGAGTTGTGCCAGAGTTGTTCCAAAGTTATGCCAGTGTTTTGCAAGAGTTGTGCCAGATTTGTGCAAGATTTGTGCCAGAGTTGTGCCAAAGTTGTGCCAAAGTTGTGCCAGAGTTGTGCCAGAGTTGTTCCAAAGTTATGCCAGTGTTTTGCAAGAGTTGTGCCAGATTTGTGCAAGATTTGTGCCAGAGTTTTTCCAGAGTTGTGTCATATTTGTGCCAGAAGTGTGCCAGCATTGTGCCAGAGTTGTGCCAGAGTTTGGCCAGAGTTGTGCCAGAGTTGTGCCAGAGTTGTGCCAGAGTTGTGCCAGAGTTGTTCCAAAGTTATGCCAGTGTTTTGCAAGAGTTGTGCCAGATTTGTGCAAGATTTGTGCCAGATTTTTTCCAGAGTTGTTTCATATTTGTGCCAGAAGTGTGCCAGCATTGTGCCAGAGTTGTGCCAGAGTTTGGCCAGAGTTGTGCCAGAGTTGTGCCAGAGTTGTGCCAGAGTTGTGCCAGAGTTGTCCCAGGGTTGTGCCAGAGTCGTGCCAGAGTTGTACCAGAGTTGTGCCACAGTTGTGCCAGAGTTGTGCCAGAGTTTTGCCATAGTTGTGCTCGAGTTTTGCCAGAGTTGTGCCAGAGTTGTGCCAGGGTTGTGCAAGAGTTGTGCCGTTGTTGTGCCATAGTTGTGCAAGAGTTGTGCTAGAGTTGTGCCAGAGTTTTGCAAGAGTTATGCCAGAGTTATGCCATAATTTTACCAGGGTTGTTCTCGATTTGTTCCAGAGTGGTGCCAGAGTTGTGCCAGAGTTGTGCCTGAGTTGTGCCTAAGTTGTGCCTGAGTTGTGCCAGAGTTGTGCCAGAGTTGTGCCAGAGTTGTGCCAGAGTTGTGCCAAAGTTATGCCAGAGTTGTGCTAGAGTTGTGCCAGAGTTGTGCCAGATTTGTGCCGGAAAATTTTCCAGAGTTGTGTCATATGTGTGCCAGAGATGTGCCAGAGTTGTGCAAGAGTTGTGCCAGAGTT
>SZWC01000667.1:168227-195398 GCA_023375785.1 Penium margaritaceum | reverse complement strand
AAGTCCCTTATCTTTCCACACGAGTCCCTAATCATACCGCACGTCGAGACACCGATTTTTGCTCTGACGATCGAGGACAATTCGGCCAACTGCCCTTGTCCTCCGGCGTTCCTTTTTGCACATTTTGACAACTTCGACCACTCTTGAGAATCATCTACAGAAGTGTCACGACCTTTTGGTTGACTTCTCGACGCATAGAGATATATCAAGATTTCTAAAGATGTATCTTGCATCTTCGTCGTCAACCTTTGAAGCCCCCCGATTCCTTAGAGGAGCTTCTTCATCCGACCACTAATGACGCAACTCCGCACGCGTTGCTCAAAAATCCACTCGACGACCCCGACTACGTCTCATTTGTAATTCAACACTTGTGTATATGTGTTCCATTGTTTTGACACTTTTTATCAAAGTACACTTGCCGCTAACTATGAATTTCTCAAGTGTACCAAATTCTCAAAGCGAGTTTTTCCTCGCAACTCATACCTGTTCACCAACTACGCTCTGTTTGGCATAATAGATATTCTTGGAATCCCCTCAGTTCTTGGTAGAGTTTCTCAAAGGGACCACTCACGATGCAACGTCACATGTGTTGCCAGAATCAAGCACCCAAGACCTAAGATGCACCTCATTCTGTTTATTGATATCATATATGTGTAACAGGCATGGTCTGATTTGCGACTAACTGTGGAACCAAAACGTAGGCCCTCATAATAGTCAGTCCAAGGAGGAGGAGCGAATGGTCGCCTCAACCATTTTGGCTACGACAAACCGCACCACAAACAAACAGGGTCGTCATAGGGCATTTCTGTAACATGCAACCTAAAACCCTATCGTCCCGTGTGGCACATCTACATGGGAATAGAACCCTAGCGGTCAACTAGAGGGGAGGAGGAGTGATGCAGAGGAGCTTCCATCGCGGCTCTCCTCTTGCCTTACATCCAGTCTATGGGCCGAATCTGGGCTAGAGTCGAACCAGACTCTCACCTGAGATTATTCTTCAAACCTCGAATGATTGAGATGGTGGTCTCCAGCCCTCAAAAACCTGGGAACTATGTCGAAACACCATTTCTAGTCCTAAAAACTTCTCCTACACTAGATTCCTCCCCCTTTACTTTGAATCGTCCCGGTTCATCTTTGCTCACGTAGGTTTGAGCATCGCGTACTTCATGATGCAAACCATGCAACAAGAATCACAAAGAAGATCACACGTGTGAAATCATGTCATCCGCAACACAGTTGTGTCACGTTCACGCACAATCAACCACACACTTGTGGTTTTTGTGATTATGGTCATTAGCGTACAACATCCAGTGTTGATCGCTTGATCCTTGGAACTTACCAAGATGAAACACGTACAATCCTCGTACGCTCTTCACAAGTGTTGATGAGTCTTCACCAAAGACTATTCATACGTGCGTATTGATAGCAAACTTGATGCCTTTTGGGTCGTATATTGTCAACAATGTCATGCCAGTTTGGAAGCATACATAGGATGAATTTTTCCACATTCTATGTGGTACGTGTTCAACAAGTTATTGTGGTGATGCCTCCTATCCCTTTGCAAGGAACGTTCCTGCGACTATTCAACCAAGCGTCCCTGCAAAAACTGTCCAGGTCCACACAACATTTCCCATGTCATTCGGACATGATCTCTTCCAGGGGGTTGTTGCGAGGTGGTACCTCCGCGCAACATTGTCAATATGTGCAATCCAAGATCTGGACATCAGTCCTCTTGGTTTCCAACCACGTATTCATGACCACGCATAGGTCTACTACACCTCGTTCAGCACCTGTGGGTTGCTGAACTCAACCTAGCTCCACTAAGCCCTTGCAACTTACTTGCCACCTTTTTCTTCGGGTTGGGAGGCACCAAGATCATAAGACATGGTTGTTGAGCACACTTGTTTTTCCGTTCAAAGATTTCACTCATCTTTGAAGGAGGCGGCAATGGTTGCCTGGCATGCGCAAATGCTGTCAAAGCCTATCATTGGACATGACAATGCTCCGACCTAAATGATATTGGTCTCAACCATCATCCCCTCATTTCTATTAAACTGGATACCATAGACTACTGCTCACGTCCCTGTGAAAAGCACACTGCTTTTGAACTAGGTTAACTGAGATAACCAATCTCAACAACCATGGATTCTATCCACAAACAAAGTGTTCATCATACAGTATTAACCAAATGGGTGTACCAAGATCACAATCTTTACGGTACAAGGTACAAGAACACCTTTTGGGTGTCAATTCCATGTGGTTTTGATCGAACAATTCCAAATCACATCTTGTGATCCAGGACCAACTAGTTCTTAAATTGTTATGTGATTATGTTATCACGTCCAAGAGTTCCATTCAAGAACCCATCAATGGATCGTGTCTGCCAAGTTACAACAATCCATGTTGCTTCAATGTCTTCTATTGTGTACATTTGATACTTTTACTAAATAGAGTGTTTTTAATATGTCTTGTTCGCGGCACTTGTAGAGGGTATCGCCCTCATCAAAGACATCTGACAAACCACCACAATCTTGGATATCACCACAGCAACATCCACAAACATATTGTACTTGTATTTGGCAATGAACATCAAATAAACCATCCTCAATACTAAGGGACTTAAGGCGCTTCACCATGACCTTTCGGGTAAGTGAAGCACGGTTCGACTACACTATATTCATTATGATCCATTTCGGAGATTGGTTTTCTTCCAACAAAATGGATGTTGGATTTACATTGCACATCGATATCACATAGGTGGTGCTATCCATATCTCTGGCATGATCAAAATCCATCCGCATGATGTTTGAAGTGCGTGACGTACACGACTAGTGTACCGTATCATGATGACATCAACTTTAAGGCATTTCTTAAAACATTGGTGGAATCTGATGAGAAATATCATTTCTCAAGGCCCATCTTGAAGAGTCCATTCACATCAGTATTTGGTTATGACACACTCGTCGTTGTTTTGCTTCAATGCTCATAATGACTCATTGTGTGGTCGGTCGGACCACCAAGATGTGAATTCCAACACACTGTTTGTGTAAAGCTATCGGCTTCGAGATCATTTCCATGGTCATAAGCCTTAGACACAAAACCTAGACCGTTTTGTGATCCCAACTATGTCGTAGTTGGTTTGTAGAAAACTATTAGATCATCGTAGTACTCTGGAACTCCATTAGTAGAAAAGGATTGTCGCTCGTTTTCTTTTAAATGAAGTTTTCACAGAACTGTGGGTGAACTTGTGTCACCAACATCGGTTCTTGCACTTTTTTCTATCAATATCCATGACATGTTCACTCATCAAGTGATGATAGACTGAAGGTGTCACCGTCCAATTTGTTCACATTTGACATTCAGTCGTTTTCTAATGCCAGAGAGTGAATCTTGCAGTCTTCAACCAATGCACTCTGGCGAGTTAAACCGTTGAGGACCCATGAAAGAGTCTGTACCCCTCGCTAGCGCATTTGAAACCCCCACTGGCAATTATCTTTGTCCTTTTGAAGAGGGTTGTCGATGCACTCATGTACCTTTCATCGTTGGTACTAGTCGGGTACCACAATTTGTATCCATCACTCACCAAGTGATGGATACAAACTGGTGGAAACATTGGTTATGTGAAAACTTCATTTAAAAGAAAACAAGCGAAACTCTTGAATACATACTCAATGGCAAAGCCATTGACATCATATCACCGACATCATATCACCCATGATGTTGATGGCTTTGCCATTGAGCATGTATTCAAGGGTATCATCCCTGAAACATTCAATCATGGACCGATGTTTGCATCGGCCATGACTAATGATGCACAAAACCTCTGAAAGGTACTGATGTATCCTGTACACATTGTGTACAGGTAGCGCGGTGTCAGTTCTTCAAGGTTGATGTCGGCATGCTAACACACCACGTCTGTTTCACATCTCATGACATAGTCATGACACAGGCTTTGTCATGAAACAATCACATTTGCCTTTGAACATTGTAGCATAATGGGACATGCAATCGATGTAGACCACGTCCAACCACCAAACCACTTGTTTGGTAAAATGGTGGCGCCATCTTTATCAAAAACATCAGCAAATATTGTCAGCTTGTCCACATTTCACAAAACAGTTGTGATCCTTCCTCCATCCAACTCATCCATAGCTTGATGCCGTGATCAACACACAAGCATTAAGTGAATAAGGTTTTTGTACATGCCGTGCACGTTTTCCTCACATACCGTGTACCCAATGTAACATGACTGAAGTACAATGGCATGAATCGCATACCATGATCCATTGACAAGTGGGCTGTCTCCGGCACTTGGTCATGCTCGCTGACCTCTTGCGGTCATGTAAGTCATGTATGTTTTAGAACCGATGCTCAACTGACTGGGCTTTTGTAGCACCTTTGGAAACGGAGGATTTTGTCCACCTTGAGCATGGTCCAAATTTGAGGAAATTGTCCTCGTCACACATGTGATTTATCCGTTCAAATTTGGTTTGTACTTTTTTCAGAAGTACCTTTCCAAGCTGCTACCGGCAGAGTGAAGTTTCTAATTTCCAATGGTCTTCAATTTCAGTGAAGATTGAGTTCACCATGTTTTTGTTATGCCGTTCGGGCATAAATCTGATGACCATAGTCGTCTGTGATTGTTTCTGTTCATGCTGTTAGTTCTCCATCTAAAGAATTCGACAGTATGACCATCCTTGACATCACTGAGATGCCTTGCAAACATCAGACAATGTGTTTCTGATGCTTCAAATAACACGCTTGACGCAATTGCTCATAGAACCACTCCGCGCACAGATCGTATGCTTTTGTTTGGTGGTCTATCGCAAGCTAGCCTGACGAGGTAACAAGTTGGCTAATTCTTGCTAGTTGATACGATAGGGTGCGATCAGCACCCATGTTATCTATACAACCGTCAACTAATAACATGTGTTGTACCATTGACACTAGCATACCTAGTCAAACCGGAACTCCCCGCCGCAGTGCGTTCGGCACTCATATCACTGGTGCATTCGGCACCCATGAGAAAAGTACAACCCGTAGATTTTTTCAATTGCGCAATTGATTTTTATGATAATGGTGCATTTGGCACTTGTGTCAATGTTTTAACTGACGCACTCGCTGGCCATGCATTCAACACTTATGGTAATTGTGCGTTTGAGAACTTGTGTGAATGCTACGATTGCATTTTTCATTTCACTCATATTCCAAGTTCAGCCGGCACTTGTCACTTTTAAGCGAGCAGCCCTCGTGCGGGGATTTTTACCATCGCTTGTGTGTTGAGTCCGATCGGCACTCACACTCTCCTTCTTTCTGAGATCCAAGCACAAATGACTTCCCCTTGGTGCAATCGGCACCCACATGGATTCTGAACCGGATTTTGTTTTGGTCATACCTCTGTAGACCATGAGCACTGCAATCGGCACTAGCATCATGAATGCATTTGGCATTTGTGATTGAATTGCAACTAGCAATCTTTCAATGTTCGACACCAAGAACAATTGCGACTAGTACGTGTGCCATTGCCAGTAGTGCAATTGGCACTTACGTCAATGACGTTGTCATTGCTCAAATAACCGTGCAACAACACTTGTTTTGTGATGTTGGCACATTTCACATTATTGTGACAAATAGGATATTCGTTGAGTGGTTGCAACATGTTCGGTGCTTTTTTTCATATTTTTCATCAAGAATTTTGTCTCATTGGACATTACCATAGTGGTTTTGCAACCTGGTGCATAGTGCTATCGTTTTGCACAAAAAAATGTTAAACGCATGTACAACCTGGAGCAAGCCATGTCGTGGCTTTTCAGCGATCACCCACATTAGGCTTTGTTTCACTAAGAGCCCCAAAGTTCTATCTTAATCCAAAAACGTTATGCACAAAAGATCCTAATCTTCTCGCCATGAACCATGTTTCTTTTTGGCTGCATTTTGAATGCCGATTTCATCACGTGGAACAACTCATTCCTTCAGAAGCGACATCGTCTGGTGTGTTGGGAAAATGATCGGTTTTCTTCATCTTCCATTTTCAAGAAAACTGACTCTTCAAATATTTCACAAAACAAGAAATATTTTTTTAGCTCAATCACAGCCTTTTACCACTCTACAGTGGTAAATCCATGACCGACACAGTCAATCCCGGATTTAATCAAGGAAATCGTCCTCACTTCTAGTGCTAGTGGAACCAAGAGATTTTCTTTTTCACGAGGATTTCGAGCTCGGTATGAGCTTCACAATGGTTTTCACGGTGTCCAAAATGAAAACCAACGGAAGGAATTGTCCTCGGATTTGTGTGTTCCTGACCAGGTCCAGAAAGGGAGGTTGTTTGGGGACAAAACATTGACAAGATCCCTAAGAGGACCAAACCCTTCGCCTCTCTTCCCAAATGGTGAAAATGACAATTCCCTCCTGTTTTGTGACCCATGACCCTCGTATACCCCACCGTCGGAACAATAAGCATCATTCACCCCTCTGTCCGAACAATGAGCCTCATACACCCCTCCGTTGGAACAATAAGCCCCATTTGTCCCTGTCCGGAAGCAATAAGCCCTATCCGCCCCCTGGTTTTCACCATGCTCAAATAGCGGTACATGTTGCTGCTCAAGCATGGCAAAGTCGGGCATGCCGTGCTAGGATGCGGCCCTCCGTTGTGGACGTCGCAATTGAGGGCCGCAATAGCATCGAGGATCAGGGGGGAGGGAGGGGGAGATTACCAGCCGACGTCCCTCAGTCGGCACTTCGTCAACCCCCCCCCCCCCCCCCCTTGCCTCTCGCAGCCCACCTGTCCACCCACCTGACCACCTACCCGCCCGCCGATCAAGGCCCTCGCGATTGAGGACTGCGATGGAACGGGCGGCCGGTGGGCTGCCGAGAGGCGGGGGGGAGTGGTTGGGGGACTTTGCCGGGGATTCCAGCCGACAGGCGTCCGTAGGAATCCCCCCTCCATCAGTGGGGAGCCAGAAATCCCATTTTGTTTTCTTTTATACATGTTGTTGTACCCTCATTTGAAGTACAAACCATAGACAAACTCACCCTCAAATGACACCCGGGGTTTAAGGGTTTGTTTCTGCGCCGGGACCTGTTGAGCCCCACGGTAGCGGGGCCCAGTAGGTTCCCTTTCAACGCATGAGGAGTCTTGGACCCCCCATGCAAACTCCCTGCAAACCAGTTTCAATAAATTTCAAACCCTTGTATTGAAAGTTTGTGATGATTGGGTCAGAAAAGGTGACGTCAACATGTAGACGCCACATTCATGTGACGTTGGCATGCTATCTTTTGACGAACGACAGGGATGTATTGTTGATTTTCTACGCTTGCAAACTTGCGTCCGTGTCCAATGGGCGGATGAGGCTTATTGATCTGATGTAGGGGCGGATGGAGATTATTGTTCTGAATGAGGGGCGGATGGGGCTTTTTGTTCCGACGTAGGGGTGGATGGGGCTTTTTTTCCAAAACAAGGGGTCTATGGGCTTTCCACCCCATCCCAAATCTGTCGAGCTACCCACTACACTACTTGAGCACGAGACAGGATGGAAAGCCTGCTATCATAGCAGGTGCTTTGTATCTGCGGGCAATGCTCTTCAACAGGGGTTGGAGGAGGGAGAAAACTTCCTCCTCACCTTTCTCCTTGGGCCATGGGCCTGTGCGAGTGGGGGACAAGGTAGTCCGCCTCCTCGCCTCCCCCTTGGGCTGTCTGCCCTTGTGAGAGAGGAGAGGGAGAGGAAAGCTCACCTCCTCTCTCCTCCTTCGGCTATGGGCCCTCGTGGGGGGGGAGAGAAGACCGGCTCTCCTCCTTCTCCCATTAGCCTTCAGCCTTACAAAGGTGGGGACGAGGGGGAGACACCCCCTATTCTCCCCAATGGGCAATCGGCCCACGTCTAACGGGGGGGGGGAAGTGGGAGGCGTTCCCTCGCCTCCCTCTTGCGCCGTCGGCCCGCGTGAGGAGGGGGAGGGGGAAACGCTCCCTCTCTTTTCCATAGGTCATCGGTCCATCTGAGAGTGGGGGGGAGGGAGGGGGATACGTCCCATCTCCTTCCGTTGGGGTTGTCAGCCCATCGGGGAAGGGGGGGGGAAGAGGGGGTGAAAGCTCCCCCTCCTTCCCCATGGTCTGTCGGCCCATGTGAGACTGGAGGGATAGGGGGAGACGCCCCGTCTCCTCCCCAACGGGCCGTCGGCCCTCAAGACCGAGGCGGGAGAGGGGGAGGGGGACGCCCCCTTTCCTTCCCCATGGGCCGTCGGCCCGTGTGAGAGCGGGGAGGGGGGAAAGGGGAGGTCGTCCCCTCTCCATACCCATGGAATCTTGGCCCATGTGAGAGGGCGGGGGGAGAGGGGAGATCGTCCCCTCTCCTTTCCCCATGGGGCATTGGCCCTTGTGAGAAGGAGGGGAGGGAGAGGGGAGGTCGTCCTCTCCCCATGCCCATGGGCTGTCAGTCCATGTGAGAGGGCGGGGGAGGGGGGGATATCGTCCCTTCTCCTCACCCATAGCGCCGTCCGCCCGATGCGGGGATCTCCCCTGTTGGCCCCCTCGATGCTGTCAATGCCGGCAAGAGAGAGAGAGAGAGAGAGAGAGAGAGAGAGCAGGGCTCACCTCTCGTGCTCTTTGTCCCCTGTGGGGNTTTTTTTTTGGGACATTGAGCTTTCGGGTCGTCTACCCATTGAGACTCTTCTAATGAGCTCTCGGCTGGTCGACGGGGGCTTTCTTGCGAGCCCTCCCTCGCTTAACCGATCAGGCGGCGTATTGTCGGACCGTCGATACACTCTTTTTTCTCTCTCTCGTTGTAAGCTACGCCAGCTGCGCTGGCATCTATTTGTCGATGTGAAGATCTGACGCCCGAGTGTGTCCATACTCATTTTTTTTCTCTTGCAAGTGCTGGCTCTGATGCCAATGTAACAGGCGTGGTCAATTTTGTGACAAACTGTGCAAACAAAACGTAAGCCCTCAGAACTATCAGTCCAAGGAGGAGGAACGAATGGTCGCTTTAGCCATTTTGGCAGAGACTAAGCACTCCACAAACGGACAGGGTCGTCATAGGGAATTTTTGTAGAAATGCAACGTAAAACCTTATCGTTCCACGTGGCACATCCACATGGGAATAGGACCCTAGCGTTCAACTACACGGAAGGAGGAGTGATGCGATGGATCTTCCATCGCGACACTCCTCTTACCTTAAATCCGATTCATGGACAAAATTTGGGATAGAGTTGAACTAGACTCTAGCCCGAGATTATTCTTCGGACCTCAAATAGTCAAGATATTGGTCTTGAACCCTCGAAAAGCAGAGAAGTATATTCAAAACACCATTTTCAATCCCAAAAATGGCTCGTACGCTACAGTATGTGTGCACAACATGTTTGACATTTTTCATCAATGTTACGTACCACACATACACAAGTCTCTTATATTTCGGAGTGGGCATTTCTGCAACTACACAAACATCCCATCACGTCGCGGGACAACAATATTCAGTCCAACAGTTGGAGCAAATTGGCCAACTACCCTTGCCTCGAGTGAATCTTCCCCAACCTTTTGACAAATTTTACCACTCTCGCGAATCTCCTCATGCAATAGAAGTGTCACGACCTTTTGGTCGACTTCTCGATGCACCGAGACGAATCCGGATTCATAAAGATGCATCTTGTATCTTCACCGTCGATTCTCGAAGTCCCCCGATTTCTCAACGGACCTTCTTTAATCTGACCACTCACGATGCGACTTCGGACGCGTCACTCGACAATTGACCCAACGACCCCAACTATGTCTCATTCGTAACTAGACACTTGTATTTACATCTTTGATCATTTCTACACTTGTCATTGAAGTACACTTACCGCTAGTTCTGAATTGCTCAAGTGTCACAAATTCTGAATCATGTTGTGCCTCGCAACTTCTACCTGTTCACCATCTATGCTCTGTTCTGCATAACGATTGGTATCAGAGCGTAGCGGTGTTGGAGAGGCATCCGACCACTTTACCCATTCGGAGGACTACCTCGCACAAGACGTCAACGCATCTTGCACATCAAGAATTTGCAGACTTCACGACTACAACTTAAGGCAAGCAAGCGCAACCGATGACCAGCGGCGGGTCTTTCGCGACCACTTCGGCGATGTAAGAGGGGAATGTGTCGTGTACAAAAACCCTGAAGTGACAACAAATACTTGCTTGGCAGGCTATTCGGCAGCTGGATGAACGCCTACGTCTTCGGCCAATCCCGTCATGGACCCGATAGCTGTAAACCAGCCATCCTTACCAATAGCCTCGGCGATGTCAGCAAGGACGACAGGTGGCATTGGACGACAGGCGTGGATCAACGAGGAGCTGGCAAACCGGATCCCCACACTTATAGGAATCAACGACCATCTGCTCCAATTGCTCGATTTCGCGATGGAGGCTCTTTGCAATGCAAGCACACGAGAAGCGGTGCTCGTTGACAGAAACTCCCAACTCTTGAGCGAACCCAAAATCTGTCCGGCTCCATCAGAACCGCTCGATCCTGCAAAACCAAATGCACCGATGGTTTGGAAATTGCTAACAATTCTTAGAGGTGTACATCGTCGCTGCTGGGGTCAACAACGATCAAAAGAAAATTGACCTCGCGGCCGCACTTTTGCTTGGCATGACCCTAAGTTGGTGATCTGACCTAAAGACCATCCACAGGCAGCAGAAGACCGCTGGGGCATCATCAATGGCCAACCATGCCCATCTCATATCGTCTACCGCAGGCGTTCTAACTTTGGAGTAAATCAACCCACAGTGGCAAGACGCGGTGACGCCACCAACCGACTAGAATAAAATTCTCACGCGCGACGCTCGCAAGTTTCAGACGACTCAACAAAAAAGTGTGATGCACAGTACAAGCTCCAACGTCTACGTCAGTAGTCCAACGTGGTAGAGTATATGTGGAGATTCCGCGAGATCATCACCGGAGCATACATCGCCCCCTGTGAACTCTGTTTTCACTACAACAACAGCCTCAAGAAAGATATCCGGCAAGCAATTGCCATTTTTGGCATCAAGAACGACTTCCCACGGATGATCGCAACAATAGAAAGGATCGATAGCGGCGACTACAACGCTCAAATCTAGGAATCCTATGCCTGGCAACCTCCTAACCACAATTATCATGGAAACAGAAGAAGTCAGTTACAGCACTCCTCGACTCTGATGGAAGTGGATGTCGTCACTGAGAGCATGACGCAAACCTACTACAATTGTAGAAAATTCGAGCACATCGCGCGCAAATGTCAGAGCAAGCAGTAGACAAAAAAGGGGGGGGATGTCACAGAAAAATGAGTCAGTAAACGACGAAGGGCAGGAGTAAAAGGCAAAACTCTTGTCTGTGAGGAGTGATTTGCGCCAAACAATTGCTCATCTGAATGGCCTACATCGTTGTAGAGGGTTTTTTAGATCGCAAAGTTTGACGAGGGGTACGAGGGCGACCAACTGGCGATACTGTTAAACGTTCAACCTCAAGGATGCAAGTGTCGCAGAACGGTACCGGCACTATTCGATGGAGGAGCTTCACACAGCTTCGTGAGCAATGCCATGGTTTGCAAACTGGGTTTGTAGACCAAACCAAGGGTGTTTGAAGGAAAAACCATCAACGGGAGATACCAGATAGGGAGACTATGAGAGCCACTAAGACTACAAGTGGGAGATCAATGGGATGTAACGGTCTGGATTTCTTGTTCAATGAGCGATAAAAAACTCATCCTTGGACAGGATTTCCTACAGCGGCACAATCTGCAACTCGAATGGAACAGCAGCGATGTGTACATAGATCAATGGCACCAAATGACAACTTCTGCGCGTGGGACGAAAGTCGACAACGGAAGCAGAAGAGGTGGAAGCAGCAGTAGAAGTCGCAATAGCCAAGAAGCGACGACCTTCACAGCCAATACCACTCAACATGGCCAAGAATTGTATACGACAAGGAGCTTGTGTGTGGCTCATACATCTCAAGGAAATGGAAGAAGCAGAAGTCGCAGCAGCTGACATGCCACCCTCATCAGCCTCATCACCCTTATCGCCATCCACAAAGTTCACAATTGTACCCAAAGATTTTACACCGCTCATCCAAGAGTTTCCAAACGTCTTCCCCAAAAACCTCCCAAGAACCATGCATCCTCAACGAGACATCGACCATCGCATCAAACTGAAGCCAAGCAGCAGACTTACAGTTTGAGGGGCATATTGGATAAGCAATCACGAGTTGACCGAGCTGAAAAAGAAACTCGACGAGATGCTCAGTCAGGGGTTCATCGGCCAATCCACGTCACCATAGAGTGCACCAGTATTATTTGTAAAAAAAAGAACTGGTGAGATACAAATGTGCGTGGAATATCAGGCATTGAACGATGATACCATCAAGAACCACTGCCCTCTTTCCTGACCTGACGAGCTTTTTGACAAACTTCGAGGGGCTCGAATCCTTAGCAGAATCGACTTGAGGAGCGGTTATCACCAGACATGCATGCTAGATGCCGACATCGATAAGATGGTGTTCTGAACTCGCTATAGGCATTTTGAGTTCACGGTAATGCCGTTTGGACTAAAGAATGCCCTGGCAACATTCATGGCGGCAATGAACAACATTTTCCAGTCATACCTCAACAAGTTTTTGTGGTGTACCTCAACAATGTTCTGGTGTACAGTCGCACTTTGGAGGAGCACGATGGACATCTTCGAAAAGTTCTTGAAGTTTTACAATGAGTGAAATTTTTGGAAAACTCTTGAAGCGCAACTTCGGTCACCGTTTGATCGAGTTTTTGGATCATGACATCAACAGTGGACTGATTACCATGGACCAAAAAGAATCGCAGCAGTCGTTGATTGGCTGACGCCGACCAATATTTGAGAAATTCAAGTTTTCTTTGGATTTTGCAGTTACTAGCGGTGATTTGTATGTGAATACGTCCAAGTGTAAGCGCCTCTTTCCGACCTCACACGAAAATAAAACAAGTGGCAGTGTGGAGAGAGAAAACAAGAAGGATTTACTGCTTTGTGGAACCCTCTAACCTCGGCGCCAGCCTCACGATTAGCCGATCCAACGGTCGACTTTGTCATGGCCACAGATGCATCAGACCGAGCCATTGGCGCAGTCCTCCCGCAAGACCACGGCAACGGCGAGCAACCGGTTGCCTACATTTCTTGAAAACTGCGAGGACCAGAACTCAACTACGCCATACACGAGAAAGAAATGTTGGTCATCGTACATGCATTCAAGACATGACGGTGTTACCTGGAGTGCAGCCCATGCCTCCTGCGCACCGACCACCATGCATTGAAATATTTTAAGACGTAACCGAATCTCAGTCGACGTCAAACCCAATGGATTGAGTTCCTTGAATCTAGATTCGACTACGATATCGAGTACCGGCTAGGCAAAATCAACCCGGTGGATGCACTCATCCGCACAGTACATTCAATGACTGAGGTGGCAACGCTACAGCTGTAGCGAGATGCATATGTCGAGCGGTTGTTCACGCGAGGCTATGATTAGTACGGTGGATACGACAAGGCAACATTCTGGTGCGACACACCCAATTGGTGAGGACAATTCACTCGCCAAGTGGTTGTTCCCCCGAACGTCGTTCCAGGTGGACACTTTGAAGAGGAAAAGATGTTGAAGAAGCTGGCGAAAAACTGTTGGTGGGACAAAATGTAATCCAACGTGGCCAACTTCTCCAAGACCTGCAACATATGCCAACGATAAAAATCCCATTACACATGGCCACCCGGACTTCTACAACAGCTCCCTATCCTGACGGAACCATGGGCCAATATCTCCATGGACATCGTCAAAGGATTACAAGTCACACCCGTGGGTAAGGCTGCACACGGATCCTATCTGCGGAGCTTGGGAAGGATCCGGATCTGTGGGACAGATCCTTCACCTGGATCTGGATCCGGGGGTCCGGATTCTGGACCTCGATCCATGGATCCGGCTGCTGGATCCAAAAATCCTTGTTTTAGAGAGCTGATTTATGAATGAACCTGAAATTGTAGAATTGGAAAAAAAAAAAGGGGATCAGTATCCACTCCGGCCACTTCGCACATTTTCCTGTGAGTTCCAGAGTCATCTCTCTGTGCTGCAGTTCATGGCAACCAATCGTCGCACATCCACAGAACACCACTATGATCTACCTGACCGTTCACTCCTTCAAAGTTTGAACAACTGAACAATTTTTTGACCGTTCAAACGTCAGATCAACGTTGGAAGAATAAACAGTATACCAGCATCCAATGGTCACTAAAGCCATGTCCTCCAGCAGGAATGGCTCCAATTGGTGCTCTTCTGTCCGTACGACAGTGGCTTGGCACCCAAACTCTACAAACCTGAGGCTCGGCACCAAGAAAGCTGTGTCGATTGACCATAGGACAAGACAACCATGTGTCCTCTGACAGATTCGACAGGTTTGTTTGACGTGGCGGTTGAAGTTTTCCTTGCTCAACCCAAGGCACACGTATCGACCGTTTGAATTCAAACAAGTGACACATGAATTGTACAAAAGACATTACAGGGACCTCTCGCCCAGTTTTCTCAGCCCCCCTACCCCCTCAGAAGGATCCGCTTCCGAGTCCTGGGATATAGACCGGATCCAAGATCCTGGATCCGGATCCGTGGATCCGGATCTGGATCCAGATTTCTGGGTAGTTCCCACGGATCTTAGGATCCGTGTGCAGCCTTACCCAAGGGATATGACGCGTCGTGGTTTTCGACAGGTTTTCCAAAAATTCCCACTTCATTCTGACAACGACCACCGTCACTGCCAAAGGAACAGCACGGCTGCTTCTAAACAACATCATGCTACTACAAGGCATGCCAAGAACCATCACAAGTGACAGAGACGATCAATTTACCAGCCGTTTTTTACGTCAACTGGTGACTAGCTAAGGCAGCATAATTCAACTTTCAACGGCGTTCCATCCTTAAACCAACAGTCAAACCAAGAAAACAAACCAGACACTCAAACAACTTCTCCGAACACTATGCAAACCTCACGGGACAGATTGGGCACAAACATTTCCTAGCGCCGAAATCGCATACACTTCCGCAGTTTCCACCGCAACGGGTAAAACTCACTTTGAAGTGGACTACAAAGACAAATCATTGCGAAGACACAAGCATCGATGAAACGACCAGCAGACCGACATCGCAACGACAACATATTCGCCGATGGCGACATACTCCTTCTCAACTTGACCAACATCAAACTCCGCGGAGCTAGCTGTTCGAAGCTATCATCCTGATGGTTGGGACTTTTTGAGATCGAGCGTATGCAAAACCCTATGGTTACGCGACTCAAACTCCCCAACACTATGAAAATTCATCTAGTGTTCCATGTCAGCAGACTCAAGCACTATCGAGACCCCGGAGAGAACTTCCTCGGCAGGGATGTCCCTCCTCCACCTCCTGTTGAAGTAGACGAAGACACAGAGTACGATTGAGGACATCCTTGGCCATCGATGACGAGACAAAATGACAGAATATCCTTTCAAGCGGCATGGCTATGACGCCGCGCACAACAGCTGGGAACCCCACAACAACCTCCGAGACGTCGATCACCTCGTCGACGGCTATCACCGCCATCATCGGACCACGAGTGTACATGCGCCGGGATGTCGTGGCTTAAAGGGGCAGAAATTTTGAATACTAGACAAACACGATTCCCTAATCTTTCCGAGTGGGCATTTCTGTTACTACACAAACAGCCCATCGTGTCACGGGTTCGCGATGTTCACTCTGACGGTCGAGGGCAAATTAGCCAACAGCCCTTGCCTCTAGTGAATCTTCCTGAACCTTCAAACAATTTCAACCACTCTCGCAAATCTATGACAGAAGTATCTTGACCTTTTGGGTCGAGTTCTCGATGTACCGAGACGAATCCGGATCTATAAAGATGCATCTCGCATCTTCACCATCGATTCTTGAAGTCCCCCGATTTCTTGGCTGACCTTCTTGAATCCGACCACTCATGACGTGACTCGGCACAGGTCGCTCGACGATTGACGCAACGACCCCGATTTTGTCTCATTTGTAACTCGACACTTGTATGTATATATATATATATGTGTGTGTGTGTGTGTGTGTGTGTGTGTGTGTGNTCGATGTATCGAGACGAGTCCGGATCTATAAAGATGCATCTCGCATCTTCACCATCGATTCTTGAAGTCCCCCGATTTCTTGGCTGACCTTCTTGAATCCGACCACTCATGACGTGACTCGGCACAGGTCGCTCGACGATTGACGCAACGACCCCGATTTTGTCTCATTTGTAACTCGACACTTGTATGTATATATATATATATGTGTGTGTGTGTGTGTGTGTGTGTGTGTGTGTGTGTGTGTGTGTGTGTGTGTGTGTGTGTGTGTGTGTTCAATCATTTGGATACTTTTCATCGAAGTACACTTACCTTCAATCATAAATTACTCAAGTGTCCCAAATTCTACATCTTGTTGTGCATTGCAACTTGAACCTGTTCACCATCTATGTTGCGTTTACCATAACAATCAAATTGGAGGTCTTGCTAAACATAGATTTTTAAGTAGGAATGTTTCTCAAATCATCTTTCACTCTAAACCTTATCCTTGTCAACCAGCTACTTTCCTCTCGGTGTTACGTTTCATGCACTTATTGTGTTATGTACCAGATGTACACCAGTGCATAATCTTTTCATGTAGACATTTCTGTTGTTATACGAAAATATAATCGCGTCGCGAGATCGCGATATTCACCCCGATGGTTAAGGGCAAACCGGCCAACTGTCCCCGCCTCCAGTGAATCTTCCCGAACCTTCTGATAACCGCCACCACTCTGGCGAATCTACATCAGAAGTATCAAGACCTTCCAGTCCACTTCTCGATGCACCAAGATGAATCTGGATTTATGAGATGCATCTCGCATCTTCACCGTTTATTCTCAAGACCCCGACTTGTCGGCGGACCTTCTCAAATCCAATTACTCCGAATGCGACTCGGCACGGGTCGCTCGACAATCGACCCAACGACCCCGACAATTCCTCATTCGTAACTGGACACTTGCATACATATGCTCAATCATTTTGACACTTGCCATCGAAGTACACTTACTGCTAATTCCAACTTGCTCAAGTGTTCCCAATTATAAATCGTGTTCTGCATTGCAACTTCCACCTATTCTCCATCTATGCTCCATTCGGCATAACACTTGGTATCGGAGCACAGTGGTGATGTAGAGGCACTCAACTTTTTTACCCCTCCAGAGGACTACCTCGCACAAGCTGTCAGCACATCTTGCACGTCAAGACTTCACATACTTTGCGACTACGACGTGAGGCGAGCGAGCGCAACTGACGACCAGCAGCGGGTCTTCAGCGACAGCTTCAACGATGGAGGAGTAGAACGTGCCGATGCACACGAACACTAAAGCGAAAGTGAATGATGGTGTGGTGGGCTATGCGGCAATTGGAACAACCCCTATGGCTTCACTGACCAATCCGGCCATGGACCCAGCGGTGGTGAACCAGTCGCCCCTATTGACAGCCTTGGCGCTGACAGAGGGGACCAAAGATGGCATTTGACGAAAGGCGTGGATCAAGGAAGAATTGGCAAACCGGATCTCTACGCTTGAAGGAATCAACAACCATCTACTCCAACAACTCAACGTCGTGATGGAGGCTCTTTGCAACACAAACGCACGTGGCACGGTGCTAGTCGAGAGAAATCCCCAACTTTCGACCGAACCCAAGATTGGTCCAGTTCCACCCAAACCGTTCGATCCTGCAAACTTCAAAGGACCAACGGTTCGGATGTGGCTGTCGGTTTTGGAGGTACACTTCACCGCTGCTGGGATCAACGATGATCAGAAGAGAAATGACCTTGAGGCCACACTTCTGTGTGGCACTGCACTAAGTTGATGGTCTGATCTAAGACCATCCAACGACAGCAGGAGACTGGCGGAGCATCATCGACCAACGGTGCCCGTCTCATATCGCCGACCGTAGGAATTCCACCCTTGGAGCAGATCAACCCAAAGTGGCAAGATGTGCTCACACCACCAACCGACTAGAACGAGCTCTTGCGCGCGATGCTCGCACGCTTTGGACCACTCAATGAAAATTCCGACGCATGTTACATCTTCATCGTCTTCGTCAGCAATCCCACGTGGCAGAGTTTATCCGGAGATTCCATGAGATCATCACTGGAGTAGACATCACCCCCGACGAACTCTGTTTTCAGTACAAGAACGGCCTCAAGCAAGATATCCGGCGAGCAATCACTATTATTGGCATCCAAAACAACTTACCAACGATGATCGCAGCACAAAAAAGGATCAACAACACAGATTACAATGCTTAGATCTAGGAATCCTACGACTGGCAACCTCCTAACCACAATCATCATGGAAACAAAAGAAACCATTCAATGGACTCCTCGACTCCAATGAAAGTGGACACCGTTGATCAAAGAGATACCCAGACTTTCTACAACTGCGAAAAAGTCAACCACATCGCTTGCAACTGTCGGAGCAAGCAGAAGGCCTAGAAGGGGGGGAAGTCGCAGAAAAATGAGTTAGGAAATGACAAAGGGTATGGGTAAAAGGCGCAAATCTTATCCGTGAGGAGCGATCTGCACCGAACGATCGCCCATCTGAATGGCCTACATCGTGGTAGAGGGTTTTTTAGGTTGCAAAGTTTGACGAGGGGTACGAGGAAAACCAACCAGCAATACTGCTGAAAGTTGAGCCTCGAGGATGCAAAAGTCGCATAACGGTACGGGCACTGTTGGATGGAGGAGCTTCACACAGCTTCGCCAGCAACATCATCGTTCGCAAAGTGGGTTTGCAGACCAAACCAGGGGTGTTTGAAGGAAAACCCATCGATGGGAGATTGCAAATGCAGAGATTCCGAGAACTACTACAACAACAAGTGGGAGATCTACGGGATGTAACGTTCTTGAGGTCTTGTCCAATGAGAAATCACAAATCATCCTCTGACAATATCTCCTGTACCAGCACAATCCGCTGGTTGACTAGAGCAGCGGTGACGTCTACGTGGAAATCAGAGGTGGCAAACGAAAAAATCCATGTGCGTACGGAAGACGACAGCAGAAGCAGAAGAGGTGGAAGCAGTAGAGGAAGCCGCAGAAGATGAAAAGCGACAACCTGTGTAGCCAACACCGCTTAACGTGGCCAAGCACTACGTACGACGAGAAGCTCCTGCATGGTTCATACATCTCAAGCCAACGGAAGAAGTGGAAATGACAGTTGGTAACCCATCATCGGCCTCATCAGCCTCATCGGCATCAACAAAGTTTGCGATGGTACCTCAAGAGTTTGCACCACTCATCCAGGAGTTTGTGAGCGTCTTCCCCAACGAACTCCTGAGATCTTACCTCCTCAACGAGGCATCGACCATCGCATCAGATTGAAGCCAGGCAGCAGACCTACAGTTCGAGGGTCCTATCGGATGAGCAATCACAAGCTGACCTAGCTAAAAAAGCAACTAGACAAGATGCTTAGTCAAGGGTTTATCCGCCTTTCCACGTCAAGGGTTCATACGTCGCACCAATACTGTTCGAAAAAACGAAAACCTGTGACATGCGAATTTGCGTGGACTATTGGGAATTGAATGACGCTACCATCAACAACCGCTACCCTCTTCCCCGAGGAGATGAGCTCTTCAACCAACGCCGAGGGGTTCGAATTGTCAGCAAAATTGACTTACGCGACGGATATCACCAGATGCACATGGCAAACAGCGACAGAAAAAAGATGGTGTTCCGAACCCGCTACATGCACTTTGAGTTTGTGGTCATGCCGTTCGGACTTATAAATGCCACGGCAACGTTTATGGCGGCAATGAAAAAAAAATCCGACCAAACCTTGACGATTTTGTTGTGATGTACCTGGACAACATTGCGGTGTACAGCCGCACTGTGGAGGAGCACGATGGACATCTTCAACAAGTCCTTGAAGTTTTGCAAAGAGATAACAATTTCAGAAAACTCTCGAAATGCGACTTCGGTCGTCGTTCAATCGAGTCTTTGGGTCACGTCATTAGGGGTGGACAAATCACCATGGATCGAAGAAAAGTGGCAACAGTCGCTCTTTGGCCAACGCCGACCAACGTTCAAGAAATTCAAGTTTTCCTTGGTTTCGGCAGTTACTACCGGTGATTCGTACGGGACTACGCCTGAGTGTCAGCATCTCTTTCCCTCCTCACTCCAAAAGAGAACGAGTGGCGGTAGGGAGAAAGAAAAAAGGAGCGTTCACCGCTTTGCTAAACGCTCTGGCCTCAGCGCTGACCCTACGATTAGCCGATCCAATAATCGACTACGTCATGGCAACAGATGCGTCAGACCGAGCCATTGGAACAGTCCTCCTGCAAGACCACGGCAATGGCAAGAAACCAGTCGCCTACATGTCTTGAAAGCTACGAGGACCGGAACTCAACTACGCCGTACACGAGAAAGAAATGCTGGCGGTCATGCACGTGTTCAAGACGTGGCGATGCTACCTAGAGTGTCGTCGATGCATCGTACACACCGACCATCATGCGCTGAAGTATTTGAAGACAAAGGCGAACCTCACTGGACGTCAAACCCAAAGGATGGAGTTCCTTCAATCCGGGTTTGACTAGAATATTGAGTACCGGCAAAGCAAAAGCAACCCGGCGGACACACTTAGCTGCCGACCAGATTTCATGGCCGACGTGGCAACGCCACAGCTGCAGCGAGACCCATATCTTGAGCGACTGTTTGCACAAGGCTATGACCAGCATGNCGAAGAAAAGTGGCCTACATGTCTTGAAAGCTACGAGGACCAGAACTCAACTACGTCGTACACGAGAAAGAAATGTTGGCGGTCATGCACACGTTCAAGACGTGACGATGCTACCTAGAGTGTCGTCTATGCATCGTACACACCGATCATCATGCGCTGAAGTATTTGAAGACAAAGCCGAACCTCAATCGACGTCAAATCCAATGGATGGAGTTCCTTGAATCCGGGTTTGACTAGAATATTGAGTACCGGCAAAGCAAAAGCAACCCGGCGGACACACTTAGCTGCCGACCAGATTTCATGGCCGACGTGGCAACGCCACAGCTGCAGCGAGACCCATATCTTGAGCGACTGTTTGCACAAGGCTATGACCAGCATGACGGATATGACAAGGCCAAATTCTGGTACGACGCATCCTACTGGCAACGACGCTTCACTCGCCAAGTGCTCGTCCCCCCGAACGACGAACTTTGCCCAATGCTGCTCGAAGAATGCCATGACAGGGGACCAAGTGGATACATCAGAGGTGACAAGACGTTGAAGAAGGTGGCAAAAAACTCTTAGTGGGACAAGATGCAATCCGACGTGGCCGACTTCAGTAAATCTTGGGACACATGTTAGCGACAAAAATCTCGTCGCACACGGCCACCCGAACCTCTGCAACCGCTCCCTTATCTGACGGAACCGTGGGCCGACATCTCCATGGACTTCATCATAGGATTACTAGTCACACCCTATGGATATGACGCAATCCATGTGGTCGTCGACAGGTTTTCTAGAGTTTCCCACTCTGTTTTGACAATCACCGTCACCACCGAGGGAACAACACGGCTGTTTCTATACATCGTGCGGCTACACAGCGTGTTCAGAACCATCACAAGTGACAGAGATGGTCGATTCACCAACCGTTTTTGGCGCGAACTGATGAATCACTACGGCAACAAAGTCGAGCTTTCTGCGGAGTTTCGTCCGCAAACCGACGGTCAAACGGAGCGGACCAACCAGACGCTCAAACAACTTCTCGCAACATTGTGCGAACCTCATCGGACGGATTTGGCACTAAAACTCCCCATGTCCGAAATTGCATATAATTCGGCAGTCTCCACTACAACAGGAAAATATGCGTTTGAAGTGGTGTATGGGAAGCTTCCTGCCACACCAGCAAGAATATAAGTCGTAGCAACATTCCCGCTGTCGACGTTGAATCCGAGACTTCACCATCTTGAAAGAAATACGGTAAACCTTCGCGAAGACACAAGCAGCGATGAAGGGAGCAGCTGACCGACATCGCAGCAACGATGTGTTCGCCGCTGGCGACAAAGTCCTTCTCAGCTTGGCAAACATCAAACTTCGCGGAGCCAACTATTCGAAGCTCAAACCCCGATGGTTGGGACCTAATGAGATCGAGTGCATGCAAACCCCTATGGTTGCGTGACCCAAACTCCTTGACACTATGCAAGTTCATCCAGTGTTCCATGTCAGCAGATTCGAGCACTACCAAGATCCCGGAGAGAACTTCCCTAGCAGAGATGTCCCTCCTCCGCCTCCCGTTCAAGTGGACGGTGACACGGAGTACGCCATCAAGGACATCCTCGGTCGCCGACGCCGAGGCAAAACGACAAAGTATCTCGTCAAGTGGCACGTCTATGACAATGCGCACAACAGTTGGGAACCCTAGGACAACCTCCGAGACGTCTATGATTTCACTGACGGCTATTACTGGTGTCACTAGGCCGCATCTGCACGCGCGCCGAGATGTCGCTGCTTAAAGGGGGGGAAGTGTTACGAACCATACTTACACGAGTCCCTGATCTTTCCATATGGGAATTTTGTTTGTTACACAAACAGCCCATGGCTTCGCGAGACCGCAAAATTCACTTCGATGGTCGAGGGCAAATCGGCCAATTGCCCTCGCCTCTAGTGAATCTTCCCGAATATTCTTTCAACTTTGACCACTCTCGCGAATCTACAACAGAAGCATCACGACCTTCCGGTCGAATTTGGACGCACCTAGACGAATATGGATTTATAGAGATGCATCTTACATCTTCACCGTCGATACTTGAAGACCCCCGACTTCTTGGCGGACCTTCTCGAATCCGACCACTCAAGACGCGATTCCGCACGTGTCGCTCAAAAATCGACCCAACGACGCCAACAATGCCGCATTCGTAACTCGACACTAGTATATATATGTTCGATTGTTTCGACACTTGTCATCGAAGTACACTTACCTTCAATAATAAATTGCTCAAGCGCTCCAAATTTCATATCGTGTTCTTCATAGGAACTTCTACCTGTTCGCCATCTACGCTCCGTTCAGCCTAACATATTGAGCATGGAATTGCGAGTGTGCGAATGCTTCCTGTTTGTCAACCACTGGGGATGTAACAAACGGATGGGAAGCTTGGCCCACTGGGCCAAAACCGCGGTAGTTGAGGGTCTCCGACCCTCAACTCATCCCATCCGTCGTCCACAGGCCAGGACCCACGTTCGAGCCACGTGGCACACCTCGCACTACATTCCTCCCACACAGGAATGGACCCGCCCTCGGTGTCCACAATGGGTGTCGAACCCGGCGCTCTGATACCAAATGTAACGAATTCGTACGGGAAGCTTGGCCCATTGGGCCAAAACCGCGGTAATTGAGGGTCTCCGACCCTCAACTCATCCCATCCGTCGTCCACAGGCCAGGACCCACGTTCGAGCCACGTGGCACACCTCGCGCTACGGGGAGGGGAGGTCTGCTTTTTATCCACTGGATAGGGTTACACACCCGTCCACGCGGAATCAGTCGAAGTGTGATTTTGCCCAGAATGGCAAATGTGATGGGTGTCTGGAGAACATCCATCCATCCGATTGGGCCAGCCACAGTGGAGCCGAGAGAGATACACAGAGAGCTGAACCGGAACCGAGCGCCCACTTAAGACACCCATGTGCTTCGATCTGCTTGCCTGACACATGAGCTGCCTTCTCTTCCCGACGAAGGCCAGTTCGTGAGTCCACGTCCGCGGCCACGCCCCACGTCCATGGCTGTCGCAGCCGCCGCCAACGGCACCACCGTCGCCCTCACCTCCGCCCTTCGCCCCACCGGCGGCACCGCCCGCCGAAGCCTGCTTGACCCGCTGGCCTCGTTCACGCCGTCCGGCGCGACTCTTTCTCCTGCGCTGGCCGCAGCTCCAGCGACCCCAGGCGTCGCCTCCGGCGTCCCCGTTCCCCTCTCTCTGCGCGCCATCCCCGCTCCTAGTCTCGCTCTCACTCCCATTCCCGCTCTCACTCCTTCATCCACTCTCTCTCGCTCTCCCGCTCTCCTTCCCGCTCGCACTCGAGCATCTCCACGCAGCGCCAGCCGCGTCCCGTCGCGGGTGCGGACCAGCGCCATGGCCAGTAACGGCGGCACCGGCGGTGCCTCAGCGGCGGCAGCTGCCGACGCCCCAGTGGCTGCGACAGACGTTCCCATCCTGACCGCTGAACAGGTGAGGGTTTGAAGGGCTGAAATTTCCTTTTTTTTGTTTTTTGTTTTTGTTTTGTTTTCAACCGTCTGGCAGAACGGCTTGAGAGGAAAGCCTGTCTTCCTCACCGATGCGAGAGAGAGGGTTGGAAAGACTGGAAAGTCCTAAACGGCCTGAAAGGTTTTTTAGTTCTTTCACCCAGCTGGAATGGACTGGCATGTCCTTACCGCTTAAAGATTCGGAGCATTCTCCACCCAGCTGTGAAAGACTGAGAATTCGTTTCCTGTCTGAACGGGTTTAGTGTTTTTCTGTTCACCTTGAAGGATGGATTGCCAAGGATGGGGTAGGGGGGAATGTAGCAGTGGAATTTGGTGTCCTGCCACATGCCACATGCAACATACCACATGCAACATGCCACATGCAATATGGCACATGCAACATACCACATGCAACATACCACATGCAACATCTAACATGTGACATGTGACATGCCACATACCACAGGCCACATGTCACATACCACAGACCACATGCCACATACCACAGACCACATGTCACATACCACAGACCACATGTCACATACCACAGACCACATGTCACATACCACAGACCACATGCCACATACCACAGGCCACATGTCACATACCACAGACCACATGCCACATACCACAGACCACATGTCACATACCACATGCCACATACCACATACCACAGACCACATGTCACATACCACATGCCACATGCCACATACCACAGACCACATGTCACATACCACATGCCACATACCACATACCACAGACCACATGCCACATACCACATGCCACATACCACATACCACAGACCACATGCCACATACCACATGCCACATACCACATACCACAGACCACATGCCACATACCACATGCCACATGCCACATACCACAGACCACATGCCACATACCACATACCACAGACCACATGTCTCATGTCACGTGTTACATGCCACTTGTCAGATATCACAGTTGGCATCACCGCATGTCACCGATTGTAGTGCATGTCAGCCCATGCACCATGGCACGTCAGCCGCATGGCATGTGAGCAGCATAGCATGCATCAGGAGACGTCAGCCACATACCTTGCGGGATGGCTTATCTTCCATCCATGCAGCTGTTTGGCATCAGCAGCGTCAGGAGCCTCAGAAGCACAAGTAGCATAGACAGCATCAGCAGCATCAGCAGCATCAGCAGCATCAGCAGCATCAGCAGCATTGGCAGCATCAGCAGCATCAGCAGCATTGGCAGCATCAGCAGCATCGGCAGCATCGGCAGCATCGGCAGCATGACCAGCATCAGCAGCATCAGCAGCATCAGCAGCATCAGCAGCATCGGCAGCATATCCTTGCTCTCCCATGGCCTTGCTTCGCGTCAGCTTCACTTCACTTGAGCGTGATCCACACACACCACCATGACGCGAGCGTGCAATGACGTACGTACATGCCTTGCCTTGGGATGTTTTGCCATGTGGCCCCACTTCTTGTTTCTGCCAATTCATTCTCTTCCGTCCGGTCCCCCCCCCCCTTCCCTTCGGTGGGCCCGGCAACGCAACGCACACTGCGGCGCGACGAATCTGCACCGGGAACGCGACTGGATTGCAACCAACCGCACACAACAACGAAAACCGCGATGCAAGAGGTGCTAGCCGCACTGCGACGCCGACACGAAGACGCCGACGGTAACGGCGGCAACGGCGCCGGCCGGGGAGCAAGTGCGATGCGCGCCATGTACTCCAGCGTGACGGGCGGCATCACGACAGACGCCGCCGCCATGGTGCTGCCGCTGGACGACCACATGTGCCACCGTGGCCATGCCGTCTTCGACACAGCGACTATCATTGATGGGTGCGTGTAGTAGGAAGTAGGGTTAAGGGCTTAGGGTTCATGGTTTAGGACACCGGCTGCCATTGTCGTGGGGCCGTCTTCGACACAGCGACTATCATTGATGGGTGCGTTCCTAAGGGTTCAGGGTTTAGGGTTTTGGGCACCGACCGACCGCCACTGTCCTCAGGTACATGCCCGTGCGAAACAGATGGATACGGAAAGTCGTGAAGGACAAGAGAAGACGGCAAAGGCTTTTGTTTGCTTTTTTCCACTTTGTGACGTTGGTGTGATACTGTACAACACTTTGTGACGTTGGTGTGAGACTGTGCAACACTTTGTGACGTTGGTGTGATACTGTGCAACACTTTTTGACGTTGGTGTGATACTGTGCAACACTTTGTGACGTTGGTGTGATACTGTGCAAAACACTTTGTGACGTTAGTGTGAGACTGTGCAACACTTTGTGACGTTGGTGTGATACTGTGCAACACTTTGTGACGTTGGTGTGATACTGTGCAAAACACTTTGTGACGTTGGTGTGATACTGTGCAACACTTTTTGACATTGGTGTGAGACTGTGCAACACTTTGTGACGTTGGTGTGATACTGTGCAAACACTTTGTGACGTTGGTGTGATACTGTGCAAACACTTTGTGACGTTGGTGTGATATTGTGCAAAACACTTTGTGACGTTGGTGTGATACTGTGCAAACACTTTGTGACGTTGGTGTGATACTGTGCAAACACTTTGTGACGTTGGTGTGATACTGTGCAACACTTTGTGGCGTTGGTGTGATGCTGTGCAAAACACTTTGTGACGTTGGTGTGATACTGTGCAACACTTTGTGACGTTGGTGTGATACTGTGCAAAACACTTTGTGGCGTTGGTGTGATACTGTGCAAGCACTTTTTGATGTTGGTGTGATACTGTGCAAAACACTTTGTGACGTTGGTGTGATACTGTGCAAACACTTTGTGACGTTGGTGTGATACTGTGCAAAACTTTGTGACGTTGGTGTGATACTGTGCAGCACTTCTTGACGTTGGTGTGATACTGTGCAAACACTTTGTGACGTTGGTGTGATACTGTGCAAA
>SZWC01000667.1:110726-135699 GCA_023375785.1 Penium margaritaceum | reverse complement strand
GGGGGAGGAGGAGGAGGAGGAGGAGGAGGAGGAGGAGGAGGAGAAAGAGGTAGAGGTGGAATCACAAGATTGGGACATGGATGTAGGAGTGGTCGTAGTCACCACTATAACAAGTGGACTCTACTGAGGAGCGACAACAGCCTCATGAGTCTATGTCGCTTGGAGAAAGTATCGTCGAGCCCAAGAAGCAACTATAGTGACTGCGAAAACTCAGAGAGGGCCACATGGTCGAAGCTCGTAATGAGCTTCACGTGGTACAAGTGCACCCCCATCATGATAGCACCGAGTGTCGACAGTTGCATCCTGCCACTAGTTCTAATGCGTGTGTGAAGGAGCATGGCACATCTCTAGTAGTCTGCTGTAAGCTCCGTGGGACCTTGGCAGAGAGAGTGGAACTCACGCAGTCAAGCAGCCCTTGTGGCATAAGTTCTTTGCAACAAGGAATGTTCGGGCCAGCTCCCAGCCCTGGTGCAGGCCTGCTCCTGTCCCCGTTCCAAGAAAGATGCGGAAGTCGACCACAATATCCCGAGACTTGGCATAAAGTAGGTTGCATATCACTCTCTCTACTGTCTAGACCTAGTGAGCATCGCGGGCCTGGTGTTGAGTGTTTTACTAGTGTCGGATGCAATCAGAGTCGGCCCACTCCTGAAACAGGGTCTCCCAACAGTCAAAGTCCTTGGTGCTGTGGTAGCAAGGAGGATATGTCTCAAAGTCCTTCAATTACCACTCTATGGTGAAGACGACCTTAGGGTTGGGAGAAGGTGGGCGAGGTACAGGGAGACCACCCACAAGAGAAACGCCACCAAATTGAGTGTTGCTAAATGACGTGGTTGATCCTCATAGTAAGAAGGTGGCAAAGTGAGAGGCTCTGATCCTAGACGCAACTCATGAATGTGCTTCTCAAGGATATGGATTTCATCCTCATGTGTGTCATCCCCTTATCTCCTCCTCATCCTATGTGCCAATCTGTGATCGGACATGCTGAGGTTGCATTGTTGTGTAGGACGTAGACTTTTGAATGGATGGGAGCGATCCAGCATGACCTCCTCGTGTCTATTGTGAGGCTCTTGGAAGCCCCCTCAATGACACCACGATCTCTTGCAATGCGTCATTCTGATGTTTCTCCTAGCGGCGCATGTCATCCTGCGTCCAACGAAGCTCATTGATTGCGATTGACTATGAATATGGACTCATGCAGCCCAAGGAGGAAGAGGTTGGGTCTACCAACCCCTTGCCTCTGTCACAAACTGGCGCATCAGGTGTGGCTTCGTATGGGTCGGAATATCAGAATGGTCCAAATGAGAAACCGATGGTGTTTCTTGAGGATATGCAATGCTGGCCAACATTGATGCCTCTGCCGAAAAATTTATCTCAATGTTGGTGATGATGTCACTATCAAGAACGATGATGGAAACATGAAGGTTTTCTAAATTGAGCAAAATTGGAGCGATGATGCGGCAGAGGATGGTCAAGGAAGGGGTGGTGGTTTTGTGCAGAAGTTAAAAAAGTTGTGGTTTTCGTGTCATCCCTAAACTCGGAAGCATCGCAGATCTCAGAAGGCGATTCTGTTTCTTGTACTTGAAGGGCACGAAACAAAGAACAAGTACAAGTTATTACAAAGGGATTTCTATCGAGCCCTTACACGCCTGAAATTGTGGTCATTTGGATTCATCCTGCTCTCACATGTTCCGGGAGAGTGGTGGGCTCTTAGGCAAGATGGACACATTCTTTGCTAAACACAGAGTTTTTCACCAGCTCTCCGCCCCTGCTACACCATAACAGAACGGCGTGTCTGAGCCACACCATGAAGGCTGCGGTATACACCATGTGGTTGATTTTTGTTTGTCTAGATTACTTTGCCCTTGAGGGGGTCCGGAACCCCTTGCAAAACGGTCCTCTTCCGGATCATGTCACGCCGTGCAAGCTGTGGTTTGGCCATCGCGTCGACCTCCATCGTGCTCATATTTGAGGATCCCTGGACTACATCTTGTACACCGAGGAATAACATAGGTTCAAGGTCTCACCTTGGAATCGCATGTATACCTTCCTCAGCATTTCCTTTCTATCAAGGCCTAGCACTTTTGGGATTGCACTTCTCACGATATCGTCGAGTCTTGAGATGCTGTCTTCTTTGAGGCTCTCACCTACCGCAACTTGTCCATCATTTCTATTGCTGGCTGCCAACCATCTTCCCACCTATGTCTAGATCTACGGATGGGGGAGTCTAGACCTATGGATCAGTCCGTCCAGGCCTCCTCACCTGCAATCCGGTCTCTGGCTGATGACAAACCGCCCATTTTCGCCATCTTCCTAGTGGCCTCGTTAGTTCCCTCTCACACACCTACTTTCGTGTACTTCTCAGTTCCTCATGGCACACCTACTCTCATGCTAGTGCTGGTCGCCTCTGGCAAACCTGCTCACCTGCTAGTGTGAGTCCCGTCTGGCATAACTGCGACCATGCCAGTGCCAGTCCCCTCTGGCACACCTCCTCCCGTGCCAGTGCCAGTCCCTTGTGGCACACTTACTTCCATGGCAATGCCAGTTTGCTCTGGCAGACATGGTCTTGTGCCAGTGCCAGTATCCCCAGTCACACCTGGTCCTATGCCTACACTTGCTTATCCTGTACATGAGCCAGCACTTGTCCATGATCACCCCGCATCCTCCCCTTCTCTGTAATCCTGCAACCCCTATAGCCCTGGACCAGCCGCTTGTTATGGAGCCAGAGATGACCACCTCAGCTTCAGGTTACTCCCGTGTGCTCGTTGGCTATGTTCCACCAAATAGGAATCAGCAGACAGCTAACTCTGCACCCATACGCCCCACTCGCTCTATTTAAAGTGGCGAGCTAGGCACAAAGGCCCTTGGCTCGAGAGTTCAGGAGAACTACTCAGGTGCACCTAGCATGCCCTGTCGATCATGAGTTGGTCTTTCAAGAGCTCTAGATTGCTTGCGATGTTGCAACTGACCTTGTCGTGGTATAGCGGAGTCTCAAGGCATGTGTCTTGATCACTCGGTGCTCTTCCTTGATGACGCCTGATCCGGGCCAGGGGTTCTCAAAGGTTGAGGGTATAGATTTCACACATACCTTATAGTTGTTGGCCGCATGACCACCACTCGTGCTGCGTTTGAGGTTGTTGCTCACCATGACTGGGAGTTGTACCAAATGGATGTGAACAATGTGTTTCTCTATGGCATCCTAGAGGAGGATATCTACATGGTCCAGCCACCTGGCTTCGAAGTCATTGACAAGGTCTAGTACTTATGCAATGCCTTGTATGGCCTTAAGCTATAACACCTGGTCTTCAAGCCAGGTGATCAACAGCACACTTACACGTGTTGGGTATGTGCACTGTGACGCCGACCTGTCCCTCATTCTCAGACGGACAGTTGAGAGCTTTACAGCCATCCTAATCTACTTGGATGACATCCTAATCGCGTCTCTTTCGATGAAGGTTGTGATGAAGGGCAAGAAAATCCTTCGGACTGCCTACGGGTTGAAGGACCTTTGTCTTAGAGCTTTTTTCCGAGATGGAGATCATACTCGATCATCAGCTATAGGCACTATTATTGCGTCGGGCACATCAAGCTTGCGTTGTGGGGGATCGTCTTGCTGACCTCCTTGGTACATTACCCAAAGCCTTCAATCCCAATACACTTAGTGGGTAGGATGCCTTGAAGGTGGATGATCCGGTTGACGTAGGGGAGACGGTCGATGTGACCGTGTACGTGTGCCTCATCAACTCTCACATGAACTCGGCAATGACCACACGACCCGAAATTTCCTTCACCATTAACGTCCTTGCATAGTTCTTATAAGGTCCTTGGGCAAGAGCCCTTCACGCGGTTATCCAAGTAGTGTACTACATGGTTTCCACATTGTACCTAAAATTTTTCTTTCGGTAGCAGTGTTGAGTGGTTGTCGATGGGTACACAAAAAGTGACTGCACATGGATCCTTGATGGGTGCAATTGGAGTGTCTACGTGTTCATGCTGGGTGCCACCACTATGTTGTTGTACAATTGCAAGAAGGGCTGCAATGCCTAAGGGTGCACACAGAATCCATGGATCCGCGGATCCGGCCCGAGGATCCTGGGTCTCGGATTGATTCGTGGATCCGGATCCAACAAAGGATCCGATCCGTGGATCCGCAGATCTGGAGGAGGGGGGGAGAAAATCCCACGACTTCCAGTTCATTTCACTACTTCAACCGGATAGTCGCTACGCGGCATGCTGAAGATTAGAGATGAGGCATGTCCACCTCATAAGAGTTGGCATCGCACTACTGGCCTATCCATAGTGTCTGGTGACATGTTATCGACGACCTGACTGACATGAATCTACATGACCACTTGGCCGATTAAACGTACCTCATGCACATCATGCATGGTGGATACTCTACTAGTGGATATTCCAGCGCATCTACAATCGACAACGTGTCAACCTCGGAGGATACACTTGCCCTGTGTGGCTGTATTTTGAGTCCCTGCCGCAGGTAACCCGCGTCATAGATTCAACCATACTCAATACCGCAAACCCGCGGCAGATTTGTGGTGTTGAAAATGGTTTGATTTCTACATGATGTTACTGTTTGCTTGTTAAAGACCGAGTTGATTTGTTAACGTCCTTGACATTTATAATACAAAAGACTTAATGGCCGAAACAGCCTTCAAATGGTTTAAAACTTTTCATTTGCTCACCAGTTTAACTTATGGTTGGCATGGGCCAATTGTACACAATTACTGAGTTGAAGACTTTTCAATGCATGGACAATTTTCTTGGCCGTTGATAAACTTCTTTGTGCGATCTCTGCTTTTGGAGGTGTCCTGATGCAAGCGGCACAACCACACAGCAAACAAGACCAATCTACACTCTACGCTCTGGTAGGCGTCATTACACGTGCCTTAGGCACACTCGTGCCTTAGTGTCAGGCACATTCTGTGCCCGACCACCAGACACCATGGCTGCTGAGGCCTATTCTGTTGCGCCTGCCAAGCAGCATGCTGCAGATAACGATGATGGCGAGGGTGACAGTGACAAGGAGCAGGAATTCAAGGCCGGTGACAAGCGCAAGCATGCTGGTGATACTTTGGTCATTTGGACCGATTTCACCAAGCTCACCGAATCTCCTCCGGATGACCCGCAAGCCAAGTGCAAGTCCTACCCAAAAACCTTCTCATGCAAGCAAGGGTGCATGTCAAATACGGGGAAGCATCTCCGTATCAAGCACAATAAGAACTAGAAACTCCTCAAGGAGATGCAGGCGATGCAAGAGCTTAAGAAAGCAACTCTGGCAGCAGTGAACATGACTGAGAACATGGTTGTGGTAAACCCCAAGAACACAATCATCGCACGTGGAGTGGCTGCGGTCGGCGCTACGTTTGAAAAGAGGTACTTCCAGACGTGTATCTGGAAGCACTTCATCCACAAGAATGCTAGCTTCCTCCCCATGGAGTTGACGTGGCTGCAGCAGGCTTTCTGGCACGCCAATCCAGTTGCAACGTTGCCAGGCCGCATGACAATTTTGCAGCAGATCTTGATCGCTGCTGCGGCACTCCGTGCACGCATCAAGAAGATTTTCACTGAGCTAACTTCTACAATCACTGTTACCACTGACGGGTGGAAAGTGGAGAACAAGATGAAGTACTTGGGGGTTACAATACATTGGATGGCAAACTGGACCATCAAGACCATTACCCTATCCTTCCCTGCTGTGCCCGAAAGTCCCACTGCAGTGAACCTATTTGAGGTGTTCTCAGCTACTCTCAAGGCTTGGGGTCTGTGGGACAGAGTGTTCTGCTTGATTGTTGACAACGAAAGCACGAACAAAAGCATGATTGACAACCATCTTGTTTTGTCTTCTTGTTCCATGGAGAAGTCTGCGCCATCCACCAATCCGACTTGCATGCGAACAAAATCTCCACGATGAAGCGGCTCCTCATAGTGTGAATCGAGAAGGGGGGTGATGTCGTCTCTGCCATGCAACAAATCGAGCCGCTCACCTCACAATGCAGTGACTTGGGGTGGAAGATTGACAGGCAGTTACAGGCGATGGCCCTCCTCATGGCCCTACCTGACAGTTGGGGTCTACTCATCACCGTCCTCGGAGGATGGTCAGAGGACAAGCTCACCTATGGCCCGGTCGCAGAGTACATCCGTAACGAGGCGCAGTGCCGGAGCTGAGGGGAGTCCTCTTCTTCCTCATCCGCCCTCATCACCAAAACTTGTGGTGGCGGAAGTGGGGATAGAGGAAGCACAGAAAAGGGCGGTGGCAAGAAGGGCGCCTAGAAAGGTGCGTGCCGCAAGTGTGGCAAGGAGGGCTATTGGGCTCGTGAGTACCCGGAGAAGGCGAAGACCGGCGGCAAAAGTAGCAAAGGCAGGTCGCTCCACAACGACAACAAGAACTACTTCCTCAAGAAGGCCAATAGGCCGTGCTTGGATTCAGGGGCCAAGGAGCACAACCAGGTCAAGAAGATGGGGTTCGTCACCTACAAGAAGTCCTCCAAGTCAACAGTGGTCGCGAACAACAAAGTCGAGCCGGCGGCCGGCCAAGGCGACGTGGAGGTGGAAGTCGTGGTGGGCGGTATGGAGCTGTGCACAATCCGTGATGTACAGCACGTCCCCGGCCTGGATGACATTTTGAGTGTCAGCCACTTGACGGATAAGGGGTATGAGGTGCTCTTCCGTGAAAAGGCACAGTGGTGTGCATTGACGGTGATAGTGACATCGTATTGGAGGCAAAGAGCATGGTTGATCTCTACAACGTGGAGACCAAGGTTATCCACATGGCAGCGGGCGCATCAGAATCACGGGAGCACGTCATCAACATGGCCAAGGGAGGAAGCTTTGATCTGCAGCTCTGGCACCAACGATTGGGGAATTCATCGCCCGCAGCCGTTAAGGAGATGGCTAAGCGTGACATGGTGTGCGACCTCGTCATCAATGGTGTAGTAGATGCAAAAGCACATAAAAAGTGCGCGCCTTGCATCTTAGGCAAGGTATCACGCAAGCCGTTCAACGAGAACGCGTCTCGCGGAGAGGACCTGCTAGAGGTCGTACACAATGACGTGTGCGAACCATTCAAAACCCCTTGAAATACCGGCTTGAGATACTTTGTCACCTTTATTGATGAGTGCATTAGGAAGCTCTATGTGTACTTCATGAAGCGAAAAGGCAATGTCTTAGACCAGTTGAAGGAGTACATAGCAGCTCTGGAGAGGCAAACTGGCCGGAAGGTCAGAGCGCTACACTGCGACAATGGCAGAGAGTACGTGGGCTATAGCGGGTGGATGAAGCAACAGGGCATCAAGTGGGAACCTAGTACACCATACTTGCCACAGTCCAAAACAATTGCGGAGTAGGCAAACCAGATGCTTCTAAACATGGTGTGGACCATGCTTGTGGATGCAGGGTTGGCGCGAGGGTTCTGAGCGGAGGCTGTGCGTACAGCAAGCTACACCATCAACCTCATCCCAACAGTGGTGCTGAATGATAACGGCGGCTGGAAGACACCACAGGAGGTTTGGAGCGGGCGAAAGCCAGACGTGGGGCACCTGAAGGTGTTCGGGTACAAGGCGCACGCGATGATGCAAGCGGTGCAGCGATGCCATAGCAAGCTAGAACCACGGGCAAATTCATGTCTATTCTTCAGCTATGAGACTGTGCAAATGGCATATCGGCTCTGGGACCCACCCACGCAAGAGATCATCCACAGATGTGATGTCGAGTTTGATGAGCAGCAGAGCTTCAGTAGCAACAGCAATGGCACGAGAGTTGGTAACACTCCAAAACAGGAGGAGCGGGGAAACTTTTGGACACAAGCACTAGTCAATGGATCGGCATGACGCGGTGCATGCTGGCTGCATCATTGGAGGCAACTACCATGCAAGAGGCGCTTGCACGACCCAAGGGAAAGTAATGGGACGCCGCCATCAAGTTGGAGTTGGAGTCCATTGCTGAAGACAACACGTGGGAGCTGGTTGACAGGCCAAAAGACTCCAAGGTCATCGGCTCCAAGTGGGTCTTCAAGACCAAGTTCACGAACGAATGTATGGTGGACAAGAACAAGGCATGGTTTGTGGCAAAGGCGTACGCACAGCATAAGGGCTAGCACTACAATGAGACGTTTGCCCCTGTTGCCAAGTTCACAAGCATCCGCACAATCTTTGCGGTTGTTGCAGCGAAGGATATGGAGCTCCACCACATGGACGTAAAGACGGCCTTCCTTGACAGCATCATCGACAAAGAGATCTCCATGGGGGTGCCAGAGGGGGTGGAGGTGCCGGAGGGCAAGGTGTGCAAGTTGCAAAAGTCCTTGTACGGGTGAATACAATCGCCCCGATGCTCGTACCGAGAGATGGAAAATTTCATGGGACAACTCAGCTTCAAGCACTGTGAGGCGGATTACAGCGTGTACGTAAGGCGGAGCAAGAAGCTTCTTTAGATCATCATACTCTATGTGGAAGATCTGATCTTGTGCTCCTCAGGCCTGCCGGGGCTACACCAGCTGAAAGAGCAGCTGAGTGGCACGTTCTAGATGTTGGACATGGGGGAGCTAGATTTCTACCTCGAGGTAAGCATTATGCGGATCCGGAGACACGCACGTTTGAGCTGGGGCAGGCCAAATACGTGGCCAAAGTGATAAAGCGGTGCGGTATAGAGGACTGCAAACCTGTCTCCATGACCTGTGAACGGAGTGTGGTAATGGCAACACAAACAAGATAGGAGGGGGAGGATATGGCAAGGGTACCCTACCAATCGTCGGCGGGTAGCCTCATGTACGCCATGGTGGCGATTCGACCGGACCTGGCCTACACGGTGGGCCAAGTCAGCAGGTGCGTGTCTGATCCTTGGCCACTACACTGGCACGCGGTCAAGCGCATCCTCTGCTACCTGTAGGCAACGCAACATGCGTGCCTGAGGTTCAACGGCAAGGGGTGGGCAGACCCTTGTGTCTGGTATGCGACACGGATGTAGAATACGCTAGCGATGTAGACAACCGGAAGTCTACATCCGGCTACGTGTTCTTCCTCCCTGGTATAGCGGTCTCAAGGTGTAGCAACAAGTAGGACTACGTCGCCATATCTACAGTGGAAGCTGAGTACATCGCGCTGGTCGAGGCGGTCAAGGAGGTGTTGTGGCTCCATAGGTTGTTGGGGAAGCTGGGTGTGCCGCATCAGGAGCCTAAGGTGGTGCAAGAGGACAACACCGGCTCCATCTCGCTGGCCAACGATCCAACGCAGCACAGGAGGATGAAGCACATCGATATGCGTGATCACTACGCATGGGACATGGTCAAAAAAGGAGCAAGTGGTGCTACAGCATTGCAGCACGCACAACATGCTTGCGCATTGCTTGACCAAAACGCAACCCACAGACTGGCACACGATGAGCGTGGTCGGACTTGGGATGACCAGCTTTAATGGGCTGGAGGATGCAGTGGAAGACGACTAAGAGTAAGCTGGGGCAGCGGGTATGGAAGGTGCAAGGGGGAGAATGTTGTAAGTTGCCCCTCCGCATGCCAAGGTGCGGCTCCAGGAGGCGCTGACGAGCCGCCAGAGAGAAGAAAATCCTTGCAGTTGGATCTGGCGGCTCGAGGATTGCTCGGATCCTAAATGGGATAATTGCATGGCAATTTTGACAAGTTGTTGAATCTGGTGGAAGTTTTTTCACCACAATTAGAAAAGTATCGAGGGAGATATGAGCCTCCAAAGTTGGGGTGTGCGCAACAGCTCTGGGAGCTGGCTGTGACTTGACTTTAGGTAGATAATCGACCTGACCAAGTAACAAAAGCACCATCTGGATATTTTTCTCCAGAAGGTCTGCCGAGGCGTCCGGTGGATAATCCATTGGATCCTATAGTGCAGTTTGTTACTGAGGGACTTTGCCAAAATCCTGGCTCGGCATCCGAAACTAAGTAATACGTTTTGTTACTTGCAGATTTTGTCAAAATTCTGACTGCCAGTCCGATGACAGGTTTTGAACTTCATCACACCCCATCACCAAACTCGACTCAAAAGTGCAAAAGATGCATAGAAACAGCTCAGGGGACCCAGCCATCACGTGCAATGGGATTTTCACCTCCGGAAGGCACTTTGCACGTGAAGGAAGGCACCACGGTTTGTGGCGGCATCGGGCTTTTGTTGTGGGTGAGATCTGCGCTTTGGCAAGAGTAACTTCGGCTACGCTTCGCCGAATCGTGTACGGTTTGGTTTGTTGGAGACCTCATGACTAGCCCTACAAATACTCCGATAACGTCCATGTATAGAAACAAATATAAAATTGTGTTTTTCCCTTCGCAAATTGATTGTCTCTGAAAACCTGCTCACATAGCGTGAGGCGACCAGAAAACTCACGCTCAGTCTCAGATTCTCCCAAAACAGAAGACGTGAACCACTAGACTCGGATCAGAGCAACATCAGGACCGCACCATGTGAATTCCCTGAAACCCTTCTCCAAGCTTAGCATGCAAGGCATTGTGGACGGATCCACCAAGGGTTACATTGACAGTCGTAGCAAAGGCTCTACTACTCCAAATTGAGAATTCTTGTATGCGTTAGACAGCTTTGATCACCGACTATAGTATTCAGATTTAAACTTTCTATGCTCAAAGTTAAGAATCCTGGTTCAAGTCAGTTCTCCTGAATGCAAAAATTTTGTCCACTCCTGGTATGTGGTACTTGTACTTCACAGTCTTTACCAGAGGTGTCCATGGGTTGCTCCAAACATTGGTAGTGCATATCAGCGAGAGTTAGGCATCTTTGAGTGTGCCTATACATCCACTAAATCCAATGAATGGTTATTGGCCGATGTTCCTACAAGGACCCTAGCTCTACAACTTTCAAACAACCTCCGTGAGCCATGGTAACGATAGAGCAGAGAGCATCGGTGCCATCTTGAAGTTTTATGAGAATGGCTTCTCCTTATGGAATGGAAGTTTTAGGTCTACCTTGATAGCAAGGGCATGCTTGGGCTGGTCAAAGGGTGAAGAAACTGCCCCTCCGGATACGGCGACACTGGAGGAAGTAGACAAGTACAAAATGCGCGACAAGAAAGAACTTGATTAGTTGGTTTTTACACTTGCTCGAGTGCAGCGCATACACATCCAAGGATGCACGGAGATTGTGGAGGCCGGGAAGAAACTCTCCACCATCGACCAGTCTAGAAACCTTGTAAAACAGCACTTCATCTTCAAGAGGCTCATCACCCTTCAAGCTAACAAAGACAAAGAAATCATGGAGATCCTGCAGTAGATTGAGTCCCCCACTGTCAAGTGTGTATCCAATGTGTGGAAGGTGGACCCTCAGCAGCAAGCCATAATCCTCCCCCTGGACTTGCCGGGCAATTCGAGTCCTATGATCACCATCGTTGACGGGTGGCCCGCTGATGAGCTAACGTATCCAAAAGGTTGCTGAGTATGTCTGCAATGAATGGATACGGTGTGGTGGGAGAGGGAGTGGAGAAAACATGAGTGTTTCCTATGCCGTCCGTCCTAAAAGCTAAGGGGGAGGAATGAAGGGAAAGGTTATCTGTCAAGAATGCTATCCTGGTGAGCTCTTAACTACCACAAGTCTCCATGGCTGTTTAGTGCAAAGAGACTTCCAAGGGAGGTGTGTGCTTTAGCTTGCCACAACACCAAGGGAGCAGAATTCTGGCGAAATGCAGGTTGCAGAAACTGAGAAAGGATGTAGACCGTTAATGGTTTTGTGATTTTGGTGAAGTTACATCAGATTCTCATAGCCTGTGATCTGAGCTTTCCATCGCATCCAAGAACGCCCAAAACAAAGCAGTATAGCCCCTGCCACATCCATCAAAGTAATCCTTGGTGGAGCCGCGTTTGGCTGCCGCCCATACGGACCGTCTCCAACATGAGCCGACGACAGCTCTCGGAACGCCTTTTGATTGGCAAGTCAAAGGGCAGCTTGCCCTGGTCCAGGGGACCTCCCTGGTTGCTTCCTCTATGGCCTTGGGGTCTATGGAGCCAGTTGGAGCTGAACACAGACTACCGGCGGTGGAGTATCCCATCAACCCCGGAAGGATACCAGATTCCACCCGCCCTACCATCCGAACTTTGGATGGGGCTAACTTCTGAATTCGCAACCAAATCGAGCAACTGAAAGCTCAAAACTGCATGTACAAATCCAAGCATTCCAAATTTTCAATCAGATCACATATCCAACTACTCTCTAGTGGTCTAACCACGAAAACGACAAACGGCATCCATGGCAGGGGCACTTTTGAACAACCTCCCCCGTGCACCTTCCATGCCGGATGCCTCATGCTCACTCTCGCTCGTCTACTCCTTTGCCTTCAAGACCTTCACAGCTTGTCAACCCAAACTCTGCAAGGCTGATCACGTGCCAATCCTGGGGTTGCACCTTGGTCAAGCAATCTGCGAGCATGTGCTTTGCACTGCAATGCTACAACACAACCTGTCCCTTCTCCACCATGTCGCACGCGTAGTGGTAGGGCACATCGATATGCTTCATCCTCCTGTGCTGCGTCGAGTTGTTGGTCAGCGGGATGGAGCAAGTGTTGTCCTCATGGAGCACCGCAGGCTCCTGCTGCGGCATGCCCAGCTCTCCCAGACATCTGCGGAGCCGCACTTCTTCCTTGACGACCTCGGCCAGAACGATGTATTGCGCCTCCACTGTGGAGGTGGCTACAAAGTCCTACTTCCTGTTGCACCATGAGACCGTTGCACCTGTAAGGAAGAACACATAGCCGGAAGTAGACCTCCTCTTGTCCACATTGCCGGTGTAGTCTGTGTCAGTGTAGAAAACCAGCCGCAAGGGGTCTGACCTCCCCTGTCCATTGTGCTTCAGGCGCGCGTGTCGCATTGCCTGCAAGTACCGCAGGATGCGCTTGACTGCGTGCCTGTGTAGTGGCCCACGGTTGGCCACGTACCTGCCCACCTGACCCACCGCGTAGGCCAGGTCCAGCCAAGTAGCCACCATGGCATACATCAGGCTGCCCACCACAGATTGGTAGGGCACCTCCACCATGTCCTCCTTCTCCTTGTTAGTTTGCGGTGCCATCGCCCCACTCAGCTCAGAGCTTGTGGAGATTACGCACTGGTTTGCATTCCTCCTTGCCCTACCACTTCAGGACCTCGGCCACGCACTTGACCTGGCCCAGCTCAAGCGTGCATGCCCTCCGGTTCCTTATGTTGCTCATCCCAAGGTAGTACTCCAGCTACTCCATGTCCGTCATCTTAAATCTGCTGCTCAACTACTCCTTTAGCTGCTGCAAAGCCGCCAGATCTGATGAACACAGGATCAGATCGTCCACGTAGAGTGCGACAATTTGATGGAGTCCCTTGCTGCGCTGCACGTACACGCTGTGGTCTAACTCACAGCGCTTGAAGCCGAGCTCCGCCATGTAGCCGACCATGTGCTGGTACCAACACCTGGGCGCCTGTTTTAGCCCGTACAAGGCCTCTTGCGGCTTGCACACCTTGCCCTCCAGCGGATCCACCCCCTCCGGCACCTCAAGGTAGATCTCCTTGTCAATGATTCTATTCATGAATGTCATCTTGACATCCATTTTGGTGGATCTCTATATCCTTTGTGGCTGCCATCGCGAGGATCATCTGGATGCTCGTAAACTTGGTGACGGGCGCGAACGTCTCATCGTAGTGTTCGCCTTTCCGCTCCGCATACCCCTTCGCCACCAGCCGCACCTTATACTTTTCCACCTTGTTGTTCTGGTGAGCTTCACCTTGAACACCCACTTGGAGCTGATCACCTTTGCCCCCTCAGGCCAATCCACCAGCTCCTAAGTGTCGTTCTCAGCAAGGGATGCAAGTTCAGACTTTATTGCTTTGCCCCACTGCTGCCCGTCAGGCCGTGCAAGCGTCTCTTGCACGGTTTTCAGCTCCGTTACGGCTGCCATCATGCACCGCGCGATGTACCACATTGCCGCATTGCGCTGCCTTTGGCTGCGACACGGCGACCTTGATGACGCTGGCTGCAGGTCCTGCTGCTGCCCTCTTGCAACGTTGTCCTCGGCCACGGGCCCCCCCACGTTAGCTGCTGTATCTTGCGCTCCAACGGCATCTGTACCTACTGCGTTACACTACTGCGCTCCAGCATCGTCGTTCTCGGAAGACCCGTCATCGACCTCTGCAGCTGCTGGCTCCTCACGTTCAAGGATTTGGAACCACCCCCCCTGCTTTGGAGAGTGCGCTGCGTCGATGGTGTTCCTGCTGCAGTAGCTCTGTTGCTCATCAAACATGACGTAGTGGATGGTGATGACGTTCTGCGCTTGTGGGTCAAAGAGGCAATGGGCGCACTCTCATACCCGAAGAATGCATACACCTTTGCACGCGGGTCCAGTTTGGAGTCTTTTCTTTGTGCGTCCTGTACCAACGCATGCGCCTTGTACCCAAATGCCTTCAGGTGCGCCACGCTTGGTTTGCGCCCGCTCCACGACTCCTGTGGCATCTACCAGCCACCCTTCCCCTTCAGCATTGCCCTTGGGGTGAGGTTGATTATCTTGCACGCCGAGCTCACGACCTCGGCCCACAGGCTCTATGAAAACTTTGTATCCACGAGAATTGTCCGCGTCATTGCAAGCAGCATTTGGTTCATGCGCTCTACCACGCCATTAGATTGAGGTGTGTACGGAGTTGTCGGCTGCCACTCAATCCTTGCTCCTTTAGCCACCCTCCGCAGCCCACATACTTGGTGCCATTGTTTATGCGTAGCGCTCTGATCTTGCGGCCTGTCTGCCTCTCCCCCGCTGCTACGTACTTCTTCAACTAGTCCAGTACATTGCTCTTCCACTTCATGAATAAGACGTAGAGTTTTCTGCTCTAATCGTTGATGAAGGTGACGAAGTACAGCGCACCCCCAAAGGACGGCGTCTTGATCGGCTCGCACATATCACTGTGAACGACCTTGAGCAGGTTCTCGGCCCGCCGCTGTCTGTCTTCAAACGGTTGCACCTTTCCTCTGGAAGAGTATTTCATATCCCTTGTCTATCAAGTGGCTCACACTCAAAATTTCAGCCAGGCCGGGGACATGTTGCATGTTTTGGATAACACACTACACCTTTCTACCACCAACCAACACCTCCACGTTCACATCACCTTGGCCGGCCGCAGGTTTGACCTTGTCGTTGGCAACCACCATGGATGTTGCTGACTTGGTTTAGTTTATGAACCCCACCTTCTCAACTTGGGTATGCTCCTCCGCACCTGAGTCAAGGTACCGCCGGTTGGCACCCTTCACGTCGTGGTTCTTCGTGTTGTTGAGGAGGGCCTTCTTACCTTTGGCGTCTTTTCCACCATTTTGCGCCTCCTCTGGACAATCCTTGGCCCAATGGCTTTCCTTGCCACAATTATGGCACGCAATCCTCTTGGCGCCCTTCTTGCTGCCGCCCTTACCGCCACCTCGCTTGCCGCTGTACTCGGCAACTACGTCGTAGAAGTTTCTCATCCTCCCAACCTCCCAATACGATTATGAGAGGGCTCCAACTTTCAGGTAGAGCCATACCAAGCGCCATCGCCAACATCTTTGTATCAATCTTCTACCCCACATCATTGTATTGTGAGGTGAGAGACTCGATCTGTTGCATGGAGCAAATGATGTCCTCACCCTCCTTGATCCTCACCGTCAAGAGTCAGTTCATTGCAAAGATCTTGTTGGCTAGGGATGTTGATTGGTGGATGGAGCAGAGCTTCTTCCACGCGTCTACCTCCAAATTGCAGCCATGGATACAGTCCCATTGAGATTCGTGTAGCGCAGAAAGTAAGAGCATCAGTGCCTACGTGTTCTTCTTAGCGACGGCTGTCTTCTCCTTGTTTGTTGCGCTTGCACCTTGAACCTCCGTACCCTTCATAAGCTCTAGCAGTCCCTTGTGCGTGAGGTGGATCTCAAAGTTCCACTTCCATAGCCCAAATCCAAGGCCGCCCATGTATTTTTGGATGGGTGAAGAATCCGTCTTCTGCGCCGTATTGAACTTCTGCAATGGATAGTCTCAAAGTACGACGGAGACGTCACCCGGAGCGACACTCTCGTGCGTTCCGGAAGCCATGAACGACGTGGTAGGCAGGTCAGGGCTGTGGACCTATAACCCTTTTTCAGGAATGCTATCCTGGTGTGCTTCAATCTACCACAAGTGTCCATGGCTGCTTAGTGCAAAGAGACTTCCAAGGGAGGTGTGTGCTTTAGCTTACCACAACACCAAGGAAGTGAAATTTGGACAGAATGCAGGTTGCGGAAACTGAGAAAGGATGTAGACCGTTAATGGTTTTGTTATTTTGGTGATTTTACATCATTTTCTGATGTACTGTGATCTGAGATTTCCAACGCATCCAAGCACGCCCAAAACGGAGCAGTATAGCTCGTGCTATGCCCATCGAAGAAACCCTTGGCGGAGCCGCCTTTGGCTGCCGCCGACGCGAGCCGTCTCTGACATGAGCCAACTATGGCTCTCGGAGTGCATTTTGATTGGCGAGTCAAAGGGCGGCTTGACCTGGTCCAGGGGACCTCCCTGGTTGCTTCCTCTAGGACCTCGGGTCTATGGAGCCAGTCGGAGCTGAACACAGACCACCGGCGGTGGAGTATCCCGTCACCCCGGAGGGATAACAGATCCCGCCCGCCGCACCACCCAATCTTTGGGTAGGGCTAACTTTCTGAATTCTCAACCAAATCGAGCAACTAAAAGCTTGAAACCGCATGGGAAAATCCAAGGAGTCCAAATCTGTAATCAGTTCAGACATCCAACCACTCTCTAGTGGTCGAACCAGGAAAACGGAAAACCGCATCCATGGTTGGGGCACTTTTCAACATTAGCAAGATGGGTACCAAGAATGGTGACAGGAAAGGAGAGTGCTACGTCTCTGGAAAAGAAAGCCTATATGCACGTAAATGCCCCAGCAGAAAGTCAGAAAATCCCGGAAAGGCTGGAGAGAAGGATGACCATGTTATGATGGCGCAAGATCCACCAACTTTGTACATCCATGAGTCACAGTGATAGACTCTGGATCAGGCCGCGACACGAAATACAAGCGCGCCGCATTTTTTACCTACAGTGCCTTGGAGCAGTGCATGAATGTGGCCAACAGTTGAATAGAATTGGCTGCAGGTGAAGGTGATGTTTGTATCAAGGTGGATGTGGACCGGGAGGATATCACGAGCACGATTCACAGCGTGCTCCACATTTCCAACTTTGGGGCCAATCTGTTTCGAGTGAGCCACCTTACCGACAAGTACTTGAGCTGCTCTTCAACAACAGGGAGGCCATCATTTGAAGGGAGGGGGAAAGCAATGTGATTTCACATGAAAAGCAAGGGGACGGCTTATACCTGCTCCGTGCAAAGATTGACAAGGGGTACAAGGTTGACCAACCGGTAACACTGTTGTAGGTCAGACCAAGGGGTTGCAAAATTCACAGAACGGTGAGCAAAGACATGGATCAAAAACTGGGTTTGTAGACCGAACCATGGATTCTTGAAGGAACAGAGCGTCTACAGATGTGTGTAGATTCATCGACATTTTGAACTATTCTGACTACAAATCGGAGAACTACATGAAGCAATGGTTTGGAGAACTAGCCCTATGAGAACTCACAAAACCATGTTTGGCTAATTTTTCTTGTACCAAAATAATCAAAAACGTGTATAGGAGCAACGCAGGAGCCTATTTACATATCAATGGAAGAAAATGGCACCTACCTCTTCTTAATCAGTTTACAACGTGGGAGCGGGTACAAGAAGTAACTGAGAAGAAAGGAGCTTAGGAGTTTGTCGTAGCTAAAGCCAACGCACCTAGCAGATATCTCTAAACATGGCCAAGAGGTGCCTGTGATGCAAAGCACAAGCGTGGCTCATTCATGTGGAACCAGGGGAAGAAAAAGAAATCACATGAGCAAATGCGGAAACATCAGCCTCATGGCCTTGAATCCTGAAAAATTCACAACCATTCTGCAAGAACATCAGCCTCGTTGAGGCTGTTTTTCATAAAAATACATCTAGAGATACCTTTGCAAAGCAACATCGACCATCACATAGACCTCAATCCGGGTATCTGATTGGATGAGAGACCACGAGGTGACTGAGCTGATATAGCAGCTAGACGAGATGCTGAGTTGGGGGTTCATCAAGTCATCCACGTCACCATACGCCCCACCTGTATGCTTCTTCAAAAACGAAAATTGGTGAGAAAGGGATGTGCGTAGACTACAGTGCTTCGAACGATATTGCCATGAAGAACTACTATCCTCTTCTCTGAGCAAACAAACTTTTTCATCAACTCCACGGATTGAGAATGTTCACTAGTACTGACCTTCAAAGCGGCTATTGTCATATCTTCATATCTAGTAAGGAAGTCAAGAAGATGATGTTCTGTACCTGATACGTGCTGCACCTTGAGTTCACAGTCATTGTGTTCAAAATCCTGTAGGCATTAGCAATGTTTTTCTGCCATAACTCGACGAATCAATTTTTGTGTATCTTAATGACATCGTTGTGTATAACCAAAGTCCAAAGGAGAACGGTGCACATTTCCAAAAATTTCTCAAGATTCGACAAAGAGAAAAAAATTTATGGAAAACTCTTGAAATGTGGCTTCATTTGCCAATCGATCAGCGGACACATCCTGATGGACCGAAAGAAAGTGGAGGCGGTCATTGATTGGCCCAGGCCCACCAACATAAAAAGAGTCTACATGTTTTTGGGATTCTGTAACTACTACCTTCAACTCCTCAAGGGGTGCATTTGAGTTTCAGCTAATCTCTCCATTTTTCTTTGTGAAAACGACGAGTGGATTTAGGGGGATAGTAAACAAGAAGTGTAAAACTCTTGATGAAATGCTCTGACCTTAGCACCAGCCTAACGATTGTCTGATCCAACGGTGGTCAACGTCATGGCCATGGATGCATCAAATCAAGCAATAGGAGTTGTTCTCCTCCAAGATTACAACAGTGGAAACAACCCACCATGTATGTGTCAAGATATTTTCGTGGAGTGGAGCTGAATTGTTGGAAAAAGGACAGCCGTCAGATCGCCTCGATCCAACGATTTATTGGGCTCGGCACAGCAACAACAAAAAAGGAAACAAGAGGGCCGAGAGAGAGATTCACCCTTTCTCTCTCGACCCTCCTGTCTATTCTACATGGGGGGGTATGGTATGGCTGTGGGCAGGCCTCTTTAGGCGTCCCGCTGCTCCATCCATCCGCAGCCCTACCCACTCTACTCAGCCTATTGGAGCTCCGGAGAGCTGGCTGGACTATGGTACTGGAAGCTCTATATTTGGCAGGATTTGGACAAACAGGGTGTGCAGCCTAGCAGACTAAGCGAGAGTGTGAGCGTGAGCTCCTCTTGACTTCGAGTCTGCTGACGCGGCAGGGGACTGGAGCACGAGGAAGATATTGCCCTTTCTAAAGATAGATCCTGTGATCACGAATCATTGCGAGGGAAGTGGAATGATCGGAGCCATTGCCAAATCAAGAAATGTGACCATCCGGTCCTCTCGAGACAAACGCCCAAGAAAGATCAAACGGCGATGGGAAGCTACCGCAGATCCGGGCGATCTCTTCCGTGGATCGCACCGAGGGCGCTGGGCATCCGCCAACCTCGGTCTGCCGATAATCGAAGGTCATCGAGCGGCGTCCGGGTGATTCTGTGACTGAGAACTCAAAGACACAGGATACCGGACTACGTAAACACTTGTACTTTTCTGATATTAGCTAGTACAGACAGTTAAGTAGCCGTAGGTTTGTATTTGTTATTACTTCTTCTGTGTGAGATCATTTTGAACAAGCTTGGTACCGTTGGAAAGCTTGTGAGACGAGTCGTGTAACTGTACCTTCAGCCCATACTCTTGAATCGCACAGTCAATGACATTACTGAGGCAAGAGTGCCCGTGTGTGTATGAGTGGTGACACGTGTCTAAGAGATCATCACCAACAATTCAGCAAAGCATCAAAGTGAAGATCAATCAGGAGACTGCATCTGAAGATTCCTAAAGATTCCGTTATGTAAAATTTCAACATTTGGTATCAGAGCAGGTGGTATCTTCAGATCTACGCAACCATGGCGGCAACCATCAACAATGGAGATAGCTTCAAAGTGGCGCCGTTTGACGGCGATGAATATCATACCTTTGCGTTCAATGTTGAGATGATTTTTCTGAACAAGGGCCTATGGGGAGTCGTCTGCGACCCTCCCACCGATACATTACCTGCAGCAGCATCACCTGAAGAACAAATCAGCTGGAAACGGCGCTGTGATCAGGCTTTTTTATGTCTGGCGCTGAATCTAACAGAACGACTCGAGTTTATCATCAGAGAAAACAACCCAACCAACTGTCCAAGGAAGGCTTGGAAGGCTCTGAAGAATCGTTATGAAGGAACAAGCGATGTTGAACTAGGAAGTCTCTTGACATAGTTTCACACTGAACAGATTGAAGAAGGAACACGTCTGGAGGATCACGTGTCCCATCTTAAACATCTGGCCAGTCGCATTTCATCAATGGGAGAAGTGATCTCTGAAAGAGGCCTATTATTAACTCTCTTTTGTGGACTACCTGCCAGATTCAAAGACACCATCAACCGACTTCAGACTTTTCAAAAACAGGGGAAGACCTTTGATGCTCAACTGGCTGAACTTTGAACAACTCTGCAGTAAGCCATTGATGCACAAGGAAGAGCAGCCGCTGGGGCACATGGTGCTGCCGCTAGAGCTGCACCAGCAGTAGCAGCACCACCTGGAAGTCAACCATATTCTTTGACTCTGGAGAAGGCTGTCAAAGAGCTAATGATGGTTAAAGAATCATACATCAAGGATGATGGAGGTGAAACTGGCCTTGTGACCAAACATCAGGGACAAAGGACGAAGAAGTTTGGATCCTATGGTAATGGCAGTCAGGGCTCCCTTACGCACTTCAACAGCAGAGATCAATCAACTCCTCACTCACCACGGGGTTTTGTTCCACCAAATGACCGAGTGTGTTGGACGTGCAAGCAAAAGGGGTTGCCGTGGACTGCCCTAAACGACGTGCAAATCTTGCTCATCATTATGGTTCTCGACGGCCACATCAAGCAATGCTGACGACTTACATGTCCACCGTGGCTGCCTTTCTTACAGCATCTTCAAAAGCACAGGAATCATCTGATGAAGAAGACAACTTTCAGTTGAATCTCCTGTCTGAAGGACCAATCCTGCCTGACAAAGACATGTCAGCTACACAGCCAGAGCATTCAACCTATGGCTCAGCACCAGAAGATGCAGCACATCACACTCTGGCAGAAGAAGAATTTGTCACTGAATATCTGGCCATGTGCTCCATCGACAGCGCGCTTCTCTTGGCTGCTGGCATCCTGGCATGGATTATGGAATCTGGTTGCACAAAACACATGACCTGCAAAAAGGATCACTTCATCAACTTCAAACGCTTCCTGACACCACGAGAAGTCCGCCTTGGTGATGAGAGAACTATCCCTGCCTACGGGCAATGGACGGTCAAGGTCGCCATTAAGTGCAATGGAAAACCAGCAATCAGGACTTTTGAAGATGTACTTTATGTCCTAGACCTCACTGCAAATCTTCTCTCCGTCACCAAGCTCAACGACAAAGGTATCAAAGTGGTGTTTGATAAGAACTGCAAGGTGTACAACCAGGCGTCTCAACTGGTAGCGGTGGCCACTCGAATGGGAAACCCGACTATCCTTGACAACAGAAAACCTTCAAGACACCCAGAGATGCAAGAGATGGCCTTTGTGGCATCTTTACCCACATCGGCAAAGACAACTTCTTCGTCAACCATGGCAGTTCTTTGGCACAAGCGACTAGCACACGCCAGCAATTCAACTCTAACCAAAATGGCTGGAGATTCAGTTGCTCATGATCTTCCCGCCAGTCTGTCGCAAGACAACGAAGCATCCATGTGTGGAGGTTGTATCACAGGCAAACAACAGCAAGCCTCCTTCCAAGCCCTTCCGTCACATGGAACCCACGATTGCCTGGAACTCGTGCACATGGACCTCTGCTATATCAAGGAAGGCTCTCTCTCCAACAAGCATTATTTCCTCGTCCTTCTGGATGACTACACACATATGGTCTGGACCCGGATCCTCCGCTTCAGATCTGATGCTATTGAAGCAATTAAAACTTCGGTTCGACAAGTTGAAAACCAGGCTGACAGTCAAGAAAATCCGCACTGACAACGGCACCGAGTTTGTCAACCGCAACCTCAAAGTCTTCTACGATGAGAGAGGCATTTAACATCAAACCACGGTGCCATATACTCCACAACAGAATGGCGAGGCAGAGCGGATGAATCAGACTCTTCTTGAACGAGTTCGGACCATGCTCCACACTGCTCGCCTTTCATCTGCTTTCTTCGCTGAAGCTCTTCACACTACAACATGTATCACAAATCGTCTTCCTATCGCAAATTTGCCTGCAGGTGCATCAACACCCTATGAAGCATGGACTGGGAACAAGCCCTATCTGGGACACATCCATATTTTCGGATGTATAGCACGCGCCTGAGTCCGGCCAGAAGAACGTTCCAAACTTGATCTACGATCGAAAGTCTGCATTCTTCTTGGGTATGAGACACGCGACATCTATCAACTTTGGGACCCAGACTCCAAGCGTGTGATTCGGAGCAGACAACCAGTCTTTGACAAAAGCTTCTTCAATCGAGCATGTGATGCAACACCACCAGCAGTCACGCCCACTGTCTACATTGAGACAACTCCACCACCTCTTCAAAAGTTCTCCGTCGACCCCACACCTAATGACCACGCTGGTGTACTTTCCCCTGTTATTCCAGCAGAACATCATGATGCTCCTGCTGCTCCATAGACACTCATCCCCAGCACTACATCAGGACTACGCCAGTGTGCTCGACTCACAAGACCTCCATCTTTTCTTCAGCTTTGCTTTTTGTCAACCACTGAGATCCCAACCGATGACGACATTGATAACACTGCACTACTCGCGCAAGTGGTGGATCCCACCAGCTTCAAAGATGCTATGCGCCGCCCGGATGCTGACCACTGGTGCCAAGCAGCTCAAGAGGAACTCTCTCAACTTGAAAAATAGCACACATGGGATCTTGTTCCTCGACCACCACACACTCCCGTCGTCACGTGTAAGTGGGTGTTCAGAACCAAGCTGACCAGTGCAGGTACACCTGATCGCTACAAAGCCCGCCTTGTTGCACGCGGATACAGTCAAGTGCTTGGGGTAAACTATCAAGACACCTTTGCACTTGTAGCCAAGTACTCATCTATCAGAGTGATCCTATCTCTGGCTGCTAACAACAAATGGCACCTCCATCAAATGGATGTCAAAAGTTCCTTCCTCAACGGCGACCTCAACGAAACAATCTACATGATTCAACCAGAGGGATTCATCTCTCCAGATAAACCCGATCACGTCTGCAAGCTCAGAAAGTCTTTGTACGGCCTGAAGCAAGCTCCACGACAATGGAACTTGAAGATTCATGAATTCTTCTTGGTCGAAGGCCTCCAACGTCTTCATTTAGACCACTCAGTGTGCTTTCGTGGAGGATCTAACCTTCCCGGTGTTATTCTCTATGTGGACGACCTCATTCTGTTTGGACCATCTCTCTCTATTCTGGATACCCTCAAAAAGCAGCTGTCTCGCCGTTTTGAAATGACAGACATGGGGCCACTCAAGTACTACCTTGGCATCCAAGTCACTCATGACACAACGCACGGCCAGGTGACGCTCACTCAAGCCACCTATGCCCAACGTGTGGCCGACAAGTTTGGCCTTGGTACATCCACTCCACAGACTACACCACTTTCCAAGGATCACGGTCTCACCAAACCAGTCACGACAACCACACATTTGGCTTCCGCGGAGGATGCCCAGGCTTTTCCATGAATTGTGGGCTCATTGATGTACTCCTCTGTGGCTACGCAGCCTGACCTCTCCTTTTCCGTTGGCCTTCTCAGTCAAGGATGCCAACGCCCTACTACTGCTCACATCGTGGCCGCCAAACGCAGCATTCGCTACCTCCGTGGATCTTCCTCTCTCGCTATCCGCTACTCCTCTGGGAACAATGTTCTCTAGGTCTTCTGTGATGCCGATCTCTCTGGTGATCACATCACAAGTCGCTCCACCTCTGGGTATGTTTTTCTTCTCAATGGTGGACCAGTCAGCTGGCGCTGCAAGAAGCAGTCAGTGGTCGATCTCTCCTCTCCCAAAGCTGAATACATCGCTGAGAGTGAATGCACGCGAGAGGCGGTCTGGCGTCGCATGCTTATGAGCAAGCTAGGGTTTGACCAACTTGAACCCACGCCCATGCTTTGTGACAATGAAGGAGCCATCGCTCTCTCCAAAGATCCAGCTCTCCATGATCAAACCAAGCACGTCCGTCGACAGTATCACTACGTCCGTAAAGCAGTCGCGGAAGGCGAGGTCGTCATGCACTATCTCCCCACTGCTGATCAAACTGCTGACATCTTCACCAAAGCTCTCTCTGCCGACCGCCACGCTCATCTCTGTAGTCACATGGGCCTTCTCTCCTCTTCCTGATCTCTCTCAGCCCTGCTTCTTCTCGGCTCTTAGTCTGCTGCCGCTCGTTCCAGGCCCTCTCTTTCCGTCCCCCCCATATGAGGCGTTGGGCCGGACGGAGATGGTCATCGATGGAGCCGTCGTAGCTTCCCGTTTCCGTGCCCCCCACATGAGGCGTTGGCATGGACGCGGGTCGCGTGCGACCGCTCCCCCGACTCTCTTGCTTCTGCCCACTTCCTCTCTGCGTCCTCTTCTCCTGCGCTCTCCTACCTGTCACTGCTGATTGTTCCCCTCTTCCGTCCCCCCAATATGAGGCGTTGGGACGGACGCGGGGACGTCAACCCCTCTGCCTCCTCTGCGTACTCTCCCTCCCTTTCCATGTTTCTCCTCGCATCTGTACACTCTTCTCATTCTCCTCCCGCGCCTCGGCCCTCGCAAAACGCCAACGTCTTCACCCACTGGCCTGTTCGGGGGGGG
>SZWC01000667.1:91731-108085 GCA_023375785.1 Penium margaritaceum | reverse complement strand
CCCCCCCCCCCCCCCCCCCCCAACCCCCCTTATTTTTCATGGAAACCACTTTTCAATCATACCCCAAATAGCATTCAGGATTTAGGATTTTCTTTTTGCACAGAGACCTGCTGCACCCCTTTTGTTACATCCCAGGCATGCATGAGTTCCTAAAACTCCAAGAATGGGTGTATTTTCCTTTACATTCATGGCTCACAATGTGTCGATCTCGAGACGTTGGTTGGCGAAAGGAATTTTGGCAACCTATGTTCTGTTCCCCAAGATTCTAGCACATTGGACTACTTTCCAAAAGGGTCACAAAATCTCTCCCAAACAATATCTATGTTTCAATGTATCGGTCAACTTTTTGATGGCGCTGTAATTTCAAAGAACCGTGCCTTCATATTCTAGAAACTCCCTGATTTCTTGGTCGAGTTTCTAAAAGCGACCATTCACAATGTTGCACCGCACGCGTCGCTTGACTCAAGCCTCCAAGACCCAACATATACCTCATGATGTTTCTTGCTATGGTACATACGTGCTCGACATGTTTGGAACTTGTTATTGAAGAACACTTACTGCTAAATACAAAACATCCAAGTGTCCAAATTTCTAAGATTTCTTTTGCTACGCACCTCATCCTTGTGAACCATCCACATTCTGCTCGGCATAACACTGCGGTAGCAGGGCCAAGAAGGTTCCCTTTCAAGGCATGGGGAGTCTGGGAAGGTTACGTCCAAGAAAAACACCAGTTCCTAAACCTTCATACTGGATACTTCGGCCGTTACATACATGGCCCACCGCGCGTCGACCTCAGGATTTCTACGTTGTTTGGCTGAGAGGATTGTGGCCACATGTCCCAACCTCAGGTGTTCTGCTTACGAAGGTTCTGAAACTTTTGACCACTTTCCAGAAGGGTCCAAAAAGTTACCGTGAACTATATTGTTGTTTCAATACTACTTGGTTGGCTCCTACATGATGTTAGATTTTCATAAAACCGTGCCTCAGTGTTCTCGAAACCCCCCAACTTCTCGACGGGCTTCCTCCTAGCAACCAATCACAAGCCAAACATTCACGTGTTGATCAACCAGAGTGTCCAAGATCCCACATTGCCTCTCACCATTGTATACATGCACTCAACATGCTGCACACTTGTCATCAAAGTACACTTACTGCTGAACACAAATTAGCCCTTTGTCCCACTTCCTTGAATTGTCTTCTGCTGTGCACCTCATCCCTTTGAACCATCAACATTCCGCTTGGCATGACACTTGGTATCAGGGCGTAGCAGCACTTTTGTTTGGATGTCAAGTAGACAAAACTGGGAAAAACATGACAAACATGTTTCGTTGTAGAGGCCTTCGTTAGTGTCATAATGGAACTGATCTCACAACTTGGCTATATCTATCCAACGTGCGTGGAGGGACCAGAGAGGAAAAGGTGGAGTGCTGATGGTCAACCGTATTCCACAGCCAGGATCATGTCCTAGTGTCCTTTGGATCTAATTTCTTAATGCAGGGGACACTATGTGGCTTCTAATTCTGCAAGGTAGTCTCCAAGCCAGAATATTTGTGGAGGAGAACATGGTGGGGTTGAATTCACCAAGGTATTTGGCTAATCGTTGAAGGTAGCTTCCTAGTCATAAGCCTTCTGAGTGTTTCAGAAAGAGAACCCTTTTCCTTTTCTTGCTGTATAATTTTCAGCCTTTGATGGAGGTATTCAAGTCTCATCTTTCAATGAGATTGGAGGACCTGGGCAAAGACAGGTTGTAGAAACTTCCTCGAGTACCCCCGTGCTCTGAAGCCCTTTCTAGAAGCCTGTTTTAGGAGAGAGAAATCAGCTGATGAAGACAATCGAATGAGTTACCTGCGTGGTTCTGAAGAGATGAAGGCCCGAAAACAACTACGTAGATGGTAGCTGCAGTGTGGGAGGTACAGGTACAGTTTTAGGGACTCTTGGAATGTAGAGGTATCCAAAACTTTTTGTGTGTGAACCTAGATCCCTTCAAAATCTTCCGGTAGATGATATTGATGGTCGTGTCCGAGATAGCACACATGAGACGGGTGTTTTCTTTGAGCATTCTGAAGCACTGCATGAAATCTACTAGGCTAGCATGGCCACTGCTCCAAATGATGAGGCCGTCCTTGACATAACAACGGTGCAAGAGCGGGGCTTCAGAGCTGGTTCTCTGAATTTCCCCATCAAGGAAACTCATAAACAAGATGGCAAATTTTATTGCTACCCATGTGTCCATTGCTGTGCCTTTGACCTATCTGTACGCCTCCCTTCTAAAACATAACAAAACAGTCATGTATCACCCAACCAAGGAGTTGTAGCACAACTAGAGATTTTTAATGTTGAGCTTGGTGGAGGAGCTCTTGAATGTAGCCAAGGGCCTTTGAGACAGGAATGCTGGGGCTTGAGACAAAATGCAACAAGTCTGACGTACGGTATAGTCTTCAAGGCCTGCATCAACAGTCCAGCATGGCATAATACACACGACGTTCCCGCAAAACGATCAACGACAGTGACCTTGTCCTTGAGGAGTTCCGTTTTTACTACAACAACATCCTCAAATGCAAAATTCAGCAAGCAATCACCTTAATTGGCATCCAAGATGGCCTTCCATGAATGATCGCAACAGCTGATTGCATTGACAATGCTGACTGTAATGCTTGGATACAAGAATCCAATGGCTGGCGACCTTAAGGCCAAATTTTACATCATGGCTGAGGGAAGTCATAGCCAACCAAAACCTCATCTCCGATGAAGATTGACACCGATGATCACTGCAATCATTGGCTGTACTGAACCTGGAGAAAGCCAGAGCACATCTCGTGTGACTGTTGGAAGTGGAAGCAACAGGTCAAAAAGGGGAGGGGAGTCGCAACGAAAGGTGAGGAGTTGGGAAATGGCAGAGGAAAGTAGTAGATGGTGCAACTCCTATCTGATGGGAAAAATCTGTGCCAACTGATCGCCTATCTGAGCATCTCACATTGTTGCAAATGAGGGTTTTTGAGACCGCAAAAACTGATGAGAGATACGAAGATGACCAACTGGCAATACTGCTGTAAGTACCACCAAGGCGATGTAAAATTTCAAAAATGGTACCCGAATTATTAGATGGAGGAGCTTCTCACAACTTTGTAAGAAATGACATGGTTTGAAATCTTGGTTCGCATGCCAAACCAGGAGCATTTGAAGGAAAACCCATTCACTTCCAACTAGAGATCCGTAAACTTTGCAAACCTCTCCGACTGTAAATTAAAGACCTACACAACGTAACAGTGTGGAGAACTTGTCCAATGAGTGACAAACAATTGTCATCGGGTGATTTTTCCTATACCTATACAATCCATACATACACTGGAGCAGTGGAGGAGTCTTTGACAGCATTAATGACATAGAAGGATGCTTGTCATTTATCAAGCGACCCACGATACAAGGACGGTTTCGGGAAGTAGCAGAGGTGGAAGTAGTAGAGGACATTGCAACAGTCACAAAATGACAGTCAAAATTAGAAGATGTGGCCAAGAGATATCTTCAACATGGAGCACAGGCATGGATATTTTACGTGGAGTTTGGAAATGCAGAAGAAGTTACAGTAGAAGACAAAAAAACATTGACCTTGATACCTAACATGCTTGCAGCCGTTCGAAAGGATTTCACATCCCTTGTCGAGGAGATCAAAGGGGTTTTTCTGAGAAACTAGTGCAAGCGTTACCCTCCTCAATGAAGCGTCAACCACCAGATATACACAAGGCTATTTAGTAGGAAGATGGTCAATGGGACCTATCGGATGAGCGACCAAATGTTGAATGAACCAAAAAAGCAGCTGGATAAGATGCTCAGTCAGGGGTTTATCAGGCCATCCACGTCACCCTACGCGGCACGCGTTTGACTCTTTAAAGAATGCTGTGACCTAGGCACCAACCCTTCAATTGGTGGATCCTATGATGGACTATGACATGACCACAAGTGTATCCAATCTGGCAATCAGGTCCATTCTCCTCCAGGAAAACGGCTGTGGAGAACAATGGATCACATACATGTCACGATAATCATGTAGACCAGAACTCAACTACGCAGTGCAAAAAAATCTCGTAGTAGTACACGTGTTCAAGACGTGGTAGCATTCCTTGGAATGTGGACAATGCACCATTTGTGCCGACCACCATGCCCGCAAGTATCTCAATTCTTAGCCAAATCTAAGCCCTTTCCAAAATTCATGAATGGAGTTCCTTGTTTCCAGCTTTGACTACAACATCGAGTATTGACCTAGAAAAGAAAAAGTGAGCGGATGCCCTAAAGTCGATGACCGGACCTGATGGCGAATATTAACACGGTGCTCGTGGAACATGACCCGTACCTCGCAAGGCTGTTTGCAAATGGTTACGATGAGTTTGGGCAGTACGATAAGGCCAAGTTTTGGTTCAACAAACCCTACTGGAAATGGTGATTCATTCGCCATGTTCTCATACCACTAAACAAGGAGTTACAACGAGTGTTATTGGAGGAATGCCACGACACAGATCCCAGTGGAAATTTTGGCAAGGACAACACATTCAAGAAGCTGGTGAAGTATTACTAGAGGGAACAGATGTAGACCAATGTTGCAATATTTTGTAAATCATGTGACACTTTTCAGCAGTAAAAACCTTGTCATTCCAGGACACTAGGACTACTCCAACTACTCCTTGTTGTGATAGAGCCGTGGGTCAACACCAGCATGGATTTGGTGACAGGGCTACCTGTCACTACAGAGGGTAATGACGCCATTGTCGTATTGGTAGTTCAAGTTTCCCAAATTCGGCACTTCCTCTTAATAACAACCACCTTCATAGCATAAGGACAAACACAAATGCTTTTACATCAAATCTTGCAGCTACACGTTGTACCATGTATCATGAGTGACAAAGACGGCTACTTCACGAGCCATTTTGTGTGTGAACTTATGACGCTCTATCACTATCAGATCCTTGTGTCAACGGTGTTCTGTCCTCAAGTTGACGGGCAGGCTGAGCGGACCAATCAGACGCTCAAACAACTCCTCCATGATTTATGGGAGCCACCCGGCACCAACTGGGTAGCAACACTACTGATTGCTCAACTCGCATACAACTCAAAAACTTCCACCACTACGGGTCAAACTCAGTTTGCGTTGGCTTACAAGATACTACCCGCCACACTGGCAGGAATTGAGAGCTAGAGGAGTATTCCCAATATTGACATTCACCAACGGGATCTCTCTATCCTTTGGGAGGAATCATGCCAGACCCTTGCAAAGACAGAAGCAGCTATGAAGCAAGCAGCGGAATGACATTGTAGCGATGACATGTTTAGCGGTAACGATTGCGTCCCACTCAGCTCGACAAACATTAAATGGTTGGGACTTCGCAAAGAATTTGCAACGCTCAAGCCCCCATGTTTGGGACCGTTTGAGATCAAGCAAAGTCAATCTCTGGTCTTCAATTGATTTTGCCAACCACAAAGTATGGTGACCCAAGTAGTCTTCCATGCGAGCAAGCTCAAGCACTACGAGTCGCCAGCAAGACCGTCCATTGTCAAGACCTCGCTCTTTTGCATCCAATCCAAGTGGACGGGGATACGGAGTACATGTTTGAAGACATCCTTGGACATTGTCACCGTGGAAAAATGACAGAGTATCTGGTTAAGTGGCATGGCTATGATGCCACACATAGCTGCTAGGAACCCTACGACAACCTCTGAGACATTAGTTATCTGATCAATGGTTGTTGCCGCCATCAATAGCCAACTTTTTTTAACGTGTCGGAACGTCACAGCTAAAGGGGGGCATGGGGGGGGGGGGGGGGGGGAGTATTCTGTCCCACGTGCACATGAGTCCCTAAACCCTGCAAGTGGGTATCTTTTTCCTTACATTCATGGCCCATTGCGTGTCAACCCATAAGTTTTCATGTCTTTTGGCCAAGGAAATTTTGGCCATCTTCCCCAACCTCAGGTGTTCCACTTTTGAAGGTTCTAGCACTTTTTACCACTTTCCTGAAGGATCTTCAACTTCAATGCACGTCGTTGCGATGCTTTGATTCTTTTGGTTGACTTCTCAATGGTGCGAGACTTTTATAAAACCGTGCCTTCATATTGTGAAAAACCCAAGAATTCTTTGAGGAGTTTCTTGAAGCAATGACTCACTTCTTGATGTCGTACGCGTCATTTGACTCGAGCGCCCAAGACCCCACATTTGCCTCATTGTGTTTCTCGCTATTGTATACATGCTCTTGACGTGGTCAACGCTTGACATCGAAGTAAACTTACTACTAAACAAAACCTATCCAAATGTCCCCATTCCTCAAATTTTCTTCAGCTTGGCATCCTATCCTTGTGAACGATGTATGTTGTGCTCGATGAAACAAGGACCAATCACGCAAGCCTAAGTGAAACCCTCTCCTTAAACAGTGACAAATTCCGTGCATAAGGGTTTTGTTACTGTTTTATGGAAATGATGACGGCATGCATACGACGCCGCACACATGTGATGTTGACATTGTAACAACGTCACTTGTTATGTTATGCTGAGCAGAGCATAGATGGTGAACAAGTACAAGTTGCGAGAAAAAATGTGATTGAGAATTTGGGACACGAGCAATTTACAATAAGCGGCAAGTTTACTTCGATGAAAAGTGTCGAAATGATCAAACACATGTGTACAAGTGTCGAGTTACAAATGAGACATAGTCAGGGTCGTTGGGTCGATCGTTGATCGACTCGTGTGGAGTTGCGTTGTGAGTGGTTGGATTCAAGAAGCTCCATCGAGGAATCGGGGGGCTTCGAGGATCAACGACGAAGATGCAAGAAGCATCTATACAAATCTGTATATGTCTTGATGCGTTCAGAAGTCGACCGACATGTCGTGACACTTCTATTGTTCATTCTTGAAACTGGTCAAAGTTGTCAGGAGGTTCGAGAAGGTTCTTCGGAGGGTGATGGTAGTTTGCCGAATTGCCCTCAACCGTCAGGGAGGAAATTGAGGCCTAAACGTGCGGTGGGCTCATGAAACAAATGCCCACTCAAAAAGATTAGGGACTCTTGTATGTATGGCACGCAATACTTCTTCCCCTTTTAGCCACGAGTTCCCTACGCGCGTGCAGATATGGCCCGCTGACGGCGATAGAATCCCTTTATTACGTGATAAACGTTTCAGAGGTTGTCGTAAGGTTCCAATATATTATGCACGACATCGTAGTCATTCCACTTGACAAGATGTTCTGTCGTTTTGCCATGTCAACAATGGCCGCGGATGTCCTTAATGTTGTGCTCTGTGTCCGCGTCCACTTGTAACGGCGGAGGGGGAGGAGCATCCCTGCCAAGGAAGTTTTCTCCTGGGTCTCAGAAGGGCTTCCATGTCCCATGTCCACTGACATGGGACACTAGATGAACTTGTATAGTGTCAGGGAGTTTGAGTCGTGCAATGATCGGGGTTTACATGTGTTCAATCTCAAACAGTCCCAACCATGAAGGTTTGAGCTTTGAATAGTCGACCCCTCAGAGTTTGATGCTGGCCGAACTGAAAAGAACTTTGTCACCAACGTTGAAAACATCATCGCTGCGATGTCGGTCATCTACTCATTTCACCGCTGCCTGTGTCTTTACGAGTGTCTTTTGTGTTTCATCCCAGATGGTGAAGTCACGACGTCGGACGTCAATCACGGGAATGTTGCTCTGACAATGTAGTCCAGCTGGTGTGGCGGGAAGTTTGCCATATACTACTTCAAACAAAGTTTTACCCTTTGCAGTGGAGATTGCCCAATTGTATGCAACTTTGGTGGTCGGGAGTTTTTGTGCCCAATCCATCCCATGAGGTCTGCATAATGTTCGGAGAATTTGTTCGAGCATCTGATTGGTCGTTCCGTTTGGCCGTCGGTTTCAGGATGGAACACGGTTGAAAGCTAGATCCAACTGCCGTAGCGAGTCATCAGTTTGTGCCAAAAACGGTTGGTGAATCGATTTTCCTAGTCACTCATGACAGTTCTTGGCACGCCTTGTAGCCGCACGATGTTGTTCAGAATTAGTCTTGCTGTCCCTTTGGGGGTGATGGTGGTGGTCGTCGGAATAAAGTGAGAAACTTTGGCAAACCAGCCAACAACAACGAGGATTGCGTAATGTTCCTCGGGTGTGACTGGTAATCCCTTGACGAATTCCATGTTCTGTCGGAATGGGGAGCCTTTGCAGAATTCTGGGTGGCCACGAACAACGGAGTTTTTGTCGCTGACACATGTCGTACGACTTGCAAAAGTCAGCCACGTGGGTTTGCATCTTGTCCCACCAGTAGTGTCATGCCATCTTCTTCTTTGTCTTGTCTTCACCAAAACGTCCACCTGGACCTGTGTCGTGGCACTCTTCGAGGAGCATGCAGGGGAGTTCGTCCCTTTGGGGGACGACCACCTGGCAAGTGAATTTTTGTCTCCAATAGGGTGCGTCGTACCAGAATTTTGCCTTGCCGTATCCGCCATGCAGGTCATAACCTCGTGTGAACAACTGCTCCAGATACAAATCTTGGTGCAGCTGTAGCGTTGCTTCCTTATCCATTAGATCTGGTCGGCAGTTGAGCGCTTTTGCTGGGTTACTTTTGCCTGTCTGGTGCTCAATTTCCTAGTTGAACCCGGATTCAAGGAACTCCATCCATTGGGTTTGACGTTGACTGACGTTTGGGGGGTGTCTTTAAATATTTCACGTCATGGTGGTCACTGCGTATGATGCATTGGTGGCATTCAAGGTAGCATCGCCATGTCTTAAATGCATGTACGACCACGAGCATCTCCTTCTTGTGTACGGCCTAGTTGGGTTCCAGTCCTCGTGGCTTTTGTGACACGTGTGCGACCGGTTGCTCTCCATTGCCATGGTCCTATAGGAGGATCATGCTGATGACTGGATCAGAGGCGTATGTAGCCATGACGTAGATGACCATTGGATCGTCTAATCATAGGACTGGCACCAAGGTCAGAGCAAACCACAAAGCGGTGAAATCCTATTGTTCATTGTCTCCCCACCGCCGCTCGCTTTCTTTTTTAGTGAGGTCAGAGAGAGGCGCTGACACTCAGGCGTAATTCCGTATGAAACGCCAATAGTAGTTACAAATGCTAAGAAAAAGTTGAAGGTCTCGGATGTTGGTCTGCGTATACAAGTCAGCGATTGCTGCCACTTTTTTAAATCCATGGTGATCCGTCCGCTGTTGATGACGTGACCCAAAAACTTGATCAAACGGCGACCAAAGTTGTACTTTCAGAGTTTTCTCTATTTGTAAAACTGCAAGAAATTTTTTAAAATGTCAGTCGTGCTCCAATGGAGTGTGGGTGTACATCCGAATATCGTCGAGACATACCATGAGGAAATCGTTAAGCTATGCACAGAAAATGGTTTTCATTGCTTCCATGAACATTGCGGGGGCATTCATAAGTTCCAAGATCATGACCTTGAACTCAAAATTCCCTCAGCATGTTTGATGCCATCTTCTCGATGTCGGCGTCTGCCATGCAGATCTGGTGATAACCACTGCGTAGACCGATTATTGTGAAAATACGAGCCCATCAGAGTTGGTCAAAAAGTTTGTTGTCTCGGGGAAGAGGGTAGTGGTTCTTGTTGGTAGCGTCGTTCAACGCCTGGTAGTCCAAACACATCCACATCTCGCCAGTTTTCTTATTCACGAACAGTAGTGGTGTAGCGTATGGTGACGTGGATGGGCAGATGAACCCTTGACCGAGCATCTCGTCAACCAGCTTTTTAAAATCAATCAGCTCATGATCACTCATCTGATAGGCCCCTCGAACTATGGGCCGGCTGCCCCGTTTCAGCTCGATGCGATGGTTGATGTCGAGTTGAGGTGGTAGGTTTTTCAGGAGTTTGTCATGGGAGATATCCACAAACTCTTGGATGAGTGGTTCAAAATCTTTGGGTACCATCGCGAACTTTGTTGATGTCGATGAAGCCGATGAGTCTCATGAGGCTGATGAGGCCGATGAGTCAGCTACTGCCACGTTTGCTTTCTCCATTGGCTCCAGATGTACAAGCCACGCACAAGCTCCTCGTCGTATGCAATGTTTGGCTACGTTCATTGGTATTGGTTTCACAGGTTGTCACTTTTTGGCTACCGCGGCTTCCTCTGTTGCTTCCACCCATGCTGCTTCTGCTGTTGTCTTCCGCCCAACGTGCAAAAGTTGTCTGTTGGCAACATCAATCTCCACGTAGGCGTTGCCGCTGTTCCAGTTCACCTGCGGATTGTGTTCGTGCTGAAAATCACGTCCGAGCATGATTTTGTGGTTACTCATTGGACATGACCTTGAGAACCTTACATCCCGTAGACCCCCCATTTGTAGTGGTAGTGGTTCTTAGAGTTATCTATATTCATAATCTAACATCAACAGATTTTCCATCAAATACCCACCATTCAGTCTACAAACACAGTTTGCAAACCATGTCATTGCTTACGAAATTGTAAGAAGCTCCTCTATCCAATAGTGTCGGTACCGTTCTGAAACTCTTGGAACCTTGGGGTTGCATCTTTCACAACATCGCTAGTTGGTTGTCCTCATACGCCTTGTTGAATTTTCTGATCTCCAAAACCCTCTGTGGTGCCGTAAGCCATTTACATGGGCAACCGTTCACTGTAGATCGCTCCTTGCATACAAGAGTCGCGCCTTTCACTCCTGTTCCTTGCCGTTTCCCGAGTCATTTCTTGTAACTCCCCCCCCCCCCCCCCCCCCCCCCCCCCCCCCCCCCCCCCCCCCCCCCCCCCTTTTTGCCTGTAGCTTGCTTCGGCACTTGCGAGCAATATGGCCAATACTTCTACAAGTTGTAGCAGATGCACATCTCTCCTTGGTTGACAGTATCTACTTCCATCATAGTCAAGGAGTCCCTCAACTGGCTTTTTCTGTTCACACGGTAATTGTGGTTGGGCAGTCGCCAGCCGTATAATCCATGAATTTGAGCATTGAAGTCAACGATATCGATCCTTTTTGTTGCTATGATCATCCACGGTACTTTGTTTTGGATGCAAAAAATAGCAATCGCTCGTCAGATGTCACGTTTGAGGCTGTTGTTGTAGTGAACACAGAGTTATTCGGGTACAATGTCTACACCAGTGAATATCTCGCGACATCTCTGTGTGTACTCCCAAATGTTGGACTCCTGACATAGATGCTTGAGCTTGTGCCAAGCATCACAATTCTTATTCAGCCGTCCAAATCATGCGAGAATCGTGTGCGATAACTTGTTGTAGTTTTTTTATGGCATCAGCGCATCTTGCCATTGCGGACTGATCTCCTCCAAGGGTAGAATGCCTGTGGTCGCCAATATGAGACGGGCGATATTGGCCGTGGATGAGGCCTTGCCGGTCTCCTGTTGTCGTTGGATGGTCTTTAGATCAGACCACCAACACAGTGCCGTGCCATGCAAAAGTGGGGCTGCGAGGACAATCTTGTTTCCATCGCCATTGACCCCAGCAACGGTGAAGTACACCTCAAGAATTGTCAGCCACATCCGAACGACTGTCCCCTTTGAGTTTGCAAGATCGAACGGTTCCGGAGGGGCTGGGCGAATCTTGGGTTTGATCAAAAGTTGGATGTTTCTCTCAAAGAGCACCGCCTTTTGTGCGCTTGTGTTGCGAAGAGCCTCCATTGCGACATTAAGTTGTTTAACCAAATAGCTGTTGATCCCCTTGAGTGTAGCAATACAATTCGCCAGTTCATGGTCTATGTGGGCCTGTTGTCTAGTGCCACCTGTCTTTCCTACTATTGGCGTTGAGGCTGTTGCTAGGGATGGCCGGTTTACCGCTGTTGGATCCACAACCGGGTTGATCCTCAGACCCGTAGGGGTTGATCCAGTTCCCACATAGCCTGCCAGGCCAGCGTTCACTGCTACATCAGGATTCACGTGCATAGGCACGTTTTGCTTTAATCGCCAAAGTCATCGCCGAAGACCTGCTACTGGTTGTCAGATGCACTCGCTTGCTTCACATCGTGGTCGCGAATTCCGTGATGTCTTGACATGTGAGATGCACTGACGACTTGTGTGAGGTAGTCCTCGGGATGGATGAAGTAGTCGGATGACTCCCCAGCACCTCTACGCTCCAGTACCGAGTGTTATGTGGAACAGTGCATAGATGGTGAAGAGGTAGAAGTTGCAAGACAGAACACAATTGAGAATTTGGGACACTTGAGAAATTCATGATCAGCGGTAACTGTGCTTCGATGACAAGTGTTGAAATGATTGAACACATATACAAGTGTCAAGTTACAAATGAGACATAGTCGGGGTTGTTGGGTCGATCGTCGGTCCACGAGTGTGGAGCCGCATCGTGAACGTTTGGATCAAGGAAGCTCACCGAGGAATCGGGGGGCTTCGAGCATCAATGGCAAAGATGTGAGATGCATCTTCAATAGTCTAGATAAGTATTGATGCATTGAGAAGTCAATCAAAAGGTCATGACACTTCTTGTTACATAGCAGATGTACACGAGTCCCTAATCTTCTCTAGTGGGCATCTCCGTTATCACACAAGCAGCCCATCGCATTGCGAGAACCGCGATATTCACTCCGAAGGCCGAGGGAAAACTGACCAACTGCCCCGCCCTCAGTGGATATTCTCGAACCTTCTGACAGGTTTGACCACTCTCACAAACCTACGAACAGAAGTGTCACGACATTTCGGTCAACTTCTCGACACATCTGGACGTAACTAGATTTATAAAGATGCATCGCGCATCTTCACCGTCAATTCTCAAAGACCCCTGACTTCTCAAAAGACCTTCTTGAATCCAACCACTCACAACACGAATCCACACACGTCGCTCCACATACGACCCAACAACCCCAACTATGCTTCATTCGTAACTCGTCACTTCTATCTATGTTCGATCATTTTGACACTTGTCGTCGAAGTACACTTACCGATAGCTATGAGTTGCTCAAGTGTCCCAAAATCCAAATCGTGTTTTGCCTCGTAACTTCTACCTGTTCACCATCTATGACTCGTTTGGCGAAACACTTAGTATCGAGCGTAGCGGTACTGGAGAGGCATCTGACTACTTGGCTCATCAGGAGGACTACCTTGCACAAGTCTTTAGCGCATCTTGCACATCAAGATTTTGCAGACTTTGCGACTACAACATAAAGCGAGCAAGCGTAACCGACGACCAGCAGCGGGTCTTTGGTGACGAATTCAGCGATGGATGAGCAGATCGTGCCGATGCACGTGAACCCTGAAGCGAGAACAGACATTGGCATGGCAGGCTTTGGAGCAGCCAGGACAACCCCTCTGGCTTCCGCGACCAATCCGGTCACTGACCCAACAGCTATAAACCAGCCGTCCCTACCAACAGCCTTGACGACGACAACAGGAACGGCAAGTGGCACTGAATACAAGCGTGGATGAACGAGGAACTAGCAAACAGAATCTCCGCACTTAAGGGAATCAACAAGCACCTGCTCCAACAACTCAACATTGTGATGCAGGCTCTTCGCAACGCAAGCGCACGTGAAGCGGTACTCGTCAAGAGAAACCCCCAACTCTCGGGCAAACCCAAAAGTTTTCCGACTCCACCAAAACCGTTTGATCCAGCAAACCCAAAAGGACCAACGGTTCGGATGTGGTTGGCGAGTTTGGAGGTGTACTTCACCGCTGCTGGGATCAATGACAATCAAAAGAAAGTTGAACTTGCAACAGCGCTTTTGCGTGTCATGTTATTAAGTTGGTAGTCTGACCTAAAGATGATCAAACACTAGCAGGAGACCGGCAGAGCACCATCAACGGCTCACGGCAACCGTCTCACATCACCGACTGCAGGAGTCCTTGAAGCAGATCAACCCACATTGGCAAGACGCACTGACACCACATACCGACTGGAACGAATTTTCACGCGCGTTGCTCGAATATTTTGGACGACTGAACAAGAAGTGGGACGCACTGCACAAGCTCCAGCGTCTACATCAGCAGTCAAGCGGGTCACAGTACATGCGGAGATTCTATGAGATCATCACCAAAGCTGAAATCGCCCCCAACAAACTCTGTTATCACTGCAACAACGGCCTCAAGCAAGATGTCTGGCGAGCAATCACTATTTTTGGCATCCAGAATAACTTGTCGCAGATGATTGCAATAGCATAAAGGATTGACATCGCCAACTACAACGCTCAGATCCACAAATCCTACGGTTCCTAACCAAAGTTATTGTGGGAATGGGAAAATCCAGTCAGCGGACGGCTCGACTCCAATGGAAGTGGATCCCGTCGACCAGAGAGCCACACGAACCTGCTATAGCTATGCAAAAGACGGGCGCATCGCTCAGAATTGCCGAAGCAAATAGCAAACCAGAAAGGAGGGGAAATCATAGAAGAATGAGTCGGGAAACGGCAAGGGACAGGAATGAAAAACGCAACAATTATTCGGGAGGAACGATGAGCGTCGAACAATCGTCCATCTGAATGGCCCACATAACCACAGAGGGTTTCTGAGATCGCAAAGCTGAACGAGGGGTACAAGGAAGACCAGCCAGCGATATTGCTAAATGTCCATCCTCGAGAATGCAGAAGTTGAAGAATTGTACAGGCACTATTGGATGCATGAGCTTACCATAGCTTCGTAAGCAACAACATGGTTTGCAAACTGGGTTTGCAAGCCAAATTAGGGTAGTTTGAAGGAAAAACAATCAACGGGTAACCACAGATTTGGAGACTCTGAGAGCCACTACAAATGAAAATGGGAGATCTTTGGGATGTAACGATTTGGAGGTGGTGTCCAATGAGCGATCACAAAATCATCCTCGGACGAGATTTTGTGTAGCAGTATAATCCAATGGTTGATAGGAACAGCGGCAACGTCTACGTGGAAGTCGGCGGTGCCAAAGGACAACTTATGCGTGTGAGACGGAAGCTGACAGTGGACGCAGCAAAGGTGGAAGCAGTAGAGGAAGCCGCGGAGGCCGAAAAGCGACAATTGGTGGAGCCGATACCGCTCAACGTGGCCAAACACATTTTACATGAGGAGCTCCTATGTGGCTTATATACCTTGAACCCATGGGAGAAGTAGAAGTGGTAGCAGCTGACTCATCATCGGTCTCATCAGCCTCATCGACCTCGACGAAGCTCACAATGATACCCGAAGAGTTTGCACCCCTCATCCACGAGTTTGCATACGTCTACCCTGAAAAACTCCTGAAGACTTCACCTCCTCGATGAGACATCAACCATCACATCAAACTGAAGCCAAGGAGCACACCTACGGTCGGAGGGGCCCATCGGATGAGCGATCACGAGCTGACGGGGCTAAAAAGCAACTCGACGAGATGCTCGGTCAGGGGTTCATCCGCCCATCCACGTCACCATACGTCGAACAAGTACTATTCGTGAAAAGTAAAACGAATAAGATGTTGATGGGCATGGATTACCGGGGTTTGAACGACGCCACCATCAAGAACCGCAACCCTCTTCCCCGAGCTGATAATCTTTTTGACCAACTCCAAGGACCCAAATTTGTGTTGATTTTCAGCAAAATCAATACATGCATCGGATATCACCGGATACGCGTGGCAGCCGCCAATTTCAAATGTTTTAGGGCATGCAAGCCCATGGAAAGACGAACATGAGCTCTGTGTGTGACTGCAATGCAAGACGGCAAGAATTTGGCTAAGTCTGAAACGCTCAATATAAATGAACAAGGAGAGATTACAAGTGAGCCCCTAGCGGGCTCATATAGGGGCGCCGACAGCTAGCAGCTCTTGGCCCCGTCACCCCCGCTGAACCCAAACAAGTCAGCGGGGAGAACACACTGCATACACCATGATAACAATAACAGTGGTCTCCTCGAGGCACCCAAACAGCTCTCCGAATGCCCGGGTCTCGCCCACCGAGAAAATACGAGCAGTGCTAAAAAAACTCACAATCAGCGTCTTGACATCACGTACAGCTTTCCAAACATCGGAAGCCCTACTCCAGACATCGGGTCTCCTCGTCGCACCGGTACAGTCCACCAGGTACGCGGGTCTCAACCCACCGAGAAAACTCTCCCAGCTACCGACGAGCCAACAAGGCTGCCGAAACGCATCGACCGTGTCTCGCCAGCGCTCTCGTACGTGCTGGAGAAGTCTCGGGACACTCCAAAGGCTTGTCGTGTTGTCACGCTCTCCTCTACCATATACCCCCAATGTGGGTACATGGGTAATCCATCGGCATTCGTCGTGACAGGTGGAAGCCACACAAACCAACCCTCCCCCTGGCTGACATGGCCGTCAACGCCAGAAGAACGTTAGCCAAGGCACGGAACAACAGCGTATGGCAAGCCATTATATGCATGAGTGAACTCACACACACACACATACACACACACACACACACACACACACACACAC
>SZWC01000667.1:68104-81661 GCA_023375785.1 Penium margaritaceum | reverse complement strand
TGTTCACGTTGGCCGATGCAAGCAGATGTAGGCTGATGTAGGCTGATGTAGGCTGATGTCAGCTCCCAAGGCAGAAAGGTGCAGATGTGTTGCATTCCCCTCCGGTTGATGATGGACCTGCAAACTGAGAGGATGGGTGAGAGCGAAGGCGCTCTCACTGCTTGTGACTTTGGCGGTTGCGTGCGTGAAACTTCTCTAACCAGAGGAGTGGGCCCATAACCCTTTGTTAGCTACTGAGCTAACCACCTCCGGCAGAGAAGCCGCGAAACCAAAAAAGCTCACAAAGGTTTTTACACCTTCTTCCTTTGCAGGTATGTGTCAACGCAACGCAGCGCAAGACACATACCTGCTCCTGCAGCGCAGCGCAGGAGCAGGAGCAGCACTGTTGTAGCTCACAAAGGTTTTTACACCTTCTTCCTTTGCAGGTATGTGTCTTGCTGCTGCTCCTGCGCTGCAAAGTGGTTGCAGCTACTACTGCTGCTGCGACCTATGCGGCTGCTACGAATGCGGGTGCTGGCCGCAGTCGCTAATGCTGCTGTGCGCGGCTCACCGCCCCTCTGGCGTTCATGTGCAGTCCTTTTGTGCTCCCTCACGCTACTGCCGGCATGGCGCCACGTGGCGCGTTCTCTTTGCGTTCCGCCCACTGCTGCTGCTTCTGCTACTCACACGCCCCCCTCCGCTCTGATACCGAATTTGAAGTATTTTAGGGCATACAGGCCCATGCAAAAATGATCATGAGCTCTGTGTGTGAGTGCGATGCAAGATGGTAAGAATTTGGCTAAGTCTGGAACACTGAATGTAAAGGAACAAGGAGAGATTACAAATGAGCCCCTAGCGGGCTATATAGGGGCGCCGGAAGCTAGCCGCACCGGGCCCCGTCACCCCCGCTGAACCCAAACGAGTCAGCGGGGAGAACGCACTGCTTACACCATGATAACAAAAACGGTGGTCTCCTTGAGGCACCCGAACAGCTCTCCGAACGCCCGGGTCTCGACCACCAAGAAAATACGAGCAGTGCTTAAAAAACTCAAAATTAGCATCCAGACATCACGTACGGCTTTCCGAACATCGGAAGCCCTACTACAGCCATCGGGTCTCCTCGTCGCACCGGTACAGTCCACCGGGTGCGCAGGTCTCAACCCACCGAGAAAACTCTCCTAGCTACCGACGAGCCAACAAGGCTGCCAAAACGCATCGACCGTGTCTCGCCCGCGCTATCGCAGATGCTGGAGAAGTATCGGGACACTCCGAAGGCTTGTCTTGTCGTCACGCTCTCCTCTACCATATACCCCCAATATGGGTACATGGGTAATCCATCGGCGTCGATCGTAACGGGTGGAAGCAACACAAACCAACACCGCCAACATCGAGAAGATAGCATTTCAAAACCCGCTACGGGCACTTTGAGTTCAAAGTTATGCCATTTGGACTCACAAATGCCCTAGCGTTGTTCATGGTGGCAATGGACAACATTCTTTGGCTATACCCCAATGATTTTGTTGTGGTGTACCTTGAAAACATTCCGGCGTACAGTTGCACGACGGAGGAACACGATGGACATCTCCGAAAAACGCTCGAAGTTTTACAAAGAGTAAAGTTTTTCGGAAAACTCTCGAAATGCGACTTTGGTCATCGTTCGATCATGTTTTGGGTCACGTCATCAACGGCGGATGGATCACCATGGATCCGAAAAAAGTGGCAGCAAGCGCTCATTGGCCGACGATGACCAACGTTTGAGAAGTAAAAGTTCTTCTCGGATTCTGCCGTTACTAACGGCGATTTGTGTAGGACTACGGGCAAGTGTTAGGGCCTTTTTCCGACCTCAATAAAAAAGAAGATGAGTGGCGGTGGGGAGACAACGAACAAGAAGTGTTCACCGCTTTGTGGAATGCTCGCCAGCCCTAAAATCAGCCAATTTGACGGTCGACAATGTCATGGCTACGGATGCATCAGACCAAACGATTGGCTAAATTCTTCTGCAAGACCATGACAACGGCAACCCGGACACCTACATGTATTGAAAACTAAGTGGACCAGAAATCAACTACGCGGTCCACAAAAGAAGACATGCTGGCTGTCGTGCAATCGTTCAAGATGTGGCGATGCTACCCCGAGTGTTGCCGATGCATCGTGCACACTGACCAACACGCACTGAATTGTTTTAGACGCAACCGTATCTCATCCCACATTAAACCCGATGGATGGAGTTCATGGAGTCCGGGTTCAACTACGAAATCGAGTGCCGGCCAGGCAAAACCAATCTGGTGGACGCACTCAGCCACCGATCGGATTCAATGGTCAACGTGGTAGCCCTGCGGCTACAGCGACACCCATACCTCAAGCCATTGTTCCCATGAGGCGACGACCAGCACAACAGATATGATGATATCCACCTGGTTCAACGCACCTTACTGGCGACGTCTCTTCACTCGCCAAGTAGTCTTTCCTCCAAACGACGAACTCCGCCAAATGCTGCTGGAAGAACTCCATGACACAGGGTTGGGCGAGCACTTTGCAGAGGAAAAAACGCTGAAGAAGTTGGCGAAAAGTATTGGTGGGACAACATGCAATCCGACGTGGCCAACTTCTACAAAACCTGTGACACCTGTCAACGACAGAAATCTCGTCGCACTAGGCCACCCGGACTTCTACAACAGCTTCCTGTTGAGACGGAACCATGGGCAGACATCTCCATGGACTTTGTCACAGGATGACCAGTCATACTGGAGGAATATGACGCCATCCTCATGGTTGTCGACGGGATTTCGAGAATGTCCCACTTCGCCCCAACAACGACCATTGTCACCGCCAAAGGAATGGGAGAGTTGTTCCTAAACAACATTGTATGGCTACTTGGTGTACCGAGAACCATCACAAGTGACAAAGATAGTAGATTCACTTGCTGTTTTTGGCGCAAATTGATGACCCGATACGACAGCAAAATTCAACATTAAAAGGCGTTTCATCCTCAAATTGACGGCCAAACCGAGCGGACAAATCAAATGCTAAAACAATTGCTTTCAACACTATGCAAACTTCATAGGACTAATTGGACACAAAAACTCCCAACCACCGAAATCACATGTTATTCGGTAGTTTCCACCACAATAGGTAAAACCCCATTTGAAGTGGTGTATGGAAAATTTCCCACCACGCCAGCTCGACTCCAAAGCCAAAGTAACATTCCCGCGATTGACGTTCAACGCCGAGATTTCACCACTGTCTAAGAAGAAACACATCAAACCTTCACAAAGACACAAGTAACAATGAAGTGAGCCACTGACCGACATCGCAACAACAACATTTTCACCATTGGTGAGAAAGTCCTTCTCTGCTCGGCAACATTAAACTTCACTGATCCAACTGTTTGAAGCTCAATCCCTGATGGTTGGGACCGTTTGAGATCGAGCGCATGCAAACCCTTGTGGTTGCACGACTCAAACTCCCCGACACGATGCACGTTCATCAGGTATTCCATGTTAGCAAGCTCAAGCTCTAACGAGACGCCGGAGAAAACTTCCCTAACAGGGATGTCCCCCCTCCCCCCCTCCCGTCACAGAGTACGTTATCGAGGAAATCCTCGGCCATCGCCGACGAGGCAAGACGACAGAGTATCTCATCAAGTGGCACGGTTAGGACGCCGCGCACAACAGACGGGAACCCTACGACAACCCTTGAGACATCGATCATCTCATCGACTATTACCGCCGTCGCCGGGCGACATCAGTACGCGCGTCGGAACGATACGACTAAAAAGGGGGGGGAGTGTTACGTACGACTCGTACACGAGTCCCTAATCTTCTCGAGTGGGCATTTCCGTTATCACAAAAGCAGCCCATCGCGTTGCGAGAATTGCGACATTCACTTCGACGGCCAAGGGCAAACTGACCAACTGCCCCGTCCTTAGTGGATGTTCTCGAACCTCACGACAGCTTCGACCACCCTCGCGAACCTACGAACAGAAGTATCAAGATCTTTCGGTCGACTTCTCAACGCATAACGACAAATCTAGATTTATAAAGATGCGTTATGCATCTGTTGTGATGCTGTCAGCCACACACAGTTGTACAGTTGGTTGTGACCACTCGGCCGTGTCCATGCTTGTGCAGATCCCTGAGGCGGACCCAGCTGGAGACGGAGTCACCTGAGGTGGTGCTCCACCCGCTGGAGGCAGCCTGGTAGCCTACCTGGTGTACCGGAGGGTTGCCACGACCTACGGACTGCGTTTGGAGACCTTCACGATTTTCTCGGTGGACAGCCCTGCCAGGCTGATTTGCATGTTTATTTTCTTACACTATCCGGCTGCTGCCGGACATAAGCGTGTGACCAGTCGTGTCTGTCTTTTTGTCTTGCATCCGTAGAATCAGACGGCGCTTCGTTTGGACGCCTGTGCGCAGAGTTATGGCCAAAACAGTGGTTTTGGGCCGGTTCAGGACAGACAGGTGCCGCCGCGTGCGCCACCCACTGTGAGCCCCGGCGGCTATTTATCCTGTGGACCTGTCATTTGTCAGCTCTCTCTGCACATTCACTGCAATGCAGCTTCTGAGACTTGTCTTGTCTCTCCTAGCCTGACCCTTGCTGTTCTCGCACCCGCTTGCATGCCAGTGCGTTAAGCTGACTGGTATGTGCCGCCACGTCAGCAGCAGCATTGCTAGGAAGCTGTGGTGAATCTTTCCATGGTATCAGAGCAGCGAGCCAGAGCTCGCACAGCTGCGCAACAGAGACGCAGCGTTTGCAGCAGCAGTGAGCAACAGCAGCAGCAGCCCTGAGTGGCAGCAGCAGCACAGCCCACCGCAGCAGCAACGAGTCCTGTGAGGGGGGGCAACCACCACGCAACAGTGGACGCGGCGACGACAGCCGCATGAGTCAACACGACCGCGGCCAGAGCGATCGCGGCCTCTCCACTCACGGCCGCAGCAGACGCAGCAGACATGGCCGTGACATCAGCCGCAGAAGCAGTAGCGCCAGCCGCAAAAGGGAGCAGCTGCGGCATCAGCAGCCGCGGCAGTGGCAGCTGCCGCAGTAGCAGCAGCCGCGGCCCTGGCCGCAGCCACAACAGCCAGCAGCGGCAGCAGCAGCCGCGACACTAGCCAGCAGCCGCGGCAGCAGCCAGCAGCCGCGGCAGTAGCCAGCAGCGGCTGCGGCAGCAGCAGCAGCAGCAGCGGCTGCTGTCGCAACAGCGCAACAGCGTAGCGCAGCAGCAGCCGCAGCGCAGCAGCAGCGTAGCGCAGCAGCGGCAGCGCAGCAGCGCAGCAGCAGCGGAGCAGTAGCGGCAGCGCAACAACGCAGCGGAACACAGCAGCGGCAGCAGCGCAACGCAGAAGCAGCATCGCAGCAGTAGCGCACTAGCAGCGACAGCACAGCAGCGCAGTAGTAGCAGCGGCAGCACAGCAGTAGAAGCGTAGCGCAGCAGCGACAGCGCAACAGCAGCGCAGCGCTGCCGCGGCTGCGCAGCAGCAACCGCAACGCAGCGGCAGCAGTGCAACGCAGCAGCGATAGCGCTACAACAGCGTAGCAGCGTAGCGCAGCAGTAGAGCAGCAGCAGCGCAGTGCAGCAGCATCGGCAGTGACATCGACGACGCCCACAGCTCACTGCTGACGTCAGTAGACCCCTGCTGACGTCAGCGGTGAGTACGCTGACGTCATCACAGGCTTGGTGAAATTTTTTGATAAAAAGTCAATTTTTTGCCAGCGTTTCAATTCCTCGAGAAACGCTAACGGTTCTGGGTTCGGACGACTTTTGCACCGCCTCAGCATGGAGTCAAGCAGCTCCAAGGGCAAGGAGCCGGAAGACACCGTCACGAGCGGGGCCCGCGACCCACGCTCAAAGGCGATTGACTTCCTATTGGTGGAGCAGTCATCGCTCCGCCAGGGCCAGGATGAGTAGTCAGCGATTCTGCGGCAGATCCGCGATGCCTTGGTCTCTCTGTCTCAGACACCGGGACATCAGCCCGGGAACGAGAGAAAGGCAACCCCATCGGGCCAGGAGTCTGCTGGTCCCGCTGCCGCTCCTGCACAGAGACGAGAGTCCATTGTCGAGGAGTGGGATCAGGTTCCCCCTCCCACTCGGGAGGATGCGCTTCGCCCGTTGATGGAGCAAATGAGTAGCCTGCGCATTGCGACGCCGGCGCCCAGTCTGAGGGGACAGCAGCAGCAGCAGCAGCAGTAGCAGTCGGAGCGACAGCAGCAGCAGCAGGCCGACCCACGTCAGACCTCGGGTGCCACTGGGGGAGCAGCGTTGATGCCTCTCATGCCCTTCCCACATCCACTCCTAGCACCGCCTGAGGTCCAGCTCCCCACGGAGCGACGACCTAAGGACTTCGAGACTTCCCCGCCTCGCTACGACAGCAAAGCGGGGTTTGATTGTTGGGAGGTGCTGTTTCAGGTATGGGCGGACTCGGAGGGGGTCTAGTCCTACTACCACAGCCAGTACCAGACGGCTGATCCGCTCCACTCCCTTACAACAGCGCGTGCCATACGTGGACTGCTGTACGCGGTTCCGCAGGAGACAGTGGTTGACTTCCGCCCTTTCCTGGGCGCGCCTGGGACTGGAGCAGGCGCAGACCCGCGCCGCGGCTGGGAGCTGGCGCTGACCCTATTTGCAGCTGAGACTCACGCAACCCGATCCGCGCGCCTTCGCGAGTTCCACTCTCTTCATCAGGGATCCTCGGAGTCAGCAGCTGATTACTGGCATCGAGCCATGCTCCTCTACACTCGCCTGGGCACCGGAGGCGGATCTCAGCTCTGGGCGCTGGACACCATCATGCTGGGAGTGCGCCCTAAGCTCACAGACACCTACTCCCGCCTCGACCAGGATGTCTTCGCGTCCATGTCAGACACCCTGCAGCTACTGCCCTGGGTGCAGTGGTACTTCATTCAGGTCGCGATGGCTGACGAGGCAGCCCGCGCGCATCGGCAGTGCACCATGGTCGCAACAGCAGTGGGATCGACGTCCTCTACGCCTTCCACACCGTCATCCACCTTCACCCCCACCAGCTCCACCTCTCCCTCTCCCGCCTCCTCCCCTGTTGCTCCGAAAGCCACTACAGCAGTCGTGAAGGGGAAGAAGGGGAAAAGGAAGAAGGGACCACAACAGCCTTCTGGTGGCACCAGACGGGCTGTCCGCTGCCATAGCTGTGGTGAACCTCATCGCTACACTGAGTGTCAGCAGGAGCTGGACTGGGCAAAGATCACCCGCGGTCTTCAGACAGCCCACGAGGAGCGGATCTGCACTAGAGGAGCAGCCCGTGTCGCGGCGACCTCGGGTGCAGCACCGGCGACAGGCCCGCCACCATCCGGAGGGAGCACCACCCCGGACCCGAGGGACCAGACCATCGCAGAGCTGCGTCGACTGCTGGCACTTTGCTCTCAGGGAGGTGCGAGTGTGCTGTCACAGCCGAGTGGTCCACAGACTGACTGTCCAGTTGTATTTGTTGCACGTGGTCATGCTTGTGGGGGGGCTTCGTGGCCTGGTAAGGATGAGTCTGACAGCACAGAGTGGTTGGATGAGTCGCATCGTCGTGCATTATCCCGTTGTCCTGCCACACGTGCTGAGCGTCCAGCAGAGGTGGCGTGCTCTGTTGCTCGTTGCACCGTGACCACCACAGGTCGTGAGGCGAGTGGCCACTGGATCATTGACTCAGGGGCCACTCACCACATGACCTACGACCGTACCGCCTCTGTCGTGCTTGGTCCTGTTGGGTCTGTTCGGTCAGTACGGACAGGTTCTGGGCAGTCACTACCTGTTCAGGGGACAGGGGTCATACGGTTTGATGGTCCGTCTGGTCCCGTGTACCTTTCTGACATGCTTTTGGTGCCTGATCTCGAGCTCAGCCTGCTCTCTTTCCGTGCCTGCACGAGGATGGGTCTCTCTGTTCACCACTCCTCTGATGATGCCACGATCACAGCACTTGACACTTCCACGGTTGTGTTGCGTGCAACTGTTGTGGATGACCTGTATCGCATAGCGCGCTGCTCTGCCCCTGCCTCTTCCCCTTGCTCGTCTGCTTGCGTCTTTGTCACGGGGGTGTTGTCTCCTGACCACCAGCGCCTGTTACACCGACGCCTGTGTCATGTGGGTACAGACACTGTGTCCAAGCTCATTCGTACGCAGCCCGCCCTCGGTCTTGACGCGGCTTCCTTCGAGAAGCCACTTAAGACCGACTATCTGTTCTGCGCTCAGGGTAAAATGCATCGCTGCACTTACCCTGCCTCCGTCACTCGCGTGCAGCGTCCCTTGGAACTTGTCCACTCGGACCTCCTCGGACCTCTCCCTGTCGAGTCTGTCGCTGACCGTGGTCGGTATGTCCTTACCCTCACGGATGACTTCATCCGCATGTGGTGGGTCTACTGCCTCCGCCACAAGAGCGATGCCGCTCTTGCCGTGCGCTTGTGGCTCGTGATGGCTGAGCGTGAGTCTCGTCACTCCCTTCACACCTTCCGCTCTGACCGCGGCGGTGAGTATCTCGGTGAGCTGACAACTCACTTCGCCGAGCTTGGTATCTATCACCAGCTCTCGGCGCCTGCTACGCCACAACAGAACGGTGTGTCTGAGCGCTGGAACCGCACCATGGAGGATGCGGTTCGTGCTATGCGCTCTGAGTGCGGTCTCCCAGAGTCCTTCGCCTTCGAGGACTTCGCCTACATGACGTGGGTCTGGAACCGCCTCCCGCATGGTCCCTTGCCGGACCACGTCACGCCGTATGAGCTGTGGTTCGGTCACCGTGCGGATCTCAGGCTTGCTCGCGTCTGGGGTTCCTAGGCTTGCGTCTGGTACACTAAGGACCAGTAGGGGTCCAAGGTCTCTCCGCGCGGCCGGATGTGTGCCTTCCTCGGTGTCTCCCCGCGCTCCAAAGCGTGGCGTTTCTGGGATGCAGAACGACACCGCATTATTGAGTTGCGCGACGCACTGTTCTTTGAGGCACTGTTGTATCGTGACCTGTCTGCCATTCTCACCCAGTCAGCGTCTCATGTTCCCATTTGTGAGGCCTTCCGTCGGCTGGGGGAGTCTGCCCCACAGGGTGAGTCCGTCCGGGGTGCCTCTCGGGTGGGACCGTCGCTGGTCACCATTGACCCGGCTATCATTGCTGTCGGACCTGTGGTCTCTACGCCTGCTTCGCTTGCGCCTGCCGCGACTGCATCGCCCGTGCCTGCCACGACTGTCTCGCCCGCACCTGCCGTGACTGCCTCGTCTCCTGGCTCGCCTGCCCCCGCGGTGCCTGCCTCGCCTGCAGGAGCTGTACCTGCCTCGCCGGCGGGCGCTGCACATGCCTCACCTACGGGAGCTGCACCTGCCTCACGTGCGCCTGCAGCGCCTGCCTCACCCACGCCCGCTGCGACCGCCTCGGCCGTGCCTGCCGCGACTGTCTCGCCCTCGCCTCCGGCGCCTGCTTCGCCCGCGCCTGCCGTGACTGACTCGCCCGCGCCTGCAGCGTCTCTAGACGCAGCGCCTGCCCTCCCTGTGCCTGAGCCGTCGGTCAGCTCAGACTCTAGCTACTCCCGTGGGCCAGGTGGACGTCTCCGCCCACTGGCCTCACGTGCACCTCCGACTGCGGTTGCACCACCCAGACGACGCACGCGCAGCGTGCACAGTGGTGACCCTGGCACGAAGGCTCTCGGCCTGAGTGTCCAGGGCACCTACACGGAGGTGCACCCAGCCTGTCCCATTGGGCACCAGCTGATCGCTGACGAGCACGAGGCTGCACAGGCAGCTGCCGCTGACCTGGTTGTGGTCCGTCCGACCCGCGAGGCGTGTGTCCTGGCCACCCGGAGCTCTCCTTTGGCGGTCCCCGATCCAGACACGTTAAAGGAGGCGCTCTCAGGAGATGATGCTGAGCAGTGGNTCTCGCCCTCGCCTCCGGCGCCTGCTTCGCCCGCGCCTGCCGTGACTGACTCGCCCGCGCCTGCAGCGTCTCTAGACGCAGCGCCTGCCCTCCCTGTGCCTGAGCCGTCGGTCAGCTCAGACTCTAGCTACTCCCGTGGGCCAGGTGGACGTCTCCGCCCACTGGCCTCACGTGCACCTCCGACTGCGGTTGCACCACCCAGATGACGCATGCGCAGCGTGCACAGTGGTGACCCTGGCACGAAGGCTCTCGGCCTGAGTGTCCAGGGCACCTACACGGAGGTGCACCCAGCCTGTCCCATTGGGCACCAGCTGATCGCTGACGAGCACGAGGCTACACAAGCAGCTGCCGCTGACCTGGTTGTTGTCCGTCCGACACGCGAGGCGTGTGTCCTGGCCACCCAGAGCTCTCCTTTAGCGGTCCCCGATCCAGACACGTTAAAGGAGGCGCTCTCAGGAGATGATGCTGAGTAGTGGCGAGCCGCCTGTGAGGACGAGCTCAGGGCCATCCGGGAGCATGGAGTTTTTGAGCTGGTCGACCGTCCTGAGGGACGGAAGGTCGTGCAGGCCAAGTGGGTCTTCCGCAAGAAGGTGAAGCCTAACGGCTCACTTTACCGCTACAAGGCCCGCTTGATTGCCAAGGGGTTCTCTCAGGTTGAGGGGGTGGACTTCACTGACACCTTTGCCCCTGTTGGACGCATGACCACAGCTCGCGTGCTGCTTGGTGTGGTCGCCCATCATGGCTGGGAACTGTACCAGATGGATGTGAACAATGCGTTTCTCCATGGCACCTTGGAGGAGGAAATCTACATTGTCCAGCCACCTGGGTTTGAGGTCGAAGGCAACAAGGTCTGGCGCTTGCGCAAGGCCTTGTATGGTCTGAAGCAGTCGCCCCGGTGCTGGAACCAAGAGATCACTCGCACCCTCACGCAGGCTGGATACGTCCAGAGCGACGCCGATCCGTCACTCTTCATCCGACGGACAGCCGAGCACCTCACTGCCATTCTGGTGTACGTGGACGATCTCCTGATTGCGTCTCCTTCACTACAGGCTGTGAAGGAGGCCAAGGCGGTCCTGCAGGCCGCCTACAGGATGAAGGACCTCGGTCCAGCGGCTGTTTTCCTCGGGATGGAGATTGTGCGTGACCGTCGTCGATGGACACTCCTCCATCATCAAGCACAATACGCACAGGTGGTGGGAGAGCGGTTTGCTGACCTCCTTGCCGTTGTCCCCACCGCCTCGTCACCCATCACTCCCGCCGGGTAGGACGCTCTGAAGGTGACAGACCCAGCCGATCTGGGCGAGGCTGTGGACGTGACCCTGTACTTGCGCATCATTGGCTCACTGATGTACTTGGCCACGACCACGCGTCCCGACATTGCGTTCGCTGTCAACCTACTCGCACAGTTCAGTCAGTCCCCTCGGGCTCGTGCTCTGCACGTAGCTTTGCGAGTCATCCGGTACGTGGTCTCCACACCGTATCACGGTCTCTGCTTTCGGAGACAGTGCTCGGTTGTGGTAGATGGCTACACCGACAGCGACTGGGCGTCGAGTCCTCATGGACGCAGCCGCACGGGCTACGTGTTCCTGCGTGGTGGCACCGCTGTGTATTGGCGCAGCGGCAAGCAGGGGTGCATTGCTCGCAGCTCCTCAGAGGCCGAGTATGTTGTTCTGGGAGCTGGCGCCGCTGAGGCAATGTGGCTGCAGCGGCTGTTTCAGTGTTTGGGCCGGTCAGTGCCTACCATCATCCTCCGCTGCAACAACCAGAGTGCTCTCGCGATCGCTGAGAACTCTGGTGTGTTCCACGCACACACGAAGCACATCGCTGTCGAGTATCATTTCGTGCGCGATCTGGTGGAGCGGCAGTTGATTTCCATCGTCTGGGTGGGCACAGACTTGCAGTGCGCTGACTTTCTGACCAAGGCACTGGCTCGTGGGACGTTTCTCGGGGCTGTTCGTTCCGTCGGTTTGCGACCCTTGTCTGAGAGTGGGTGACTGTCCGGGTCTCTGTTGAGCACTCTGTGTTGCACCGGCACGCGTTCTGCACGTGTATGGACATGCGTACCATTGGGTCATGGGGGAGTGTTGTGATGCTGTCAGCCACAGACAGTTGTACAGTTGGTTGTGACCACTCGGCCGTGTCCATGCTCGTGCAGATCCCTGAGGCGGACCCAGCTGGAGACGGAGTCACCTGAGGTGGTGCTCCACCCGCTGGAGGCAGCCTGGTAGCCTACCTGGTGTACCGGAGGGTTGCCACGACCTACGGACTGCGTTTGGAGACCTTCACGATTTTCTCGGTGGACAGCCCTGCCAGGCTGATTTGCATGTTTATTTTCTTACACTATCCGGCTGCTGCCGGACATAAGCGTGTGACCAGTCGTTGTGTCTATCTTTTTGTCTTGCATCCGTAGAATCAGACGGCGCTCCGTTTGGACGCCTGTGCGCAGAGTTATGGCCAAAACAGTGGTTTTGGGCCGGTTCAGGACAGACAGGTGCCGCCGCGTGCGCCACCCACTGTGAGCCCCGGCGGCTATTTATCCTGTGGACCTGTCATTTGTCAGCTCTCTCTGCACATTCACTGCAATGCAGCTTCTGAGACTTGTCTTGTCTCTCCTAGCCTGACCCTTGCTGTTCTCGCACCCGCTTGCATGCCAGTGCGTTAAGCTGACTGGTTTGTGCCGCCATGTCAGCAGCAGCATTGCTAAGAAGCTGTGGTGAATCTTTCTAGCATCTTCACCGCCGATTCTCGAAGACCCCTGATTTTTTGGCGTACCTTCTCGAATCCAACCACTTTCAAAGCGACCTTGCACGTGTCACTCGACATACGACCCAACGACCCCGACTCTGCTTCATTCGTAGCTCGATACTTGTACACATGCTCGATGATTTCGACACTTGTCATCAAAGTACTCTTTATGTTGACTATGAATTGCTCAAGTGTCCCAAAATCTGAATCGTGCTTTGCCTCGCAACTTCTACCTGTTCACCATCTACGCTCTGCTTGACGTAGCACTCATGTCATTGATCGTTTGTAGCGGGAGGGCCAGTTCGGCCCTCCCACCTCGCGATAGCGAGGGGGTGGCTGCAAGCCACCCCTCGCTATCGCGAGGGCTGGCCGGTGGCCAGCCACCCGCTGGCTACCGGCCGGCCGGCGGCCGACCGGCTGGGTGGCCGGCGGCCGGTCAAGTGGCCGGCCGGCCACCCGCCGGCGAGCCATCGGCCGCCGATCGAGCTGGTGGCTCGATCGGCGGCCAAGAGGCCACGAGGGCCTCGAGGGCGAGGCCTCGTGGCCTCGTGCCCTCGTCCCCCCTCGCCCTCCTTGCAAACGAGCAAGAGAGGACGAGGGATAGGGGGAGCGAGGGTGAGGACGGAATGTCTGGCGCGAAATCGCCAGCGTGCCTCGCACGCGACGATTTCGCGCCAGAACGACAAAACAAAACTCGAAGTTCGTTTACGACGAACTTCGACGAAAAACAAACGGAATAACTCGTGCGAACACACGAGTTCGAGGTAAAAACCCCCGGTTTGGGTCCCAAAAACCAGGGGTTAGGTAAAAACGGAAATGGGCCTCCGGAGACTCGAAATATTCGAGTCTCCCTGCTCTGGGTCGTTGATGACGATTGCCCCTCAGTCTTGCGAAGGGGGTAAACCCCTGACGCGGACTGAGAACGCCATTCTGCGAACTCCGACGACGACTTCAGAGCAGGAGCTGGAGA
>SZWC01000667.1:0-15605 GCA_023375785.1 Penium margaritaceum | reverse complement strand
CACCCCCGCCCCCTCTGATACTCCTACGCCGAACTGGTGAGGCCGAAGTGCCCGGTGCAAGCGGTTCCTGTCCCGTAGGAGGAGGAGTCGGCCAGCGAGCCGGACCCACACCTCCCCAACCGCCAACGGTCGGACCCCTTCCGCCTCTGTAGCTCCCTTCAAGATAGGGATGAGTCTGCTCCGACCCATGCACGTCGCCGCCTCTGCTGGCATGGCCCCATCTAGCATAGCTCGTACGACCCCTCCCACGCCCTCCATGCACGCCGGTGAGTCCAAGGCCAGGTCGCGGAGCAGGTCCATAGTGAGACCAAGGGGACCTGCCGCCGAACCCCGAGGCGCATCCCGCAGCGCCTCCTCTATCATCTCCTCCGTCACTCCAGCCGCTCCACCCCCTGGTGTCGTGAAAGAGTGGACCCACGCAGGGATGGGCACCGTGGCGTGTGGATGCCGCTCTCTGAGAGCAGCCAAAGTCGTGGCAGTACCTGCTGCTGGTGGGCGCCCCTCAAACTGCTGCATCGCCCTCGATAATGCCCCAGCGTGCACCATACTGGCCGCGCACTCGCGAGCTCTCGCCCCCTCCTCACCCTGCTCTGCCGCAGCCTGTCGCGTGAATGGACGGGCTGCCACCCAGGCGCGCTGGGCGGGGCGCACTGAGGCACAGGCCTCATCCAAAAGCCCGGCCCAATCACCTGCCTCGAAACGGGCGCAGCGCTCAAGGATGACGCTGTCGACAGAGAGAAGGTCAGGGTAGGCCTGGCTGCGGGAGCTGGTCCGTCGACCGCGCCAGAGCGGTCTGTGTGGGGCTGATGAAAAGGCAGGGTCCCCCAACTGCTCCTCGAAGGAGGGTACTCGACAAAGCAGCACCTGGAAGTGGAGGAGGAGTATCCACCTGCTGCAGAGGTCCCCGGGCTGAAGGTCCGGCTGAAGAACCCAGGAGCAACAGCGCTGGAGGAGATGACCTACCCGGCGTCGGGCCTCTCCGTAGAGGCGTGCCAGCACCGATGGAGCCTGTGCCATCCTCTCAGACCTGCCCCCCTCCGTCTGTATCGCACCCCCCAGCCGCTCCCATGTGAAGCCCTCTAGAGCCTCCCATGCGGTGATGATGTCTGGCGTGAAGAGTGCTGGTCTCTCCTCCTGGGGCGGCAGGAGGCCCTCCACCCCCTGTAGCACTAGCTCCTGTGTCACCAAGAGATCCTCCCCTCTGAGTGAGACCACCAGCTCTGGCACACCCTGACACTGTCTACGGCCTGGTGCTGATAGAAACTGACCCATCTTGGAGAGGAGATCTGCCACAGTGTTGAGTTCCCGACCCACCCAGTGCCACTGGATCACCCCAAGGCCCCAGGCGGCGGCCCGAGCCTCATCCCGTCGACGCCGGAGTCGCTCTAGCGTGACCCGGGCAGTGCCCTGCATCTGGGTAATGACAAGACGGGAATCCCCCACGACAACCAGACCCTGGAGATCCCGCTGGCGAGCCAAGGCCAGGCCTGCTGTCAAGGCTGCGTACTCCGCGTCATTGTTGGTTGCTTCTCCTTCCAACCTAAGCCAGGTGGAGGAGAGAGGCACACCCTGCGGGTGTGCCTCTCTCCTCTCACCCTGCGGGTGTGCCTCTCTCCTCTCTCCTCTCACCCTTTTCTTTTCCCGGGGGAAGCTGGCAAAGATGGCGACTGCCTGAACAGGGTGCCTTGCCTTTTTCTTTTTTTGGCAAGTCCCTAGATTTGTTTGTTTGGGTGGGGGAGTACGTCTTGCAGCAGGCAGAAGCTCAAAGCGAGACCAATCCATGGCAGTGGCAGTGCCAATGGCTGTGGCAGTGGCAGTGGCAGTGGCAGTGCCAATGGCTGTGGCAGTGGCAGTGGCAGTGGCAGTGCCAATGGCTGTGGCAGTGGCAGTGGCAGTGGCAGTGGCAGTGGCAGTGGCAGTGGCAGCGGCAGTGGCAGCGGCAGCTTCTCCACCCTCTTTCAAGGGCTGCGTCTTGCAGCCGTGTCAACGGAGAAGGGACATTAATTATCGACATTTTGCAAAACATCGAACATTGATTTTTCTGCTGTCTTCGGTGTTTTGCAAAAATGCCACTGTTTTTTGTACGAAGTTCAGATGAAGACCGATCAAGGTGGTGGCAGCTTCTGCACCCTCTCTCTCTCTCTCTCTCTCTCTCTCTCTCTCTCTCTCTCTCTTTCTCTCTCTCTCTCTCTCTCTCTCTCTCTCACGCACTGCGTCTTGCATTGGTGTCTATAGAGAAATCTCGTGGCAGTGTGTGCAGCTGATGTCACGACCTGTCCCCATACCCATACCCATACCCATGCTCATACCCATGCTCATGCCCATGTCAGAATCCATACTCACACCCATCCTGATGATTGTCCACACACCCATGCCGACTACAGTGCTCACAAATCATGTTGCTCATGCTTAAATCGGCGTCACTGCAGATGCCCACTGTCGTCCCATGGGCAGACAAACGGCATGACGGTTCCGTCAACAGACCACATGGTCGACTAGGTTGGCCTCTTCCTTGGCTTCCTTAGACCCAGCTCCGACAGTTTTGTTTCTTAGGAAGGACAATTTTGTTGTGAATTAGCGATGAAATGGAAAGCTTCCATNGGTCAACTAAACCCAAACAAAAACAGGCTCCACAGAAAAACAGGCTCCACCCCACAAAGATCTCAGAGCGTCGACATGCTGAAGGACCTGGCCCTCCGAGCCATTTGTTTTTTTTTTTGTCCGGGCACAGCACAAACGCTTGCTTCTGAGCACGCACACAAAGCAAAGCACAGATGCCTTGCTGTCGTTGACGTTGGCACAGCCACTGCTCTCATTTCACTGTGTTCTGTCTCTCGGAGCCAAAGATGCGCCAAAACGTGCTCTCGATCCTTCCCCATGGGTGCCTTTTCTCATCCTCCCCTGTCATCCTTTTGAAACGCTTTTGCTACAATAATTTTGAAAAAACACACTCCTCAAACAAAGCATATTCTTCGAGTAAAGGACTCTCTTAGAGAGTGTGAAAAATGCAACACTGGGGTTGCCGAGTGCCCTTTCTCTCTCTGATCTTTGTGCCTGTGAATTGGTCTTTGCCGGTACTTAGTTGCACTTTCTTTCCACCGTATTGTGCCGTAGAGACGGCGACTTTTGTACCCCGCAGATGTGCCGGTCAGGGGCGGCATGTTTCTTTGTCATTTCTGAGAAAAAATGCTTTCTTTCCAAAAAAGATAAATGCAACACTCTCTTCAGATGAAGCATTCTCTCCAAACAAAGACTTTTATTCAAATGAAGCGTACTCCTTATGGAGATGCCTTCAGTTCTGTCAGTTCTTTGCAATTTCATCATTGTTTCTGTTACCATTGTTGTTCTTGTTGTTGTTGTCATTGATGTTAAGTTTGTTATCATTTTTTTTTTATTGTTACTAATTTGTCACCATAAGCATCTCCTGTATTCTTCACAGAACGTTTCCTTGTCATCTTGCGCACCGTGCAGAAGCCACACGAGTTCTTCCGCTATCGGCCGAAGGACGGCATGAAGACGCCACAGTCGATGCACTACACTCACTACCGAGACTGGTCCAAGGAGCAGAAGCCGCAGACGCTGCCCGTGCAATTTCTGGCGGTGCACTTTCAGGGGGGCAAGAAGAAGTACATGGATGAGGCGGACGACCCTGCCAAGACATGGGGCTCCAGCCCCGACTGATCTCGCTCTTCTCGGTCTGAATCGCTTCCATGTGAACATAGTCTTCCGACATGTCGCTCCTCGTGTGTTCATGGCCATGCAAGACGTGTTGGGGTTAAAGCCCTACCAAGCCCTTACCAACCTACTGCCCACTAATAGGGGCACAGTCCTATGCATCCTTCTACAACCAAAAGAAAGGCTCGTGGTAGGGTGGGAGAGTTGTGTCCATTTGCACGTAAAGTTTCGTTTGACTCCCAAAGATATTTGTTAAAAACTAGGGTGCAACACTCTGACTACACAATTGAACATGTCTCTATGCTTTTTCATTGGAGGTTTACTGGCCTCGGAGTGAAAGTGGGTAGTGCTTGCTCGTACATCTACTTTAGGCATTTATTGGTTTGCAACCTAGGGACGCTTTTCTTACAGTAACTTGCTTTATTGTTTTGCGGTCAATCCCAACAAGTACTTTGCAGGCTTCTCCATTGGTCTAGTGCTCGGCTTCATGTCTATCGGGTGATCGACGTTCTGTTGCAGGGGTAACTCTTAAGAATCCCATTGAGAAAGACCCCTTCAAATTCCTCAATGAGGGAAGTAAAGCTCCTTCAGAACATCTCCCCCATGACCACGCGGCGAACAAGTTCATGCACATGGCAGCAATGATGCTAGCAACACCACAAGAATAGTGACGACAAACAACGAATGCGGCTCGAGGGCAGAGTCCAGTCCACAAGACGGGCAGGATGCAACCCCACAGAACGTGTGGCTGCTAGAAACTTCGTACGGATAATGGCCTTTGTCAGAAAATCAGCACGTTGTGAGTCTGTGCCGACCCACATGACTTGAATCTCACCTTCATCCACAAGATTTCGGGTGTAGTGATACCCGGCGTTCATGTGTTTCGTGCGTTCATGAACACGCCAAAGTTCTCTGTGATGGTCTTTGCCCTCTCATTGTCACACTGAAGCACAGTGGGAGGCATGGACTGACACACCTCATGCAATAGGTGCACCAACCACACTCTGTCCGTCACCCCACCTCCTAGTGCCACTTACTCTGCTTCCGCAGTGCTACGAGCGATGCAGCCATGCTTGCCATTGCGTCAAGGGACGGCGGTTCCTCCAATGAGGAAGATGTAGCCGGTGCGACTCTTGCTGTCGGGACTCCACGCCCAGTCACTGTCCGTGTATCCATTGAGGATTACGGAGGCCTGCCATCGATGGTGAAGTCCCAAGCGGGCAGTGGAAACGACATACCGCACGCACTGGACTGCGGCCTTAAACACCCATCTGCGTGGCGCCTGTGATAACTGTGCAAGCAGGTTGACTGTGAAGGTGATGTCCGGACGTGTCGTCCTGGGCAGGTACATGAGCGATCCAATGACTCGCACGTACAAGGTCACATCGACCAGCTCCCCCAACCTTGCTGGATCATCGACCTTCAGGGCGTCTTGTCCGTCCGGGGTGATCGGGGTTGACGCCGTATGCACGCCGCTGAGCATCTCGGCAAAGCGCTCCCCCAGAGAGAGGGCGCATCGCTCCTGATGGACCAGGAGTGTCCGTCGAGCACGATTACGGACAATCTGCATGCCCAACAACACTGGCCTCTCCCAGGTCTTTCATCTCGTATGTGGATTGTAGCACGCCCTTGGCTGCTTTGACGACCTTCTGATGAGGCGAGGCGATCAGAAGATCGTCAACGTAGACCAGGATGGCTGAAAGTGGGGCAGTGGTCTGGGAGAGAAAAAGTGATGGGTCAGCCGCGCCCTCGACATAGCCCGCTCGTAGGAGCGTGCCGGTGATCTCCTTGTTCGAGCATCAAGGCGATTGCTTCAAACCGTACAGCGCTTTCCATAGCCGGTACACACGGCCGGTGTCGTCCTTAAACCCTAGAGGCTGGACCATGTAGATCTCCTCTTCCAGCTTACCATGTAGGAACGCGTTGTTCACATCCATTTGGTGGAGTTCCCAATCGTGCTGGGCCACCTGGGACAGCAGACCCAGAGCTGTGGTGGTGCGTCCAACTGGTGCGAAGGTCTCAGTGAAATCAATCCCTTCCACCTGAAAAAATCCTTTCGCAGTTTGTCTTGCTTTGTAGCGATCAACTGCGTTGTTTGGCTTGAATTCTTTTCTGGAAGACCCATTTGGCCTGAACAGCCTTCCGTCCAAGTTGCAGGTCTACTAGCTCGTAGACCCCATGCTACTTGATAGCCGCCAGCTCAGCCTCGCATGCTGCACGCCAGAGTGCCGCATGTGGCCCAGCGAAAGCCTGACGTAGTGTGCTGGGATCTGGCGTCACTCCCACCACACTGGGGTCAGGGGCCGCAGTACCTCCAGTGCGCGTGGACAAGGCATAGGACTGAGACGGAGGGCCAATGGTGACGGTGGACTCTACGGAGTCGAGAGCAAGTCGACGCTCGTGAGCAACAAGAGTGAGGCCTTTGTCGCTGCCAGGGTGCACTTCAGTGAGCCCCTGCGCATTGAGGCCCAAGGCCTTTGTGCCGGTGTCCCCTCTGTGCATGCTGCGAGTAGGACATGGGCGGAGACGTCCGCCCTCACCTGGTCAGTATGGCTCAGGTGATGATGCAGCTGACACGGGTGGTGGGCACTTATCAGACACAAATAGGACTGGTGACGTGACAGGTGAAGCAGGTCCATCGACTGGGCAGACAGAAGACGGGGACAACACAGGTGACCTGACTGGTGACACAGACTGCGTAGGGGGTGCCGACGATACCGGTGACTCTGCTGGTGAGACAAGTGTTGAGGACACGGACAACAATGGTGGTGCAACCGGTGACGCAAGCTCCTGCATCAAAGAAGATGCGGGAGGAACGGTTGATGCAGGAAGGACAGGCGGCGCAGTCAATATGGGCGACAGAGTTGACGTTGGCGTGCATGCTAATGGGTGGGAATGACCACTAGCGCCAAGTGTGACTGGGGCAGTGTCATCGGTCACCTCATCCCCCCATGCGTGCGGAACCGTGCCACATCCAGTGGAATGCGCCTGAGGAGTGCCACTAGCGGGCAGGTCTCGGAAGGAGAGACGCTAAAAAAAATAGGGCGTCCCGAGAATCGACAATATGCCGACGACTGGGGTCCCAAAACCGCCAGGCCTTGGAGTGTGAGGCCACGCCCAGGAACGCGCAGACGCGACTTCTAGGGGAAAACTTTGACCTTTGCTGTTCTGGTGTAAACCAGACGCACGCAAGGGACCCCCACACATGCGCCAGCCGTAGGTCGGCACGACGTCCGTACCACAGTTGGTATGGGGTGTGTGTGTTCAGGAGGGGGCCGTGAGGGATCCCGTTCCAAACCCATGTCATGTAGGCCATGCCCTCAAAGGAAAATGCTTCAGGAATGCCGCTGTCTACCCGCATGGAACGAACCGCATCCTCCATAGTGCGGTTTGAGCACTCTAACACGCCGTTCGGCTGTAGCGTGGCTGGGGCGGAGAGGTTGTGAAATACTCCCACCGAGGCAAAGTAGCATTGCAGATCTCCCATGAACTCACCGCCTCGATCTGAGCGGAAGTTGTGGAGAATATGGCCGGACTCACATTCAGCTATAACGAGTCACGTGCGAACAGCTAATGCCACATCGATTCTCAGACACAAACTGAAGACCCACCGCATGCGAGTGAAGTCATCTGTGATTGTCAGGATGTATCGCCCATTGTCATCCTAGAACTCGATGGGGAGGGGTCCTAGGAGATCAGAGTGAACCAACTCCAGGGGCTTGAGAGCCCGTGAGTCAAGAAGAGGGTATGTGGCGCGGTACACATTGCCTTGCGCGCATTGCACGCAATCGGTCTTGGGCAGTGCCTCAAAGGACGCTGCGTAAAGGCCGAGCGCAGGTTGGGTGCAAATCAGATGGTCTACAGCATCTGTGGACATGACACAAGCGTTTATGTCGTAGACGCCGATGCTCAGGCGACAGCGTGCCTGTGATGAAGACTTGTGCAGTGGATGGTGCAGTGGTGTTGGTGGACATGGGGCAGCCAGAGACGTGGTACAAGTCCCCTACTGCCCTGCCATGGAGTACCACATCATCGGTAGCACAAACGGAGACAGTGGCGTCCTCATTTGTGAATGCGACACTATGACCCATCCGTGTGCAGGCACGTCCAGATAGTAGGCTGAGTTCTAAACCAGGGACGTACAGCACGTTTGAAATGTAGAGCGGTCTAGACGGTCCATGGAACTGCACCACACCTCCGTCGTGAATTGGAACCTCATGCCCAGCAGCCGCACGCACACACTTCATAGAGCAGACAGGACCAAGCACCACGAAATCAGAGCGGCGACATGTCATGTGATGGGTGGCACACAAACCTAGGATCCTGGTGACATCCGTGACACGCTCGGGCGACGGGACCGAACAGCTGCCAACAGTGAAGACAGTGGATAGAGGTGGCTCTGCAGACAATTACTGAGCCGCACAGTCAACACGTATCTACGACTCATCAAGCCATGACAGGTCGTCGCGACCTCAGCACACTACAGCAAAGATAGCAAACAGACCAGCATCATCACGCGAGACGAATGACTCCACGGACTCAACAGCGCACCATGCCCCACCGCCACCATCCCGACTTCAGGTCTCGGACTCGACAGACCCAACCGTGGAACCCCTTGGCTTAGTCAATGCACTCGCACCTCCCTGAGTGGTGAGCCGGAGAAGCTGGCGGAGCTCGGCGATGTCTCGGGCTTGGGTCGCAAGCTGCTGCTCCAGAAGTGGCACATCGCTGGTGTTGGCTACAGCTACATCAGCTGACAATGAAGACTGCGTGTCAGTCGCTGCTGTGATGTGTGTGAAGGCGTGCTCTCACCGCTCAAACGCCCGTTGCAGACCTTGCGCAATCTTGGTCTAATTCTTGGGGAGCTTGCACTCTATGTAGCGGTGTGCTCCCCCGCAGTTGCAACAATCCCACTGACGCTCACCAGCCGGATTTGGAGCAGCCTGTTCCTTGCCCTCGTTTGCACCCCTTCTGTTGTTTCGTGCCTTCTTCCCTTGGACTGCTGCAGCTGAACCAGATGTTGTTGCGGTAGTCGTCGTCGGTGACGACGTGGGGAAGGGAGGGAAGAAGGCGCGCGATGCATGGACAGCTGTGACGGCTGCGGCGGATGCACCGTGGCAGGTGTCATTTTCTGGTCCAACTCCTGCCACGTGTAAGAAGTGTTGCGTCGCCCATGTCAGGAGCAAACCTTTGTCGGCCATCTCTTGAAGGCCGCTCAGGTGGAATTTGTCAAAAGCCTTGGCGTACTCGCGTCCAATGCCGATACTGATGGTGTTGAACGACATGAGTTGGCCCGACCCATGCTTCCTGAGGGCTCTGTAGAGCCTCATCGCACATTGCCATTAGTCGGCCGGTGTCTTGTTTACATCTTGACATAGGGAGTTGAAGTCTGACAGCTGCTACGAGATCGTTGCCATGGTTGCGCCCTCAAAGAGAGTAGTTGCCAAGTCCTAGGCGCCGCGTGGGTTAGCTCCAGAACATATGCGGGCATCTCCCTAGAAAGGTTTTAAGTCGAGGGTGTGCTCCTCGGGGACGGCCTTCAAGAGACCGTATGTGGCGCGGGCGGCGGTAGCCGTTTGCTTTGGATCTGTGACCTGGTTCTTAATGGTGTTGTACGCATACACCCTTTCAGTGACCGCCCAGATACGAAACTGTGGCTCCCAAGTGCTGTAGCTACCCTCATGCCGGTAAGTCGGGCGTTCGGTCTCAAACCACTTGCGTTGCTTTGTTTTTGGTAGAGATGTAGTGACAGCTTGTTATGGTGACGAAGACTTGGGGTCCTCCCTTAGCCCTAGACTCATGCAAAACAACTGGTCCTCTAAGGACGCTGGGTCTGTAGTGACCTTGGGCCGCTTGCTTGGGCCTGTTTTATCGATTGGTACTGCTTGGCGTGCCAAGCGGGCTCGATGCCGTTTTTCTAACTTTGTGAGACGTAGGCGTAGCATGCCTTCCTCGTCACTGGCATCTCTATCCAACTATGGAAGGTCGTCGGACGGATCGGCATCGAACGCTCCTAACGCTGCATCGACGTTGGCTGCAACCGCACTCTCAAATGTCATCTTGCCCTTGTGTAGGGCATCAGAAAGCAGCTTCTACTATCGCTCCTGCTGTTGCAGCAGCTGTTGCTGCTGCTGCTACTGCTGCTACTGCTGTGGCTGGACTGCGTCCGGAAACAACTTGAATAAATCGACCATCTATTTGGCTTTCTATTCATCCTGGTGGGCCTATTGCTCATGCAGCTTGCGTAGACCGCACGCCAATGAGCCAGGGCTAGACGGGGACTCGTCCCGCGTCGTACCTGGTGTGCCGCCACTCACACCAAAGGCGGCAATACCCGCGTCCATGGTGGAGCCGGCACTGTCGACTCCGATGGGGGTGTCCTTGGGCATGGTGTTGGGGTAGCGCCAGTGTGCACCGGTGGTGCAGACACTGCCGTTGAGAGGTGAACACTGTCGAAAATAATTTCTGCAGCGTTCACCCCGCCTGAGCAGGCGTGGATTGTGTGATGGGTCCTTTTGCTGTGAGAAGGCCTTCGCCGATGACCCCTCCCCCCACGCTGCCAAATATCTTTAGCAGTGTTTTCCTTGCCCCCGTGGGTGTGGGGAATATGAAGAGGCCTGTTTCAGCCTAAAAGTCACCGATGGACCCCCCCCCCCCAAACGCTGCTGAAATTTTTTCGGCAGTTTTTCCCCCACCCCATCGTGCGTGGGAAATCAGGGAGAGGCCGTGAGGCAGTCTGTGTACCTGAACCACCACAACCCAACCCACGAAGACAGGGGAACCCAGCCAGAATGGGAAAGGGTAGACCAGAGAGGACCCAATGGATGTTGCTGCGGCCACCGTTGCTACTGCTGCTGCTGTTGCTCCTACGATCTTGCTTCTGTCGAACCCTGCCACACGCCCTCGCCGTTGTAGTTGTTGCTCCGCGCAGCTACAGACTGTGCTACGGATGTGCCACCCTGGCTGCCACGCGCTACTACGGCCGCAGCTAAGCGACCGTCGTTGCTGCCTCCGATGGCAGTTGCGGGCGCTGACTGCTGCTGTCACACGTCGCTGCACGCTGCTGCTGCTGCTGCGCACGCTCGTAGGCAGGGGTGCTGTGGCTTAGCCAATGCAGCCGAGCGAGTATGGCCTCTGCTCGCGGTTGCCGCTACTTGCTGCTGCCTCACGCTTCTGCAAGTTGTTGCCACAGCTGCTACTGCTTCGCGACTGTTGTTGTTGCTGTTGCTGCCGCTACTGCCCTCCCACGGAACTACAGATCTTCCCTCCCAGGATATTTCTACGTCCCTCATGCGGGACGCAATGAGCTTTGGCTCATATGCTCTGATACCAAAACAGGAAACCCCTCTTCCCTTACACTGCTGTGTGGAGCACCACAACGTGGTCAGAACTCAACCGACCTCATCCCAAACGGATGAGTGTGCAAGGAGTTTTCGTCAGAAACGTGAAGAGGAGAGTGTGCAACCTACGGGATGGGACTCGCTACTCGAGTCCACCCTTCGGCCGACGAGAGAGAGCTCGCTGGCACTCACTTAAACAAATCTCATGGTCGAAACTACCCCATGTCACAATCTGCCCACAATCATGAGTTTTGGCCAATCTTATGCCAGTCTAAACCAACACAATCTCACAAGCAGGTCTAAACCAGGTCACCAAAGTATTGGAGTTCATAGACATGCAGACACAACAGTGGATTGTCTTGATGCCATATGTGAGCTCTCCAAGAGGGTGCTCCCCTGCTGCCGGACTCGCGTCTGCTCCCTTAGTCTCCCGTACTCTCTACCTTCTCAGGGATCTGCAAGGCAACGGACGTGAGCCGAGAGGTCACAGTATGGACACAACAACACTATGGACTTGTCACTTGTTGAGGCGGATCATGTTGTGTCTACTACAGCAGATTCGTCTGCTTTTCTTGTTTCCATGTGGATAAACCACGCTTGTGCCATGCATTGTAGATACCGCTTTGCCGCGTCTAGCGATACCAGTTGGTGTTTCCCGACTCATACCACTTCCTCTGCCTCTTTCACCTCTGTTGCTTCCTGAAACCACCATAGGGTCATGAGTCGCTTAACAAGAGGCAAGAAGTTTTTTGCCATTCATGCTTACATAGATTGCTCCGCTGCTCCACTCTACGTACAAATTCTGTTGGCCAGAAAATCTCGCCTGATGATGATTTTGTGGTCACTAATTGGGCAAATTCCGTACATTGTTACGTCGTGCAAATGTTTGATTTGTAGTCGCAGTTATTCACAAAGTTGACAGACCTCCAATCGCGAACTGGTGGTGTTTCTACCAAACATCCTTGATTTGTTTTACAGACCCGGCTTACCAACCACATTATTGCTTACAAATCTATGAAAAGTTCCTCTATCCAATAGTGCAGATACCGTTCCACAACTTTTAGAACACCTCTCTTGTGTTCATAGCATTATGGCCGGTTGGGCATCCTTTTACCTCTCGTTGAACTTTGCAATCACGGGAATCCTTGCTTGCACCATGTCAAATGCTAAGATGGGTGATCCAGCGGCCCAGAATTTCCCGACTAGTAAGGAGGTTTTCCATATACTTCTACTCTTTGTTGTTCTCCGAGTCCTCATTTCTTTAGTATTACTTCCCTCCTTCCCAGCCTATTGCTGCCATTTCTGATAGTCACCGGAGATGTGCCTCGGTTTCTTGCAAGTCCATCACAGCCGTTGATCAAGTTGATCGGTGCCGTCAATCTCCATTGGAGACCAGGTTTCCGTTTGTTGTCATTTGCGTGTGCATTGTTCTATTGATGTGTGCTGTTACCTCTTGCCTAATGTACATGCTCGTGCAAATGACTTTCTTGGCGGACGTTGACGACAGCGGACACTGAGCGATGGAGAGGACGTCGCATTGTTTTAAGAGACATGGCTCCCATATCCTTGTGCGGAGTCTCCTACTTGGTAGCAGTGCGCGTCCAGCTCTATCGACAGCAGCCACCAGCACTCATGCCATCGACAGTTATGGATCACTGCTCTTTGTAGCATAGGGTCTGCCTAGGCTTATGCAGCCATAGCTCTTGTGTGTAATGTTTCAAGCTGATTCTAAGTACACGACTGCATTTGCAGTGTGCATTTTCTGGTTTGGTCCAACGTTTGGGGAAAACAAAAGACGCCCGGGACTGGGGCTGTCGGTCCCTTGGCAGGATTCACCGAGAAAACCTCACAAGCCAAAGAAGAGTGTATTTTCCTCTTTGGTTGGTAGACTGAGTAACAAGCCTCACAGAGGTGAGGGCCCAGGTTAGTGTGGAAGGGGTCTCCCAACAAACCTTGTTCTTGCTGCCAAATGAGTCAACTTGCTTACTTCCAACTGCATTTCTAGTGTGAACTCTGTGTGAGTGTTCCCTCTCACAGCTGAGCAACCAGCGCTGCTCAGGCGCTGTGTCTCAGCGTAGCAGGCCACACACTTTTGTCAAAGTGTTTGCGGCGGCACAAAATAGTATTTCCCCAACTAGCGCAGCATCATTTAAAGCTTGGCATTAGAGCTATAGTGTAGCGGATGCAGCAGAGTGAGTAGCATTAGCAGTGTACAAGTGCCAGTAAACATTGGCGGGCCACCATACATGCAAGTGCGAGGAAATTTTTGCTGGATATCTCCCAGTGGCGGCTTCAAAGTATTCCCTACACCTGAGAAACACTGCCGAAATGTTTTTTGTGGCATTGATCCCACGGCGATGATAACGTAGGAGGTCACGCGCCAGACGCAAAGCGGCACAATGTGGACAGCAGAGCCAAGGCATGTGGCAATGACACTGCCAAGCAGCAAGGAAGTGTCCCTATTGCAACCCCTTTTTTTTTTCTACATCCAAATTTGTGTACCCGGTGTACCCTTCTTGCCAGGTGCAGCCACGTCAGCAGCTGTGGAATCAGCGTCGCCAGAATCAGAAACCGGAGATCCAAGAAGAAAGAAAAAAATCCCGACTGCCACTCTCCCTCGCTCTCTGCCAGCCATGCGGCAGGATTAGCAGAAGCACCAAGGCAAAGAAAACCAAGCAACAGCAACAACAAAGTGGCAGCAGTGGCCACGCACGAGCTGGAGCACCGCACACAACAGCTGCAGTCACGCAGCATCAGCAGCTACAGCAGCAGCAGCGGTAGTGGCAATGATTGCAAAGATAAGAGCAGCAGAAACGACGGCGGCGGCAGCAGCACCAACAGCAGCAACAGCTAGAGCAACAGCCGCAGCAAAGTTGGCGGCGAGCACAATAGCACTTCATAGCAGCAGCGACAGAAAGAGCCCGGCAGCGAAGCAGTTGCACGGTGGAAACAATAGCTATGTGCAGACTGTTGCGTTGTTCACAGCAGCATCAACCAAAGCGGTGTCAGTTGGTGTGGAGGCTGCACAAAAGCTGTGGAGGCTTCTACGTAGTTATGACGGGCTGCTGGCCACCAACCAATCAGAAAAAACACTGCGCATGTTAGTGAATTGTCAAAAGGGGTACCCAAAAACTGACAAGGTATTTCTGAGAAAAAACCAAAACGTCATTTTGTCTCCTTCATTCAACTCCTCCATAAACATACTTCCTGGGTTTTTTGACAAATTTTGCTTTCCCTCAGCAATAGAGAGAGTACTAGTGGGAGTGTTTGCCAACTGCTACCATGGCTGGGCCTGGTACCGCTAGTGCCACGTAATCCACCTCTGCTAGAGCAACATTATTGAATCATCCAATCGTCACTCTTTCAGCAACGGATTGACGACTTGCGGACACTCGTAGACTCCTTACAGTCCGCTCACACAACCACACCCATCCAGCCGCCGCATTGTGGCCAGCTTGGTCCTACTGTCTTTACTGTGGCCCAAGTAGTAGCCCAGCAGCACCAGAAACAACAACAGCAATCTGTCTCCAGTGTGATTGGGTCCACAGGCACTGCAGCCAGTATCGAACACAGGCCAAAGGATCTTGAGACACCACCACCCTACCTTGAGGTTGGATAGTTAACGTCTTGGGAGCTATTGTTTCGCTTCTGCGCTCAGGGCAAGGCTCTTTGACTCTACTACACCCTGATGTACGACTCCTTTATCTCGAAGCATTTTTTCAGCGTAGGCCGTGCATCTAGGGCCCTTGTCTTTGCCGCACCAGAGAGTGGTCGTACCGGCCTTGAGCCCTTCATCCATGATCCTATTGCCGACACCGACCCTAACCCCCACAAGGCCTCGAGTACCCTCACACTTCCATACCGTGCTTCTTGGCAGGCCCTCGTGAGTCGCCTTTTGAGGAGCTTTAGCCATTTGAAGATGGGTGCCTCAAAGTCTGTCACCGCCTATTAGCACCACACACAGGATTTTCTCCATTGGCTCGGCAAGGCCGGTCCGCCTCTACTATCCGCTCTCCTAACCATCAAGAACAGTGCGACTCCAGATTACGCAAACATCCTCGTTGACTTTGACCTCCAGATGTTGGTGGCCATGGCGTCCCAAGGCAATTTTATGTCTTGGTTTTATTCCTGGTTCTTGGACTAGGAGAAGGCGATTCAGGCACTCGTTTGTACCATGGAGACACAGAGGCATTAGCAGCACTCAGCTTGGCCCCTCTTACGCCTTCGTTGACCGGGACCCCTGGTGCCGCCGGAGTCACAAGTGGTGTTGGTCACTGTAAAGAGGGACGTGGGAAGAAGGGAAAGGGAAAGGCCCAACAGCCATCTGCAATTAGCTCCTCACACAGCAGCTCTCTTGTCTTCCATAATTGTGGCCAGCCGGGTCATGGTTGGTTCACATGCCCACGACCCACTGACGAGTCTCGTGTCATGAGCGCCATGTGCGCGAGTGTGAGCGGGACCTTGATACCACAGAAGCTAGCATTGCCTCTCTTGTTGTCACTTCCTCTACTTCATTAGCAGCAGTCTTCTCTACCGGCACCGCAGCAGTCATGACTCCATCCTCGACTCCTTTCATGCCTTCTGTCAGAC
>SZWC01000666.1:302409-328961 GCA_023375785.1 Penium margaritaceum | reverse complement strand
CTCGGCCAGAGTCTCCACTGCAGCGTGGCATGGAAGGACAATGTCGTGAGAGGTGTGAGCTGATTGGTCAGAACACAGAAGTGCAGAAAGGGCCACAAGGCCTCGATGCCGTTACATTGCTCGCAGACGAAAGAACTCCAGAGCCCGTCGGTCGCACCTGTTCACGGTTTGGCGACACACCCTCGGTCATTCCATCCACTCAACTTGTGGCGCAGAAGACAGCAAGATGTCTTTGTGAGCATCACCCATCCACGTGGGCACGACAAGCCTGACGGCGACATGACAGGGGCGAGCAGCCCATGCACTGACGGCTCAGACTGTTGGCAGCTTGTACCTCACAGCAGACAGACTGTTTCTCGTGTAAACAATGCACGGCCTTTAAGACGGTGATACTTTTGACGCGTTTGGAGAGGAAAGTGGACAGCTTGGGAACATGGTGCCCTGCGAGAGTGCTCTTTCTTTGCCATCCATGACTTCAGACATTGGTGTTCATTCACGTGGTGCCTCCTCTAGCCCTCTTGTGTGCCAACATTTGCAATACTTGGTAAACATTGGATGGGGTCATGAGTCATGGCTGGAATTAAGGTTGTCATGTGGCCAGACTGAATTTAGTCAGCGGTGGCAGCTTTTCTGGAGTATTTGGCATGAGCTTACCACAATCTGTCTACTTCATTTGTACGATGGGGAGTTTCTCTTCTTGCTCAACAGTTGGCAAGTGGCACGGGGCCACTCCCTTTCCCTTGAGGGTGCGGTGTGCTGAGAAATTACTTGGAGGTTTCCTAGTCTTGCTACAACTGACATAGCAGGACTGCCCAGGCAGTCGACACACTAGCAAACAAGTAGATGCAAGAATGGTAAGGATTAGACAATGGCGACACGTGAAGTGTGATAAGCTTCAAAAGCTTAGTACGCAGAGAGAAATGACAGCTGACAAGCACACTGCACAGTGTCTGTCGCGATGCACCGCGGGTGACGCATGCGGAAGAGTCAATTTGTCCTGGAACCGGCCCAAAGCCACTATTTTGGCCAGTTCTCTGTGCAAAGGCATCTAAACGCAACACCGTGCTAACCCAGAGATGCACGCCGAGCGCTACGGCTGGTCACACGCACAGGACTTGCACCGATCAGTGGCCACAAAGGACAAAACATGCAAAAGAGGCTCAATAGCCAATCCACCGAGTGCAGAAAATTGCATAACACCCCAGCAAGCACGCGGGACGTCAAAGCGGCTGTATGGGAGCTAGAGCTGGAAGGGATCACCACCCATCGGTGCTCGAACACCAACTGGGTCTCCATCAGGGATCGGCACGAGCATGGACACGGTCAAGTGGTCACAATAAGTCGTACGGACAGGAACGGCTCACATCGCAACACTCCTTCATGACTTGATGGGATGCATGTCCATACTCACACACCGCACTCTCAGCCCCCCTCAAGCAACGAGCGAAGCCGGACACAACGAATCGCCACCATTACCTTTCCGCGCGGCAGTACCTTGGTCAGAAAGTCAGCCCGCTGCATGTCCGTGCCGGCCCAGATGACAGAGATCACCTGTCGCTCCACAAGGCCACACACAAAGTGATGCTCAACATCAATGCTCTTCATGTGTGCATGAAACACATCAGAGTTCTCAGTGTAGTTACCAAGCAACATCCTAGGGTACACGTGTGTGAGCAAGCAATGATGCACGGGAAGCACACTGTACGCCATGGATGCGGGAAACGCTTGGCTTCATAGCTCAGGCGAAAACCAAGACAAGAGAGTGAGGGTGAGCGAGTGAGACTTAGCAACCGGTGAGCGTGCTCTCGCCACGGGTAACACACACGAGCGAGCACACACCGCCACCCAGGGGTCAAGCCCGACCGCTCGGCATAAAACCAAATGGCGGCTACTCACCAACGCTTGGGTGAACCCGGCTTGGTGGCCCCCTAAGGATCAGCACCCGGGAAATGCAGCTCCCCCAGAAAATACTCAAGGCAAGCAAACATGATGCAGAGCACGGCAGGAAGAATGTACGGGCCCTAGCATCTCCCACATGAGATAAGGAATTAAGTCATGGCTATACATGTGCCAGCGGGCACTCCTAGGTGAAGCAAGTGGGTCAAGGCGCCAGAGACGTCAACCATGGTAGGCTTGCTTGACGTCTTCCCAGGTGATGCCATGTCAATCAATCTGTACATGTGTGTGCATGGAGGAGAAGTCAAGAGAGCATAGAGATGTGAGTGGCCAACGAACTTCAACACTCCCCTATGATTCGCAGGCAACCATCCCACACACATGAAGTCTCAAGAGGATGAGATGAACAGAGAGAACACACAGATCCACTCAACCTGGGTCATGGGGACAGATGAGACCAACTGCATGAACAACACTTTTGAAAACGTTGCGACTGAGTGTTTTGGTAAGGAAGTCTGCTTTCTGGGAACGTGTGTCCACCCATGTAACCTGGACAGTGCCGGCGGCAATGCACTCACGTACAAAATGGTGCTCCACATTGATATGCTTGGTGGGGGAGTGATGCATGCCACTATTCTCGGCAATGGCCTTGGTGCTTTGATTGTCACAATGCAGAGTGATGCAACGGATGGGGACACGCAATTGCTGTAGGAGACGACACAGCCAGACAGCCTCACACGCGCCTGCGCCAAGAGCAACATACTCAGCCTCAGCTGTGTTGCGGGCAACACACCCTTGTTTGCCACTTTTCCACGAAAGAGCAGTTCCACCAACCATGAAGATGTACCCTGTTCGGCTGTGTGCATCAGAGTCGTGTGCCCAGTCACTGTCAATGAAGCCATCAACCATGAGAGAGGGTTGTGCACGAACGTAGAGACCGACACGTGGTGTGGAGAGTGCATAGCGGACGACTCGCAGAGGAGCCTCAAGATGCCGCTCGCGTGGACACTGAGAGAACTGGGAGAGAAAGTTGACGGCGAAGGCAACATCAGCACGCGTGGTGGTGGCGAGGTACATTAGTGAGCCAATGACTCGAAGGTAGTCAGTCACATCCACTGTCTCCTCCAGCTTTGAGAGGTCCGAGGATTTCAGTAGTGACTGTCCCGCGGGGGTCATGGGTGTAGAAGCAGTGGGAACAGCAATGAGGAGTGGACTGAAGCGCTCCCCCAGACTGCGGGCGCACGCAACCTGGTGCACGTGCAGAGTGCGGCGTGCTCGGTCCCGCTCGAGCTCCATGCCCAATAATACACGGGCCGGACCCAAATCTTTCATCTTGTAGGCTGCTTGTAGAAGGGACTTAGCAGCAGAGACCATGGAGGTGTCGGGAGATGCAATGAGAAGATCATCAACATAGACGAGGATAACAACCAACGGTTTGGAAGGGGGACTAAGAAACAATGCACGGTCCACTAGACTCCTCCTAAAACCCCCGCTCTCCAGGGTTGTCGTCATCTCTTGGTTCCAGCATCGTGGGGACTGCTTGAGTCCATAGAGGGCCTTGCACAGCCGCCACACACGATTTGTCCCATCTGAGAAACCGGGCGGCTGCACCTAGATTTCCTCATCCAACTTGCCATGCAAGAAGGAGTTGTTGATATCCATTTGCTCCAGCTCCCAGTCATGTCGGGCGACTAGGCTCAGTAATGCCCTGGCATTGGTATAGCAGCTAACTGGTGTGAACGTCTCGTCAAAGTCCACACTAGGGATCTGGGAGAACCCCTTTGCCATGAGACACGCTTTGTACCGTTCCACATTGTTGTCTGGGTTCAGTTTGCGACAATGTACCCACTTGGTCGAGACAGCTTTGCGGCCTTGGGGTAGATCCACCAGCTCGTACACATTGTGCTCTGATAGTGCATCAAGCTCAACCTTTATGGCTTGCTCCCATGGAGAGGAGTCAGTGGCTGCACGCGCTGCCTGCACAGTCAAGGGTTCAGGTGGAAGAGGAGAGAGACCGGCGACAGCGAAGCACAAGGCAACATACCCAGGAACGGATGACGAGAGAGCGGAGTGGAACTCCTGTTCAACAAGAGAGTAGCCAAGGGCAGTGCTGGGGTTAACGACGGAGAGAGCGGCAGACAGGCCAGAGGTCGTGAGACCAAGGGCACGAAGACCACGGTCACCAGAAACGACAGGGTGAGACTGGGAGGGGAGAGCACAGAGACAACCTCCATGTGTGTAGGGTGAAACAGGGGGAACAGACCGTGCAAGGGTGGATTGCACTAGAGAGGGAGTAGCAGAGGCGGGGTGTGCACCGGCAATAGGAAAGGCTGGTTGCACAGCATCAGCAACGGTAGGAGAGGTTGGGTGTACACCAGCGGCAGGAGATGGAGAGGAGGCAGAGGGAGCAGAATGCGGAGGAGACGCTGGCGGGGAGAATGGCGAAGCGGAAGAGGATACGAAGGGACCAAAGGGTGGAGAGGTAGAGGACAAGGGAGACAGTGGGGCAGAAGACACTGACGGCTCATTGCCTGGCAGAAGGGGAACTAAGGGACAAACGGAGGGGAGAGAAGAGATCCCAAATGGGGGAGGACCACCCCCATCCCGAGAGGGCGGAGAGAGGGACCCGGCAAAGGGAGGTGCGTCTCGCTCAAACAAGTGCTCAAAGAACAGGGCATCACGGGACTCAATGAAGCGACTGCGGGAGGGGTCCCAGAAGAGCCAAGCTTTGGAGAAGGGAGAGATACCAAGGAAGACACACAGGCGACCGCGGGGGGACAGCTTGCCATCTCGTCGGTTGGCTGGGAGCCAGAGAGGAGCAAGACACCCCCAGACACGGGCAAGGCGATGGTCGGCACGCCGACCCGTCCAGCGTTCGAAAGGAGTGGTCGTGTGGGAAAGAGGACCATGAGGAACCCTGTTCCAAACCCATGTCATGTAGGACATGGCCTCAAAGGCGAACAGGGGAGATTGACCTGAGGCAGAAAGAATTGCGCTCCTGCCATCAGCAAGGATGTGATTCCAGCGCTTAGACACACCGTTCTGTTGTGGGGTCTAGGGAGCCATGCATTCAAGGCTAACACCACGAGACTCAAGGACGCGGGAGGTGGGACCAAAGAACTCACCTCCCCTGTCACAGTGAAACACACAGAGGGAGCGAAGACACGCACACTCGGCCTGAGGGAGCCACTCTTCAAGGACGTCAGTGACCTCACTTTTGTGATGGAGAGCAAAGACCCAGCGGTACCGTGAGAAGTCATCAGTCAAGCAAACAACGTAGCGACTGAGACCACCAAGAAAGACGTGGGGCAAAGGACCCATCACGTCAGCATGAACAAGGTCAAGGGGGTGAGAGGAGCGGGCCTCGGAGGTGGAGAATGGAGAACGGTGCATCTTGCCAGTGGCACAGTTCAGAGAGCTCGAGAAGCAAGGAGGGACAAAGGTGGCCGGGTCGAGGCCCACAGCGGGCTGAAGGCGAAGGAGACGTTGGATGGCAGCGGTGTGAACATGACAAAGCGGACGGTGCAAGAGGTCAACATGGGAGGGTGACAAGGAGGGCACCACATGAACAAGAGTAGAGGCAGCGGAAGAGGATGGACGGGAAAGCGACACGCGAAACAGGCGATCACAACGCACTCCACGCAGAACAACACGGCCAGACAAGCGGAGAGAGATCGAGGCAAGGCCGCGGCTGGACGAAAAGTCCATGCCTTGATTGTCAAGGGTGGTGAGAGAGAGCAGGCTGACCTCAAGGCCAGGGACGTACATCACGTCAGGAAGATAGACTGTGCCGCCAGGACCATTGAACTGAACAACAACAACACCATGAATGGGAAGAAGCAGGCCGGAGCCAGTGCGAACAGAGCGAACAGAGCCAACGGGTCCGAGGGAGACAAAAGAGGAGCAGCACGAGGTCATGTGATGGGTGGCCCCAGAATCAATGATCCTGAGGCGAGGGGCCGCACCAGTGGTAAGAAGAACAAGACAGACAACGACAGTGCTACAAAGAGATAGAGAAGAGGATGCACCGAGACGAGTGGGGAACGTGTGAGAATGCCAATGTTCAATCATGTCATAAGCATCAGACAGGTCCCCTTACACGCCACCAGATGCCGCACCCCGGAGAGTGATGTGAGACTCACAAGCAGACACACGACACTGGCCACTCACACTCTCACCTCCCTGAGAGCGAAGGTGAAGAAGTTCAGCGAGGCGCCGCTCAAGGACACGCTCCTCGTCATGGCTGTCAGAAAAGCGCTCAGAGGAACGGTCGGAGGAGCGGTCTGACAGGTGGCAATCGTCACGCGTCCAGGAGGTTGCAGAGTAGTGTGAGGATGGAGGACCGTAGTAGGGAGGACCACCGCGGGGCGGAATCCAACCCCAAGGACTGGGAGATGAAGGAGATGGTTGAAGCGGGGCAGATATGGTGGCGAGGGCAGAGGCTAAAGAAGAAGAGAAAGGAGAGGCAGCTGTCACTACCGCAGCTGCGGGAGAGGAGGTGACCCCGGTGCGTGCCCAATGGGCATGCATAGAGGAGGCCAGACGAGCATCATCATGGGGGGCCAGACACTTGGGCGCAGAGTGCCCGGTAGCGCCGCAGTTCTAGCAGGTGACATCTGTGCTGGTGGTGGAGCCAGAGAAGAACTTACCACCCCGGCCAGCCCCACGCCCTTTTCCACCACCACGGCCACCACCATGGTTTGAGCCACCACCGCCACCGCAAGAAGTTGCCGATGTGGAGTGAGCCGCGGCAAGGGATGCGGAGGGCGAGGATGAGGTAGTGGCTACTGCAGAAGAGAACGAGGAGGTGGTCACTGTAGCAAGCACAGCACGATGCATCTGGTTGTTCTGCAAGATGTTCCACCAATCAGTAAGGCGGGAGGAAGTGAAGTCATAGAGAGGTCCAATCCGTGGGGGTGAGTCCGCAGGGAGTGGTGCAGAGGCGAGGTGCTCAAGCTCTGCCTGGGAGACGTGCAAGTAAAGATCCGAGAGCTCAGGAATCAGCCTGGCAACAATGGAAAAGCAGGCGGAAAGAGGTCCAGGAGCGGCCTTGTCCAGGTCGCGCAGAAAGCGCATAATCCTTGCCCAGTACTTGTCGGCAGTCTCATCATCCCGCATCTGCAAGGTGTTAAGCTGCACAGTAAGAGCACTCTCGGCTGCATACTGTAACTGTCTTGCGACAACGAATGGGAGAGCATGCGCTGATCGGGTCAGCAAGTGTGCCTCGGATCGGGTCTGCATTGTACGTACGAATGTCATCAAGGAGGCTCTCGGGTCCAGCAGTGATGAGGGCGCGGACTGCACGAGCTGCCTCCGCTGGCTGTGGAGCAAACGGTGCCTTTGGGGGGGAGTAGTACTCCCACAGCAGTTCCCCTTCGGCCCAAGCGCTGAAGCGCGTTTCCCAGGAGGTAAAGGTGAGTTTGTATGTAAATTGTGGTGGTGGAGTTTCAAAGTCCTTCTGTCGTGCGGGTAGGAGTACCCGAGCTAAAGCAGCTGTTGAGAGAGCGGGCAAAGAGGAGTTGGGAAGACCACCACTGGGAGGTACAGATGGGTCAACAGATGTAGTATCATCAGCAGGAAGGGCAAAAGCAAGGGCAGGTACAGTCCGTAGACATTCTATGACTAGGGTCGCTACTGTGGCGGCTAACTCATGCTGTGCCTCGCTATTCCGGTGCAGTTCATCCTCAGCTTTGCATCGTGCTGCCTGTGCCTCACTAAGGGCGGCTTGAAGAGCCTCTATTGCTTCCTCTGGTCCTGGCATGGTGAGAGTGAGCGGGCAGGGAGAGGGGAGTAACGCGGGAATGTGTGCAAAGTGTAGAGGATGCTCATCGAACGAGTGGCGGGGCAACATTGCGAAGAGACGGGCTACCATTGCTGCACCTGAGGAGAAGAGAACCGCGACCCACCTTGCAATTGCCACGGTGAGGCAGAGGAGGCCAGTGACGGTGGCCCCAGCCACTACTGCTGCTACTGATTCAATCAGGACCCCTGTGGTGACGTGTGGTGTCAGCTTCCGCGGAGCACTGGTGGAGGTCAGGACTGCAAATGCAGTAAAGGTGCGGATGGAGTCGACGACAGTTGTAGTGGAGTCTGCAGTGGATGATGTAGCAATGACAACAGAGGCCGCGGCTGTAGTAACTGTGTGGCAATGTTGGCAGCTGCGGCAGCAAGCAGCGTGAGAGAAGCTGCTGTGTGCGGGTAAGCTTCGGTTGCATGGCCCACTGCGGTCTGGGTGGGAGCCCTGCACGCACAAGCAGTGGCGGCAAAGGTTGCTACGGCTCCTGTAGCTGCGTCTTGAATAGCGCCCGCCAGGCCAATGCAGTCGGTGTGGACTCGGAGAACAGGAATCACACAAGGGAATTCAGGAGTCGGAGCCGGCTCAGCACATGCAGCTGGGGTAGGAGACGGAGATGACGCGGTGTTGGACATAGATGCCGCGTTGGATGACCGTGGAACTATAAGTGGTTGCATGGTTGAGGGACGGGGCGGTGACACAGGCAGGTCGTCGGCCATGTACACTTGTCCGTTGATTTCCTCGTCTTGTGCAACCGCTTCCCTTTCGTCCAGTTCAGCCAGCTCCTCACGCCAATAGGGGGGATAAAGCATGCGGTACCATAGGGATGTGTCGTTGTCTGGGGACAAAGGAGGGTTGAAGAGACAAGGGTCCTCCCACCCGTAGTCGACGTAGCACGTAGCCGTTCAAGGAAAGTCAAGCTCCTCTTCAAGAGGCTCGTCAAGAGGTGGAGAATCCAGCGTAATTGCTTGGGATGGCTGCAAGGAACCTTGGGTGTGCGGTTGCTCCTAATGAGAGCAAGTAGAAGCTGCGGGGAGCAGGTCAGACCAAGGACAACTGAGAGTAGCCGAGAGGAGAGAACAGCCGAGAGCAGCCAAGGGCAGTTAAGACACATCTCTTCCACCCTCGCCTTTGCCACATCCACTCTGCTACCGTCGACAGCATGCTCCGCACCCAACCGGCCAAGGACCTCGACCCGGCCTCCTTCCCCTGGCCGTACCCCACAAGGCATGGCTAGGGGAAGGAGGCCGGGGAAGGAGGCCGGTGCAAGATGCACCGGCCCTTATACCCTCAGTCTTTCTCTCGTGCGTCCGCCCCTCTGGACCTAGTCCTTTCTGATGTCATGGATCCTCTCCCTACTATGTTCGTGGCGGTGCATGGACGTTATGTCCTCACCCTCACTGACGACCACTCTCGTTACCGCTGGGTCTTTTTCCTTCGGCAGAACAGCGATGTCGCTCCGGCCATTCACGACTGACTTGTCCATGCAGAGCGCGAGTGTGGTCAGCCTCTTTGCCGCTTTCACTTTGATTGCGATGGCGAGTACATGGGAGAGACCACGACTTTTCTTGCCTCCCGCGGTATCCACCACAAGACGTCGGCGCCTTACACACGAGCCCAAAACGGCGTCTCCGAGCGGTGGAACTGCACCATGGCTTACGCCGTCCACACCATGCTGGTTGAGTCTGGCCTCTCCGATGGCTTCTACTTCGAAGCCATGACCTATATGACATGGGTCTGGAACCGAACTCCCCACGACCCTCTTCCCCGCAAGTCCACGCCGTACCAGCACTGGTGCGGTCAGCGGGCTAATTTTCGCCCGGCTCGTGTCTGGGGTTGTGTGGCCATTGTGTGGCTATCCGCCCTGCAACAAGGTGGCAAGCTCTTTCCCCACGGACGTCCCTACAGCTTCCTTGGTGTTTCCCGTTAGTCCAAAGCCTGGCGCTTCCGGGATCCCTCCCGGCACCACATTGCCGAGTCTCGTGATGCCCTCTTCTTTGAAGAGCTGTTTCCCCGCGACCTCGTTTGCTCCAACGCGTTGATGTCCCTCCTGTTGCGTGGGAGAGTGGTGATTCCGTCCTCCATCCTGCCGCTTCCGGGCGACATATCACCTGGTCCTTCAGAGCCAGCATCCCCAACCGTATCTACTGGTCCCTCCGAGCCAGTAGCCACAGTCGTGTCTGCTGGCCCCTTCGCGCCGATAGCCCCGTCTGATTCTGCTAGTCCCTCCAAGCCGACAGCCCCAGTTGCATCTACTGGCCCCTCCACCTTGGCAGCCCCGTCCGAGTCAGCTGGTCCCTCCGGGCTGGCAGCCCCAATCGCGTCCGTTGGCCCCTCCGCGCCGGTAGCCTCGTCTGAGTGTGCTGGTCCCTTCGGTCGGCAGCCCCAGTCACATCCGTTTGTCTCTCCGGGCTGGCAGCCCCATCCGCGTCTGTTGGTCCCTCCGGGCTGACACATACGTCTGCGTCCACTGGCCCCTCCGAGCCGGCAGCCCAGGTCATGTCCGCTTGCCCCTCCGAGCCGGCAGCCCCAGTCGCATCCACAGGCCCCTCCGCGCGGGCAGACCCGTCCACATCCACTGGTCCCTCCAGGTCGACAATTCCGTCCACCTCCGCTGGTCCCTCTGGGCCAGCAGTCCTGTCTGCCTTCGCCAGCACCACGCACTTGCATACCCACTGTCGGCCTCCTACCTAGGCCGTTAGTGGGTACGCAAACTGCCACATCGCACCCTGTGGTACCTCGGCCCCCCGTCGCCCCGCGTGTCTTTTCTGCCCCTACAATAGTGAGTGCAAACCCTAACACCAAGGCCCTCGGCCTAACCACTTCGACCATCATTGCAGACCTCCATCCGGGCTCTGCACTGGGCTACGCCATGCTCCATCACGAGCATCGTCATGCTACCACGGCTACACTCACATGCATCCCCCTTGGTTCTTGAGATGCACACGTCCTTGCAGTTCGCTTCACGGTACGCCCGGAGGACCCTGCCACCGTACGCGAGGCTCAAGCCTCTCCCGAGGCTGCACACTGGGATGCTACCTGCACTGACAAGCTCGTTGCTATCCGTCAACACCATGTGTACGACCTCGTCGATCACCCTCCAGGTCACAAGGCCATCGGTGCCAAATGGGTCTTCCGGTGCAAATGGAAGCCGGACGGGTCCTTAGACAAGTATAAGGCCCGCCTCACAGCCAAGGGGTTTGCTCAAGTCCCTGGGGTTGATTGAAACCAGATCTTTACCCCAGTCGACCAATTCTCCACTAGCCGATCGCTCTTCACCCTAGTTTCCCAACACGGGTGGGAACTGTATCAGATGGACATAAGCAACACTTTCCTTTGTGGCTCGATGGAGGGAGAGGAGCTCTACATGGTGTAGCCTCCAGGCATCGACGATGGCACTATGAAGGTCTGGCGGCTGCGGAAGGCCCTCTATGGCTTGAAGCAATTGCCTTGATGCTGGAACAAGGAAATTAGTCGCACACTCCTCCGCGGCGACCTCCTGCACAGAAATGCTGACCCCGCATTGTTCATGAGCTTGCAAGGCCAGGCCTTTGCCACTGTCCTGGTCTACGTCAACGATCTTCTCATTGCATCGCCAGACATGACTGCCATCCTAATGTCAAGGACCTGCTGCACATCGCGTACCAGATGAAGGATCTTTGTTCTGCCCAAGTTTTCCTGGGCATGGAGCTCGAGCATGATCGCTCCCGGGACATCCTCCACGTCTACTAGGCTACCTATGTACAGACTCCACCACTCGCTTTGCCAAGGCCCTACCCCTCGTGTCGAGTGCGTCTTCACCCATGTCACCGGATGGCAAGGTGAAGCTGAAGACCTCTGACCCAACTATTATGGGGAAGCCAATTGACGTGACCACGTATCTACGAGTCACAGATGTTCTTGGCAACGACGACACGCCCAGATATTGTGTTTTTCATCAATCTCCTGGCTCAGTTCTCTCTAGAGCCACGTTGCCTCCACTTTGAGCATGCGATCAAAGTGTTTCACTTGTTGTCTTGACTCCACGGCAAGGTCTCATGTTCCGCCGTCAGCCGTCTGTGGTTGCGCTGGGCTACACCGACAGTGACTGGGCTGGCAGTCCGGACGGCAAGATCCGCACAGGCTGGATCTTTCTGGTTGGCGGCACGGCTGTGTCCTGGTGCAGTGGCAAGCAAGGGTGCATTGCAGACAGCACTGCTGAGGCTGAGTGCGTGGCCCTTGGCTTAGGCGCATGTGACAGCTTGTGGTTGTGTCGTCTGTTGTCTGAGTTGCGTCATTTCGTTGCATCCATCACGTTGCATTGTGACAATGAGAGTGCCATGGCCATCGACAACAATGACGGTGTGCACTACACACGCAAAAAGTACATATATGTTGAATATCACTATGTGTGCTCGTTGTTGCACGACGGCAGTGTCAGCATTGTGTGGGTTGAGAAAGCACAGCACCTGGCTGACTTCTTGACCCAAGGCATTGAAGCGCGACTCGTTCAGGAAGGCTATGAGTTTGGTCGGTGTGCATCTGTGAGTTGCACTCTTTGTTCCTACCTGCGTCTCTCCATGCCCTGGGGGAGTCTATCTGTTGAATGTGTCGCTGCCCGTGCACTACGCCAGTGAGTCATGGGGGATTGTTGGTTTATTCTCACATCTCTCATTGTGCTCTGTTGTGCTCTCCCGGCTTGTACACATCGGCGTGCACATAACTGACGACAAGACCCGATGCTGCTTGAGTGTCATCCGGTGGAGCCGATGCACTCTGAGGACTACACGCAGTTTGCTGGAGCCTCCTTGTGAACCGGCGCGGTGTGCTAGCCTCAACCGAATGGTGTAGTCACCAACCGACGGCAACAGCGACCGAAGCGATGTTGGTGCACACCTTCCTTGGTTTGCGGAAGCGTAGGGTCGTCTTGGGAGAGCACAGGAACACTTGTGGCACAGTGAAAGTAAACTTTACTTGTTATTCGTCAACATACAAGACTATATGTACATGATGACACATCCTAGGCGACCCAAAGTTACCGAGCCATTTTTGGCTCTGCAAGGGCTTAGGATGAGTGTTATTGCCTTAGAATTATGTAGCATGTATTATCAGCTTTCCAATGCACCAAGAATTACGTCATTCTATGAAGGAACGGCCGAGATATGACCGTTTCCGATAACCATGGCAATCTGCCGCTGGCAGCACCACTAGCGGCGGTAACGGCCGCTCGAAGCGCCCTTTCTGGTCATAACACATCGGGGCGCCATTCTGAAGTGCCCTTGGTCCTTAGTGATCCTTGATTCATTGACTAACCAGGTCTCAAGGTGCGCTTTGGCCTTGTTGGGTCTTCCGAGGGTCGAGCCTTGGTCCTTGGGGATGAATTCCCGTCACCTGTTTTCCCCTCGACCGGTCCAACCTTTGGTTAGGCATAACTTCCTCAATTCTTGATGGATCGACCCCGTTCTTGGGTGGATCTCACACGTTTTTTTTTATGTACATTCCAAATACACAGTCAGATTTTATGTGCAAGGAAGCCTCAAGCCGTAATCAGTGCCGTTGGTACTGTCCGGCTTACACTATCCCCCTTTAGGAGCGAGCAGTCCCGGTTCACTCTTGATATTCCCGGAGGATAGCATTCACCCCGCCAATGTTGAAATTGTGGGCAGGCCCCCATGAGTTGTGGGCTGCATAATAGCCCTTCCATTTGACGAGGTACTCCCATCCACAGCCACGACGACGGTGGTTGAGGATGGCCTCCACCTCAAACTCATGCTCGCCCTCGATGACCACTGGAGGGGGAGGCTTAGAACTACGGCTCGGAAAATGCTCGGCCGGATCTTGGTAGAGCTTGAGCTTGGATATGTGGAACACTTCGTGGACTGGCATGGAAGGCGGAAGAGCCAATCGCATCGCCACGGGTGTCCGCATTTCGAGCACCTCGAACGGACCAAGCCATCGGGGTTTCAACTTGTCCGATCGGGCCCCGCGAAGCTTGACGTACGCGCTGTTGAGAAGCATGCGGTTGACACTAAGGGTGAAAGCAGTCTTTTTGGACTCGTGAGACAGACTCGTGAGACCGAGTCTTTCTAAAGACTCGCGAGACTGAATCCAGGACCCAGTCTCGTCCCGGACTCGTGAAACCTCTTGCTTCAGAGATGGCAAGCATTTGAGCATGACATGAGGAGAAGTTTGAAGAGTTGTGATAATATCTCATGAAGTATATAAGGTGAGGGCCTTAAGACTTGCTTGTCTTGACTTGATATCCTAATATTTCACTTCTTTTTTCATTGTATATGGAAAAGTCTCACGAGTCCAAATCACATGGTCTCGCGAGTCCAGGACTCGTGAGACTTTTTAAAAGACTCACGAGACCGAGTCTGCCAGGTGGCCTCGTCTCGCGAATCCGAGTCTGAGACAAGACTCGCGAGTCTGGACTCGGTTACACCCTTAGTTGACACAACGATCAACGCGGACCTTGAGCGTTGCGTCGACGCGTCGGCGGTCCGCTTGCATTTTTTGCTGCTCTTGTGCCTTTGCTAATGCATGTCGCGTCGCTGTCCAAATCTGCTAGATGTCACATGCGGTAGACTCCACCGGGGGCAGGTTGCTTACGACGTGCAAACTGAGGGGTGTGGCGGGCACCGTCCTGGTCACCACCTCAAATGGTGCCTTACCGGTGGAGGCGGACGTGGCAGAGTTGTATGCCAGTTCAGCAACCGACAATTGCTGGTCCCACGCCATCTCGTCCGGATCACCCACTATACGGAGGAGCTGCTCCAGCGTCTGGTTCGTCCGCTCCCTCTGTCTGTCATTTTGGGGATGAAAGCTGGTCAACAGCTGCACCTTGCTGCCATACCGCTCCATGACTTCTCGGCAGAACTTACTCGTGAAGTACGGGTCACGGTCGCTCACAAGGGCCGGGGCACGTGCTCAGCTCCATCGGCAGGCCTCCTTGGCGTTCCGGCCACCAACGGTCATTGCCACTGGGGATGCTGTGTGCGTGCATCCAGTGCTAGATCTGACTGTACCGTTGCGTCTATAGCATCCTTCTCTGCTCAGGATCCAAATCTCATGCTAGCGTGGCACTGTTGTCACCAGGGATTACTTTAGGCCCTGTCTGGGTTTGGACAGCCATAACTCCTCACTGCTATTTTTCTAGCTGATTCTAACTGCACGACTGCGTCTGCAGTGTTGGTATTATGGTATGGTCCAGTTTTCAGGCAAAACGGATGACGCTCGGGTTTTGGGCTGTCGGCCGTCTGGCAGGGCTCACCGAGAAAACCTGCCAGCCTAAAAACAGAGCTTTTTTTTTATTGGTTGGTGAACTGAGTAACAAGCTCCACAGAGCTGGAAGAGGCTAGTTCTTGGAGGGGTCTCCCATTGTGTCTCATTCTTCATTCCTAATCAGTTACTTCCAGTTTTCAGCTGCTTTCTAGCGCAAACACTGGCGCACACATTTCTGAGTAACAAACCCAGAGCACTCAGACTTAGACTCTAGAGTGGCAGACTGAGGGGACAGTAGACTAAGCGACGAGCGTGGAATTCCACACGCTGCATAAAGAACGCTGCTGCCCCAACTTGCTGCCTGGGATTTCTAGCTAGCTCCAGCCCCTTGCGCAACATACTAAGCCTCTCATGAGCTACATGCAATATAGCCCTGCTTGCTAGTGCACCACGACACAGCGGTGCCACCTAGTAGGACGCATGGCATGTCCGACTGCGCCTATCGGGACTCCAGGCCGAGCCATTGTGTGTGTCGCAGTCAACTACTACCAAACACTACCGGAAAAAATAGTTTGAGATACGGTGTGAAAACCACATACCACACCACTCACACAGTTGCGACAAGGGCTCTGGTCTCAGGGCACTGAGAGAAATGTACAAGGAGGTTGATAGTAAAGGAAATATCAGGTCGAGTCGTCGTGGCCAAGTACATGAGAAACGGATTGGGGTGGAGGCTGCAGGAGTTGTGACAAGGAGGTTAGCAAACCGCTTCTCCACAACACGGGTGTAACGTGCCTCATGCACTAAGAGCGCCCGTCACTGAGGATCACGTGCGATCTCCATCCCAAGGAACTCAGGTGTAGGACCAATTTCCATCATCCTATAGGCAGCCTAAAGGAATTCCTTGGCCTCCTTCATGGCCTCCATCAAAGGAGACGGGGTCAGGAGGTCATCCACACAGTTTAGGATAGCGGTGAAGATGTCAACTATCCGTTTAAGAAGGAGGGACGAGTCGTAATCACTTTGCACGTAGCCAACACATCACTCTGCTTGTGGTCTCCAGGTTCCAGCACCGGGTTGACTGCTTCAGGTCGTACAAGACCTTGTGCGAGCTTCTGACCTTGTCATCGACCTCAAAGTTTGGGGGTTGGACCATGTAGATCTTCCTCTAGAGTACCGTAGAGGAACGTGTTGTTCTCATCCATCTGGTGCAGTTCCCAGTCATGCTGGAAAACAAACAAGAGCAAGGCGCGAGTGGTAGTCATACAGCCAATAGGTGCAAAGGTATTCGTGAAATGCACACCCTCAACCTTTTATAATCCCTTGGTCATCAAGCGGGTCTTAAAGCAATCAAGTGAGCCTTTTGGCTTTACCTTCTTGCAAAAGACCCACTTGGTCTGTACGGCGTTACGCCCACGCAGAAGGTCGACAAGGTCATAGGTAGCATGCTCATACACAGGTCATCCTCTCAAGCAGCACGCCATAGTTTTGCGTCCTCAGCCAAATGTGCCTCCTTCAATGTGTCTGGATGAGCATCATCAAGGGAAAGGACCTAGTGGTCAAGACACTTGCCTGTAGAATCAGCCTGACAACTCTAGGTCATCACAAGCAACCGAGAACTCACGAGAGATCAACTTGTGACCTACAAGGCATGCTAGATGCACCCAAGTGTAGTCTGCTTGGATACTCAAACCTAGTACCTTCGTGCCATGTTCGGCACTCTCAACACTACGAATTGAGTTAGAGATACCAAATCGGTCGTCCACTGAGCCCTAGAGGCAAGAGGTCGAAGACGGGTACTGGGCTCGTGTGAGTAGCCCAATGCTAAGGTACGCAACATGAGCTACATAGCAGCCGGCTGGGCCACAGCTGGATGTGTTGTGGACTCGGAGGGAAGGGGAGAGGATGCAGGAGAATCATGGACAGGTGTGACTGGAGATGATGTCACTGGTGTAGGATCATGTGTGCCAAAGGAAATGGACACAGGCACTAAATCAGATGTACTTGAAGGTACTGACGCTGACACAGGATCGGATGTGCCAAAGGGCAATGACTCGAGCACGGGATCAGGTATGCAAGAGAGGACTGACGCTGGCGTGTGATCAGGTGTGCCAGAGGAGCCTACCATTGGCACGAGATCCAGTGTGCCAGAGGGCACTGATATTGGCACATAATCAAGTGTGTGAAAGGGGACCGACTGGGCTATTGGACCCATAGCCAAGATGGCTGGATTGTGAGCAGCCGGAGGCTGGACCACAAGTGAGGATGCCTAGATGGACACATCCACGGGACCAGAGATCTCCCCCGTACGTCGAGAAGTGTAATAGGTGGGAATCTGGTCTGTGGAGAGCGACAGAATACTAGATAGGTTGCAGTAGGTGAGAGCCTCAAGAAGAGAGCGTCTGAAAAATCCATAACGCGATGGTGAGCGGTGTCCGAAAAACGCCGGGCCTTCAACCGCGGGGAGATGTCAAGAAAGACATACATGCAACCTCGAGGTGAGACCTTGGACCCCTCCTAGTGGGATTAACAATGTGAAGCCATAGCAGCTTGCGTTTCTCAAAATGGTCGAGTGTGGAGCAGGCTAGGTCCGGGATTAATGGACAGGGCTGGAGGAAAAAAATACAAGTGTCTGAGTAACATGACACAACCCTGTTACGTGTGGAAGACTTCTACTTGAGCTCTACACGTCGACCAGCAAGCGAGGCTTGCCGGAAAAAACCGCAAAACTTCCCAAAGGACGCACATGAGTGCTCGCACTGCTCTGGGGTGTCCTAGACAAGGTCACTTCAAAAGCGACCTATCAGTGTCCTGTCCACATGCAAGATCTCAGGTCTCAAATAGGTTTAATAAACAAAATTTTAAACAAAGTCACTTGCAGCAAGGAAAAAAAACTAGGCTTTGTATCAACGGCTGAACTTGAGTCGATGTCGCCGGAATCTCATGGTGAAGATGATGGGCCCAACGGGCAGGATGGAGGCGACCACTTGTGTGGAGCTTGACAATTACGTGTCGTCACCGTGCATCGCCTCCACTCCCTGCACCAGCATGCCCTGGGCACTCACGGCTAACACAAGAGGAGGAATATGTACAGTGAGAGATTAACATGCCCCCTTGGACGAGAGTGCGGTAGGCATATAGCCAAGATGTTGCAGTTGGAGCAGAAGGGAGGGAGATAATAGGACCTTGGTAAGAAAGCCTGCAAGCTGTGCCTTTCTAATGATGGCACACACTTCCACTGTGCCAGCTTCCATTACCTCCCAAACAAAGTGGTGTTCAACATTGATGTGTTTTGTGCGTGGATGCAAGACACTATCATTCGCAACAATGCGGTGTCCGGCTGAGCTTTCGTTATGCACTGGTACAACAGGTATGTTCGTACCCGGTTCCTCAATAAACGTGCTAGCCTGCTTCACTCAATACCGAGTATTCTGCCTCAGAAACTCTACGCACCACACATGATTTTTTGGCACTGCACGAAGACACAGCAGTCCCCTATACACAAAACACATAATCATCTTGACTACGCGCTACACAATCACACGCATAGTCACTNTGAACTAGACAAAAACGTTCACTGCGCAAGCGATGTCCACACGTGTTGTAGAGGCAACATATGAGAGGCTTCCAGTGATCACTCTGTAATGTGTGGGGGCTGTGTCAGGGTCGTAGTCAGTCATGCGTGCATCCAGTAAATGTGCGTAGATGACAGGAATCATGGGTGTGTGCAGTTGTGGAAGGTGTTGTCCCAAGTGTTGAAAGTGTTCAGTAAGATGAGCGATGAATCAACCATGATGAAGGGTCAAAGTCTGTGTTGTGTGATCCCGTGTGATAGTCATGCCTAGGATATTTTGTGCCTCACCTAGGTCTTTCATCTTGTAGTGAGCTATGAGCAGTATTTTTTGCTTGTCCATTGAATGTAAATGAGGGAGACAAAATCCGTAGATCATTCACATAGAAAAACAGAGCAACAGACAGACCATTGTCCTAGCAAAGGAATAGTGATGGGTCATAGAGACTCTGTGTGAACCCATCACTCTCCAGCGTGCAACGGATCTCTTTGTTCCTTTCCAAGGTGCCTGTTTTAGGTTGTAAAGGGCTTTCAGCAAGAGCCATACCCTGTCCGTTACATCCTCATAACCTTCAAGTTGTTTCACATACAGTTCTTCTTCCAGTGGTCCATTCAAGAAATCATTTTTTACATCCATCTGGTGAATGTCCCAGTCCTCGTGTTGCCACAGCAAGCAATGACCGGCTGCTTCTTAGTTTTCCTACAGGTGTATATGTGTCTGTGAAGTCCTGTCCTGGGATTTGATGAAAACCTTTGGCCACAAGTCGTGTCTTGTACTTCTCAATCTGGCCCTTGAGGTTCCTTTTCAATTTGAATACCCATTTGACATCTATGGCTTTGCGACCAGGTGGGAGAGGCACCAACATGTTTAGCTCATGCTCTAAGAGAGTGTTCAACTCTGCAACCACTGCCTTCTCCCACTCAACCGCATCTGGATGCTCCCTTGCCTCAGATAGGATCAGTGGTTTGGTTGCAGTGTGATCCATCGCTGCAGTGCCAACACTGTTATAGAATTCTTTACAATCAACTCTGGGCAGATCACGCAGGGATCATCGCACTGGTTTGTGCGATGGTGTTTTTGCACTTTTAGTCTCAGTAGGGGGGGTCAATGGTGTAAGACCTGGAGGTACCTGGGTGGCATTAAATTCTGTGCTGGCCATGTCTGTGGGTGACAGCAAGTATTTTGGCAAGGGATTGGCCATTTCATCGTCATTTTTTGACCGAGCAGACCTGCTCGTGCCTTGTGAATGGTATGGCATGGAGACAGGTACACTCACATACTCTAGACATTGCTCTCATGTGGCTAAAAGGGTACATAATGCAGTGTACCGAACACCTTGTAAGGCATGTGTTCCATAAAGGATGCATCTCAACTTAAAAAAAAACAGTGATTTGTGTGATCCCAAAACCGCCATGCCTTTGAGGCGTGAGAGACACCAACAAAGACACACCACCGACCACATTGACTCAAGTTGTTCTTTCGCTGCGGTGGTACAAACTAGACACGTGCCATTGTTCCCCACACCCTAGCAGGTCTCAGATCAGCCTTTTCCTTGAACCAAAGCTCCCAGGGTGTAACGGTCTTGGGCAGTAGACCTTCGAGAATACAGTTCCATACCCAGGTGATGTACTTCACAGACTCTTCCCAAAACCCAAAAGAAAGACAGGACTGAGTTATCAGTGTGTGCAATGCATCACCAAGGGTTCTGTGCCATTGTTCCGCCACTCCATTTTGTTATGGAGTGTAGGGAGCTGTGGACTAACTTTTTACTCCTCTTTCATGCATTTCTCCTATCAGTGTGCCAAGGAATTCTCCTCCTCTATCCATTTGTAGCATTAACAGTGAACAACCAATCTCTCTCCCAGCCAGTAAGATTCATTCAACAATTGCACACTAGGAATCTGCTTTGGTTTTCAGCAGAAAGGCCCAGCGTAAACGACTATAATCGTCAGTGAGGGTCAAGACGTACAGTGATCCATACTGAACTGATAGCACTGGCATTGGTTCTTTCAGGTCTGCATGTACTAGTGCCAGGGGCCGTGTGGTGACAGTGTCTGATCTGGGAAAAGTTTCCTGTGTGATTTGCCTTCGTGACACTCTAGACAGGTGTTTGCTTTGAGACCGTGTGGGCAGTCACTAGGACACAGATTGTGTGTGGGGGTGTGTTTCAATAAGTCAGCAACCATCTCTTTGTTGATGTGTGTAAGGCGGAGGCCCTCATGTTCCATGGTTCTCTTGATTCCCTCTCATCCGTTCCCCCCACATGAGGCACTGGAATGGATGCGGGGGCTCTCGAGTCCCTTGTTTCTCTTGCGTCACTCCAAATCTTCTGTTGCTACTGATGATGCTCCTCATGCTACTCCTATCTTGTCCTTGCCTCGACCCTCCTCTTCTGTTCTCCCTATATGGGGCAAAAAAATGGAAGAGGGGGCTCTCAACCCTCCTGCTACCTTTGCGCTCTTGCTCTTACCTCTGTTGCACTTCTCTGCTTGCTTTGTTTCCCTCTCCGCTTCCAATGCTCTATCTTTGCCTACCACTGCAGTGCTTTCTTTCCTCCCTTCACTTGCACCTCTATATGCACCGTGATTCAACCAGACCTCTGTTTTCTCCTTGAATCTCCCTCATTTGTATTGAGTATTTTGGAGGAGCTGCATGATTTATTTCGGTATTGATCCTTAGGGGGCCACTGTGTCAGTCTTTGGCTGTACACTGGTGAGGAGCCACCCTCGGTTTATACCCGGAGGGCGGGCTCGACCCCCGGGTGGTGGAGTACGTCGGCTCGAGTACCTGCTCGGTGCTGGCGTGCACTCACCGGGCTTCCACTCTCGCTTTGATCCTTTGCTCCATTCACTCTCTTGTGACTGAACTAACAAGTCAAAAGATCTCTTCCCATCCATGGCGTCCGACACTCTCTAACTCTCGCCCACACATTCTGTGTTTCTAGCTGGGAAGCCCTTGCCACCACGGCCACCCCCACGGCGGGTCTGGCCGTGGGGGTGGCCGTGGTGGCAAGGGCCGCGGACGCGGTGGCAGGTCCTCCGCTGGGTCTACACCTCCTGTAGAGGTCACCTGTTGGAACTGCGGAGCCGCTCGTCATTTTGCTCCCAATTGCCCAGCGCCTCGTGATGACGTTTCTCTGGCTTGTGCCATTCAAGCCTACTGGGCCCGTACTCGTGTTTCCTTCTCTACTACAACAACTACTATGACATTTGTATCACCCTCCTCTGTCCCATCCTCTACCTCTGCTCTCACCACCACCCTTGTCCCTGTCCAACCTCCGGCGCCTCACTCCAGTCCATGGGGCTGGATACCGCCTCCCTCCGGGCCTCCCTACTACGGCCCTCCCTCGGTACAATACTCTGTCTCTTCTATGTCCAAAGATGATGGCCACTTTTCCCACACGCGCTCCTCTGACCATTCTTCTGACCATCATGACGAGGAGTGCATCCATGAGCGTTGTCTTATGGAACTTCTCCAGCTTTTTTCTAAAGGAGGTGAGAGTGTGGGTGGCCAGTCTCGTGTGTCTGTATGTGAGTCAGATGCCACCCTTCGTGGTGCATCCTCTGGGTGTGTGCCTGATGATCGTTTGTGGATTGAGGCATTTGCAGTCTCACACATTCCCCACTCGTCTTGGTCGCACGTCTCCCGAATCCCTTCCTGGGAAAGTTGTTGTCTTCCTTATCCTTCCGTCCACTTGTGTTTACTCTGGCTTCTAAATCATTGATTCTGGTGCCACTCATCACATGACCTCCTCTTGGTCGTCTTTTGTCTCTCTCGGTTCAGTTGGATCCGTTCGTTCTGTCCGCACCGGTTCTGGTCAGTTACTGCCGGTCCAAGGTGTCAGTGTTGTTCGTTTTGTGGGACCGGGTGGGACTCTGTTCCTTCCTTATATGCTGTGTGTTCTTGACATCGAGGTCAGTCTCCTCTTGGTGACCACCCTTGACGATCGGGGCATGGACTTTTCATCCAGCCGTGGCATTGGTACCGTCGACCTTTGCTCCTCTGGCCATGTTCTTTGTGGTGTGCATTGTGATCGCCTTTTCCGCGTCCCTCTGTCCTTGCCCACGACTTCTACTGCCACTGCTCTTATTCACATTGCACCCTCCTTGTCTCCTAGGCATGCGGACCTCTTGCATCGCTGCCTTTGTCACATTCACACTATTGCCATTCAGCGGCTCTTGCTCCTTCGCTCTGATGTTGTTGGAAAATGGACATCTTCCACATCTGTCGTCAGATCTCCAGTCCAACGGCTGGATTTGGAGATATAACCGACGATGGAAAAATTCATATGGTCCTCCTCCGTTGTCCGATCTTTGATCCGACAGTGCCTCTGGAAAACTCATATCCTCCACCCTCTACGGTTCAAGTTTCAGCTCCATCCAACGGCTGGATTCGGAGCACTGGCCAAAAGAAGAAAGTGGCATAGTTTATGCCACAACCTGACAACAGTGGCATAGTTCCTGTCACAAACTGGCAACAGTGGCATACTCCGTGTTGGTTGGGCTCCGCACGGCAAAAAGGCGCAAGAGAGGTGGGAGAGAGCTCAGTACTCTCTCTCTCTCTCCCACCCCTCTCTCTACCTAATCTATCCCTCACTATGAGGCGGGGTCAGTCACACTGTGCGGGGGAAACCCCAATCACAGTGCCAGCCGCGGCCATCCTGCTGGTACCTGCTCGTTGGCAAAGAAGTGGGAACACATCGCACAGATGGCAGGAGCACCGAGACTACAGAGAGTCTGAGCGAGAGCTCCTCTCGATAGAACATGCTGACGTGGCATCCCTGGAGCGAGAGCGACCAAGACTCCAGCTGGTCGGCGTGATTTCCGGGATGGGAAACCATCAAGTCAAGCCAACGGTCAGGGGGCAACACAGACGAAGCGAGCTCTGATCGACGGCAGGTCAGTTGGCGAGATGAACCGGTGGGCGAATGTCAACAGCCAACCAGTGGAGCGACGGATCGACGGCGGCAGGGCTGCAGTCGCGGATCCGGACGCTGTCATCTGTCCATCCCTTGAGATGACCTGATGACCGCCGCTCAACCTCACGCCACGACTCTCGTCTCCGATAGGATTCCGCATGAGCCACAAGCGTGACGGACAGTCGCTCATCCATTTTACGTTCAGTACAGAGCACTTGTAGGACTCAGACTAGCATATAGCAGTAGCTAACTTCATTTATAGATAGCTTCGTGTGTAGTGCACCAAATCAGGCATACAGCATACAGTTAGAATCAGCAGGAGACGTACTATCTTTCTGAGGCCTTGGCTAAGGCCCTTGAAGCTCTTAGTGTGTTGAGAACCTTGCCAAGTGTAACGGCAGAGTGTGTGACTTGTGTATCCGGAGTTAATGGAGTTAATGGAGTTAATGTTTTGACCTCCAATTGTGTCAAGTGTTTATTGGTTCATGTTGACCTCTGAGGCTGATCCTATTTTCAACATTTGGTATCAGAGCGGGGGCCTACAAGTCAACTGAACCTGCCCCTCAACGGCCTTTAAGGGATGGTGTATTTCTTGTGTGGATGAGATCTGATTTTTTTCAAGCAGCGGTGCCTTCAGCGACCTGATATCTTTTTTCTTCAGCAGAACATTTTCTTCACTTCATATTTCACACTTCAACGATTACTTGTGTATCTCCATACACGGATCTACTCAACGGCTGCCTTCCTATCTCTAAAGGCACCAGCATCACCAACGACATCAGCAAATAAAACAGAAACGGCATAACATACAACCATACCATCTGCACCATTGACGGATTATCATTCAAGTAACTCACATAATCTGTCATAAAAGGGGTTCCCTCCTATCCTATCTAAGCCGACCTCTTCTTCTCTCGTTCATACACTGTGTGAAAAAGCATTCAAGAAAAGTCTGGAACACCAGAAGCAGAAGCGGCAGCGATCTTACCAGCACCGAAGGTAGGATCTGCAACGTCACAGCCATGGACCAACTACTCCCGTTAAGCCCCTTCCACAACTGCAGCCCGCAGTTTGCTGTTCCCATCTTTGATGGAACAGGTTATCATCAGTGGGCTACGGAAACAAAAATTCTTCTACTCAGTCTTGACCTTTGGGATGTCGTGGAGAAGGATGAAAAACTACAGCCTTTTGGCATGTCCCCATCCTACAGAAGAAAGCAGAACCTGGCTTTTGCTCTTCTTGCCATGCATGGTTCTTGGCGATACAGGGTCCTCTTGGAAGAATTAAATCCCACAAACAATCCTGCTGTGGCTTGGCAAAGACTCCAAGATTTTGTTCTTCAACTTGACGACCTGCGTTTTCAACTACGACGACAGTTCTACCTTACAAAGATGTACAATGGAGACGCAGCCAATCACATTCTGTTTCTCAAAAACGTCACCATGCAACTCAAGGACTTTGGTGACACTATTACTGAAAGAGATTTTGCTGATGTTCTTATTACATCTTTACCACCCAGATTTTGTGAGCTGAAAAACTACGTTCACGAAGTACACAGTGTCAGCCCAAAAGTTACCAAGAGTGACCTTGACGAACTTATCAACATTATTATCTGTGATGACAAGCATTCCAAGGCAAAATCAGTTATCAAGACAAGGCACTACATCTATCTGGCTTTGAAGCATCAGCACATCCCTCAGCTCACAGACAACGTCCCCAAAGCAACCATCACACCACAATCTCCGAGCTCAGGTGCTGGAAGTGCACGAAGATTGGGCACGTGCGCTACCATTGCCCCCTTGTTCAAGCTGCTCGAAAGCAAAAACTTTCCCCGGCACAATCGCCGCCGGCACCTACCCTTTGAGCCAGCACTGACGACGTCTCATTCGGTGCCATTGCTTGTTCATCCTCTATGACCACACCTCACATACCTATCGATCACCAATCTTCAGCTTCAACTCCGGTTGCAATCGCAAAACAAGTGGAAAAATCATCTCCATTCCCCACCCTCTGTATCTCTGCATTCAAACAGCTCCACCACAACAAACGCTACTATTGGTGCACCGACTCCTGCCAGTGGCCTCTACTTCCCTGTCTCCTTGTCCTCTTCACCTCTTCACCGCCAGCCCTGGGCCCAGCCTGCGGTCCCAGCACCAGCCCTGCCAATCGGCACTGGCATGAGTGTTCCTCCCATTCTATTTGCATCTCCTACTGTACACTCATCTTCTCTCTCATCTTCGTTCTGCAATCCCTTCTGGTGATGGTTTGACCACTACTACCTACCTCCTGAACCTGAGGAAACCTTGTAATCCGTGTGGCTGTCTGGGCACGGGGGGGGAATGCTCAGCGTGACCAGTCAGCCACAAATGACCTGGAATGTGCGGGCACATCAACAAACACCATCACCAACATCATAACCAAAAACAAAACAAAACAATAAAAATCGTTAACCTCGCCCGCATGTCCTCTCCCAGCTTCATCTGCATCATCCATCTGCACCGTCGGCCCCATCAGCACCATCTGCTCCAACAGCATCCTCTGCATCATCCATTCACAACACCTGCACCATCCACTTTTTTTCTTCCTCACGTCCCATATTTCTCTGCCGCTGCTCCTACTACCCTGCGTCCGTCTGCACCATATCCGGTCCCCCCAAATGAGGCATTGGACCGGATGGCTGCAGTCGGACCTGCCGCTTATTCTCTCCTTTTGCGCCCTACCTCTTCCTCTGGGTCGTCTTCTTCCGTTCCCCCCATATGAGGCGATGGAACGGAAGAAGACCGCACAGACCCCACGGTGTAATTGACCCTCCTCCTCCGTTCCCCCCATATGAGGAGTCGGAACGGAGGCGGGGGCTCGCAAGACTCGTGCCTCTCTCGCGCTACTCTCCTGCACCTGCACGTCTTTTCTATGCTCACTTTGCTCGTTCCTACGTGCCAAACGGCGCTGCTTCTGCTTGTGTCTGCCTTGCTTCTGTGCACGTGCTTTCCCGCTCATCGCCTGCCGAATCCTGCCGCCTCGATCCTCACTTTGCAACAAGCTCAAGCCTTTTTTTTGACCTCCTTGACCTCCTTGACTTCCAGACCAAACCTCGTGGACTACTTCGAACTTTGTCCGTGGGGGCTTTTGAGGCTCCGTTTGCATGGGGGGGGGGGGGGGGGGGGGGGGG
>SZWC01000666.1:252492-289502 GCA_023375785.1 Penium margaritaceum | reverse complement strand
TGTGTGTGTGTGTGTATGTGTGTGTGTGTGTGTGTGTGTGTGTGTGTGTGTGTGTGTGTGTGTGTATCCTAACTTCTGACCAGTCGGCTGTGGCCTGGTAATTGGCTCAGGTGAGTGCAACTCCATGGGCGCACCCCATCCTGATACTGGTGGCAGTGCCAACGGCTGCTGTACCTTCTGCGCCCATGCTGGAACAGGTTCCAGTACACTGACGTATGGGGACATGAAGACGGGCCCCTGACATAGTGGTAGAGATGGCGCTGGTGCTAATGGATACATGGACGGTTGTAGCTATGGTGGACTATATGTTGCCACCCTAAAGGGTGTCGGCACACAAGGTCCTGCCACAGCCTGAGTAGTCCATTCTGGAGGGTGCATATGCTGGCTGGGATGAGTGAACGGCGTCAGTGGGTGGCCCACTGCCAGCCGTATCTACTGCGTGGATGGAGTCATGATGCGCTGAAGGAACCGGCTGGCTCTCCAGCAGTGGGTCGGTTTTCCACAGTAGCTACAGGTCCGGTTCCCCGCTCCCCGACCGCGACCTTGCCCCCCGCCACCTTGGGCACCTTGACCTTGTCCGCCTCCCTGACCTCTTCCACCCAAGGACTGGTGCAATGGAGGGATAGTTCCTCTTCCTTGATGCACAAATGCCCTTGGTGCTGCGCCTCATTTTCGCGTGCCTTGCCTTTCATGATATCCTCGTGTTTTTTCAACTACTCTAACACCTCAAACAGGTTGGTAGTCTCGATGACGACAACTTTCAGCTTCCGGAGCAGGCCGCGTCTAAATTCCTTGTATGTTTCATCAAGGTGAACCAGCATTGGGTCCACCTATTCTAGGATGGTGCACGAGGCACAGAGACCAAGGATGCGCCGGCGGAGATCCATGGCAGCATCCCAGTACTCAGCGACAGAAACACCTGGCTTAGGGCGAAGGCTGCGCATTTTCTCACATAGGACAATGACCAATGCCATCCCCTATTCCTCCTTTTGTGTGGTAAGGTGCCGCCATGCATTGTGAGGTCAAGGATCACCGTTGTGAGGGCTCTGTGGATCTCTTCTTTTCCTCCAAACCGGAACTGCCAAATGGAGTATTGCTGATCCTTCGGAAGCGCACGGACCAAAGCATTGAATGCTCTCAGGATCACCCACGCGTGAGTGTCATTGGACAGCAGAGCAAGGTAGTATTCTTCAAGACTGTGCTCCGGCACCCATGAAAGAAACACGTCCTTCCAGAAAAAGAAGTCACGCGCACCAAGTGGCAGAGGCGTCAGGTCCTTGTGGGACAGGACCTTGCTAAGGTCTTCCAATATCATTCCTCTGAAGATTGCACTGGCGTCGGCGCCTGTGCAGCTGCTAGCTTTGGCATTTACACCAGCACATTGTGGAACTGATGTTGTTGCACTCAAATTGCCTGAAAGATAAGATTGGAGCTAGGGAGATTGTGCATGCTAAACTGCCCACTCATCGTTGCCGAAGAAAAATTTGGCAGCAATTCGCCGGACCCACTTTGGGTCTATTTTTTCTGCCATGAGTCTGAAGCTCGATAGGAAACGCCGCTGTTGGTCTCATGAATCCTGCCAGGTCACCTCAGATCTGCACAGCCACTGTCTGAGCCAGGAGATCGCATTGCCATCTTGGATTAGGAGTGACAGCACTTGTTCTCTATCTCCCTTGCCCTTCTCCTCCTCTACCTTTGCTCTCTCCTCGCCTGCTGCCTCCAGTCTCTACACGCGGCCTAGGAGAGCGTGTTCGATGTGCCTGGAGCCTTGCGCGGCTTGCTTTTGTGACAGCCGCGTAAATCTACTTGCACGTGCTGCTTGACCATCCACGTTTGTGCTCGGCGTTGACCCTATCCTCCACCCTTAGACTTCAAACCTTGCTCTGATATCATGAGATGTATGATAAAAATCCATATCAACTTGCAATTCTGAAAATGGTTGAGTGTGGAGCATGCTAGGTTTGGGTTTAATGGGCGGCACCAGAGGAAAGAGTTACGAGTGTCTGAGTCACAGGACACAACCCTGTTACGGTTGGAGGCTCACTTCTCCAGTTCCACCCGTCGACCTGCGAGTGAGGCTCACCGGCAAAAACCCCGAAGTCCTCCAAAGGGTGCATGCGAGTGCTTGTGCTGACTTGAGGTATCCTAGACAAGATCACTTCAAAAGAAACCTATTAGTTTCCTGTCCACATGCAAGATTTAAGGTCTCAAGAGGATTTAATAAGTGAAATCCTAAACGAAGTCACTTACAGCAAGGAGAAAAAACCAGGCTTAGCATTAACAGGTGAGCTTGATTCAATGTCCCCAAACACTGGTGGTGAAGACGATAGTCAATGCGGATAGGATGGAGGTGACCACTCATGCGGAGCTTGACAATCACGTGCTGTCACGGTCCATCACCTCCATTCCCTGCACCAGCATGCCATGTGCACTCACGGAGAACACAAGAGGAGGAATATGTACACTGAGAGATTAACAGCTGGTCCTCATTGTACCAGACGCAGGCTAGAGACCCGTAGATACGAGCGGGACTAAGATTGGTGCAATGACCAAACCATAGCTCCTACTGCGTGACATGTTCCGGAAGAGGACCATATGGCAGGCGGTTCCAGACCAACGTAGGAGAAGCCCTCAAATTCAAAGGACTCTAGAATAACACACTCAGACCGCATGGCACGGACTGCATCCTCCATGATGCAGTTCTAGCGCTCGGACACACCATTTTGCTGTGGTATAGCAGGGATAAAGAGTTACTGATGAACACCGTGCTCAGCAAAGAAGGTTTCCATCTCGCCTAAGAACTTGCCACCACGACTCGAGCGAAGCGTATGAAGGGTGTGTCGTGACTGGTGCTCAGCCATCACCAACCAGAGGCAAACCACCAGGGAAGCATTACTCTTATGGCGTAGGCTATGGACCCACCGCATCCAGGTGAAGTTCTCAGTTAGGATGAGATCATATCGACCTCAATCTGAGAGAGTCTCAACTGGGAGGGGACCGATGAGGTCCGAGTAGACCAACTCTATCGGACGTAGTGCACGGGGAGTACAGTCAGTGTAAGTACAGCAATGTATCTTGCCCTAGGCTTACTGGTCTTGGGCGGCTTCTCGAAGGAAGCCACTTCAATACCAAGGGCTGGCTGAGTCTGAACAAGCATGGACAATGTGTACAAGATCACATGGCAAAGGCGGCAAAAGCGCTGGTACTCAAGGGAGAGAACACCAGTAATAAACACATGTACAGAAGAGAGATGGAGACAAAACAACGGGGGTGTAACAAGACACATGATACGGGTCATCAACAACGGAGGCACCAAGAACAATGGTACATGAATCAAGAGCACTCACTGTGGCAGAGTCAGTACAATGCTCAACAATGAGATCCATTCTGGTGCATGCCAAAAAAAAGAGCAGGGTGAGCTCAAGAGCAGGGATAAAGAGCACATTAGAAATGTACAAGGGGCCAGATGGACCATCAAACCACACTACCCTGACTCCTTAGACAGGTAGTGACTGACCAGACCCTGTGTAAACTGAACGAACAAACTCGATGAGACTGAGCATGAAGAAATCACCACAATGACATGTCATGTGATTAGTGGCATCTGATTCAATGATCTAGGTGCCACTTGGCTCACAACCTGTCATCGACAGTGAACAACATGCTACAAAAGACTCTTTTTGTGCTGGAAGCTCAGTAGAGGACTCTGGACAACGAGGAACTGTTCGAACCTGTGACTCGTCAAGCCAGACGGTATTGTCAGGTACATCATCATCATAAGCCGACTGAGCTCCCCCACAAGCATCAGCACGGGCAAAAGACATCTTCGAATAAACTTTGTAGAGGCCACTTTACGATAACACACTCGCACCTCGGTGGCTGCACCCGCACTTTCCTTTGCTATTACTGTTTCCCATGAAACACTGACCTCTGTGTGGCTCCTCTCTTTCTCCCCTTCTCCCTACAAATAGAGGAATCCTCCTCCTCTTCCTTTCCTCTTGGTCGCTGTCGACATATTCTGTGGAGTGCCAATAGCAGGTTCTGCATACTATTTCTCCTGTCTTCAGTCTCCTTCTGCAGGAGAACATCTTTGTTCCCAATGCCGCACTCTTTATTACATCGACACTCACATAGAGGCCCATGTTTCATTTTGGACAGCGACAGGGAACCACCACATCCATCCCGTCTGTTCCGCCACCGAGCAGTCCGGTCAGCTGCTGACAATCCCTACATAGTCGCTTCTCCTCCTCCTTCTTCCGCCCCATCTCCTTCCACTCCTCACGCCTGCAGAAGCTAGAGTTCGATGCGTCTGCCCAGGTTGACAGCTTTCCGCCCCTGTGATGTTCCTTGATGTCTTCCCCTTCCTCCTCTTTGTCCTCCTCCTCCCCTTCCGCAAGGGAATTACCAGGACCTCACTCACCTTCCTCCTCCAATGGAGTCATCCGCATGTGCAATGAATGTTCTCCTCGGCCCCTCCTTTACGCATCTTCCTCACCCTCATCTCCTTCCTCCGCCTGATCTGTGCTCCCCTCCTGTTCATCCTCATCCTCCTCTTCCTCATCATCCCCATCCTCCACTTCAGAATTTTCTGCTACTCTTCTTTCCTCCTGCTCTTCTGCGCACTTTGTGCACTGCCACTCCATTCAATATGGATGCAGCTGTGAGAGGCAATGCGGATTGCCCTCATGTACCACATGCCCACACCGGGGGCAGATCACGTTTCCACACGCATGGCATGGTCCAGTGTTGTTTCATGCCTCCTTTTAGAGATGCCGGCCATGGTTCCCGCCCACTCCCACCTTCTCCCCCTTCCATGGAGGCTATTTCCTGCTGTCCCTGCCTCTCAGCCTGCTGCTCACCCGAGACACCACAGGTGCATCCACGGACCTAAGAGGAAGAGAGATGTGGGCTGGGCTGTCCAAGGAACCCCCACTGACCAGCCGTGGAAGGGATCATGGCTTTGGAAAGAACAGTAGCTCCTGCATCCGTGCGGTAGAGGAAAGGGATGGAGGAAGCAGATATGGAGGACGGGTGAGGCTGATGGTGGAAAAACGGAGGAGAACTCGGGTGCACGGCTCAGCAAGAGAGGAGGGAAATAAGAACCCACACCACGAGGAAGAGAAGCAAAAAGCAACAAAAGAGAGGCGGTGTCAAGGAGGAGTACTAAGGGTTGGGGTGTGCTGTCAGTCTCATGGAGGAAAAAGTGAGAGAGGAGAGTTGGGTGACGCACAGGACAGTGTCAGTTTGTCCTAAATCTGGCCCAAAACCAACTCTGCACACGAGCATCCAAATGCAACACTGTCCAAACCTAAAGATGCAAAATCTTGAGCCTGACACTACGACTAGTTAAACGCACAGGTCTGGCACTGATCAGTGGACAAAAAATACAAAGCATGCTATCGGGCTCAAGAGAAAGAGAAAACTCTAGCAACTGCAGAAAAACTACAGAGCTCCCCAGCAAGCACCAGGACGTTGTTGCAGCTGTTTGGGAGCTGTTAGTGGGTGGGATCACCAACCGTTGGTGCTCCGACGCCAGCTGGGTCCACATCAGGGCTCTACACAAGCATGGACATGGCCGAGTGGTCACAGTAAGCTGTGAATTCAATCAAGAATGATTCACATTACAACATGAACATCCTAGAGGAAATAGAAGAGGGTAGAGAGAGGGCAAAGGAAAGCAACGGAGAACATTGATAGTCACATGCACCATGAATTTGAGAATTCTCCTGAATTGGAAAGATTTTCAATGGAACAAGGAGACAAGCAAGGGTGGTGTACGTGGTGAATCCAGCCCCAACTACGTACATCAGAAGTGTGGTAGTTCTTGTCGCCACCCTTGGGGTCACGCTCATCCAAGACCTAGGATATGCGTATCAGGTGTTGCCAGGAAAATCAAGCTGTTGATCCCTAGCAGGATCAAGATCTTGAAATTTCCCCCCAAAAGATTTGGCACATGAATGATAGATACATGTATTTTTAGGTTCTAGTGCTTGGCAGTGTGTTGTGTCTAAAGGTTGAGTAGCTTCCCAGCAAGGTGATAGACATCAGCCAACCGGGTCACCCACGCGTGGGGCCCGTGTGGCTCGTGTGGGGCCCAGCCGACATCCCATGTCAGTACTTGTGGTTTAGTTGGTGGTCCATGACACCGATAATGCCCTCTTGTCTTGCTCCACATGCTCACTACATCACACCCTAGAGGAGACTGAGTGTTGTGACCCATGTCGACTTCTCCAAGTTGAAGTCGACTCGGATCGCCAAGTCGGAAGTCGGAAGTTGGCACCTAGCTACCCAAGTGGACTTGGGCTTATCCAAGCCCAAGTCCAGTTTGTAAGAGGCACCAAAACACGTGTACAATGGGTTTTGTAAATCATTCGTGTGATATGCAGGCTCTCATCACATACTAAATGTGGCATTTTCTTGATACTTTTCTTCTCATCATCCACCATACTTCACATTCCACCATGATTTATAAGACACCACTACCTAGCATACTCGAGGTCTTTCCTTGCTTCTAGTGGCATCCGGGGCATTTTCCAATTTCCTAATTTCCAGAGCGGAAACCCGTTGGGAGGTCTGGCTCGACCCCGATGGCTCACGGCAGGGAAGAAGTGGAAGACCGAGTGAGTGATTGAGCGAGAGGGGACCAATCTGGCGTGGGGCAATGGGTGCTTGGCTGTGAGCCAAGCATCCATCCTCCGCATTGAGCCACATAAGTGAGTGAGGGAGCGAGAGTGCAGTGACGTGATGTGGGCCGATGGGTGCTTGGCTCTTAGCCGAGTATCCATCCACGCCACGCCGACGTGGCGTGGTGCAATGCCTACTTGGTGTGGATGGGTGCCTGGCTGTTAGCCAAGCATCCAACCTGTCCAATTTGCATGAGATACCCTTTGCCATTGATGCAAAGCCGCGAGGACCAGCCGCCCAGCGTGGCAAGGTCGACTTGCCTTGAGGCCTTGCTAGACCGAGCGGGATATGATCTCGCTTCCCTAAAAATGCATTTCCGGTTCTTTGTTTCCCCTATCCCAAATATAGAAAAGAGTGTACACTGTCCCCGGTCACGAAGGAGGAGTCAATTCAAGTCAACATCCAAGTCGACTTGGATCGACTTGACGACTCCGAATTGACTCCCTCAAGACATGAATTGAAGTAAAATGGGTTGTAACTGTGTTGGAGCTCTGTGCCACAAGATGGGAGTCATATTTGGTGAAGCTCGCACACTCTACCAGCAGCAGCACAAACTCATGCAGTGGCTTGTCACCACATGATACGTGTTCTCATGACTCTTACTGCTAGTTTTTCTTGTGAGGAGTTCTAGCTGTTTGAAACTTTAGGATGCCAGGGCAATCTCCAATTTGGGTGTATGTTCCTCAGGAAGTCACATTCTGCCAGCCGGGTGTGATTTTTAGGGAGACACCTGGCCAGACTAGTTCTGTCCAATGCTGAGTAGCCATCCTTGGTATGTACCAAGAGGCTGGGCTCGCCCCTCAGGTGGCAGCGCGATCTTGGCGGGCATCACTCATGACCAAGAGTCACGCTTACTTGCTTGTGCTTAACTCTCACTCCTACTTCTCACTTGTAACCAACTCTCATATTTCCAACGTGGCATGAGCTTTGAGCCATGTCGTGTGTCTTGTGGGAATCTCCCCAACTCTCATGTCTCACAACCCTTGCTACACGTGCTTGAATAAGAAACTAATAGAATCAGAGAACGGAGGGTGCTACCCTCCCACACTCTTGCGCTCCTTGATCCTGGACCACTCTTGGAACACCGCATTGCCATGGTTGTTTCTTACAGCCGCAGCAGCATCGGCAGCGGTGACATTTTCCCCCAAGTCCACTGTTTCTGCCACATTCATATGATATTGGTGGCAACAGGACTAGTGGAGTTAGACCTCTGTCCATATCTCTCATATCCTAATCTTGGGGTGCCATGTTTTTCATCTTCATTCGCAACATCGTGAGCAGAAACAGCAGGTGGTGCACTGCTGGTTACTGTCGCGCCCCTCATGTGACTCCAGCGGCATTTTGAGATAGCAGCAATTCTATTGGGATGTTGCCACAGCAACGGCATCGATAACAGAGGCATCTACTTTGCATGGCTCCTTGAATCCTAACCTTGGGGTACTCTGGCTGCTGCATCTAGCCATAGCAGAATTGATAGAAGCGGCATTTATCCCCTTTCCTACAGTTTTCACACCAACCCCATGACTGCGGTGACACAAAAAAACATTAGTTTTAGTGCTGCATGTGGATATCATGCCCTACTCCCATGACTACCCCACTGTCACTGCCACTCTCATGCACAACAGTGGTGGCACTAGCAGCACTTGGTGCACTATTCAGTCCCAGTGCCTTAATATTTGGGCAGCTCCTCTGTTGCCGCAACCCTTGGGACCACGGTGACAGCAACAGCAGTAGCGACATTTAACCCCTGTCCCCGGTTCTCACCAGACCTCCACCAGCACGCTCCTCTAAGGGTTCTTGCACCAGCAGCAACAGCGGCATCCTCATAGTAATAGCAGCAATAGCAGCGGCATCCTCCAACAGTGCATAGGCCTCAAATTCAGCTCCAAATTCATCTCTCAATGTTGGTTTTCCAGCCTCGTCACCTTCATACGGTGGGGCATGCAACTACAAGGAGGGCTCGTCACGAGGAGCACCACAAGTCATTGCTGGCAGGCCCGGATGAGAACAATGACAACGCACCCCTGTGCTATCAGCTGAGTATTGGCATGACAACATTCACCGTGTTGAGGAGGTGCGAGATCGAGAGATGGAGTAACATTGCATTCGGCAAAGTGTCGCTTTGATTCTCCTCCAGGGATGCAACCTCTCTTGTCACAGCCTCCTCCGGACTATACTTTGGATAAATTTCCAGCCAGTGCAGCTAGAAAACATGAGCAGCCAGGACATGTTCCCCTTCTCATTACACACTTTGACACACTTAACCTTGCCACGGCAGTGCTAGACGCTGCAGCAGGTGCAGCCGCCACGTTCTCCACCACTGCCTGTGCCAGCAAAACCCCCACTAGCACAGCAGTTGGGCAGGTGATAGTTGCATACTCTGAAGCAGCTACCTTGTACTTTCTTCTGAAAGCTACTGCAGCCAACATTGTTGTGCAGGTTTCTTCTGTATCTTCTCTTCTTGCTACTGCTGCCGCCACAGTAGCTGACAACACCTCTGTCGCAGTCAGCTCCATTTGCACATCCACTGCTAGAGCAGTTATTACCCCCACTGGCGAGCCCCGGATGCTATCACACCACACAGGAACTAGTGTGCTAGTTGCATCTTTAGCTGTTATCAGTGTTGGCACCGCAGTAACTGGACTGCTGTGCCTTCTTGTGGCTGTCGTTTCCTGGACTTCTATATTTGCCTTGTCCACAGCAGTCATTGTCTTGCCACTCATCTCTCTGCTTCCTCGGTAATAGAGTGGTGAACACCCCACCTTGTACATTTGCATGGTTTTTTCACCTGCATCTACTCATCCTGCACTCCTCTTCCATCTCACACTCTGTTCACCGTGCCCGATGCCAAAGACACCGTTGAGGCCTTTCAGGCTGCCCTGCATGAGGCTCGGGCTGATCACCGTCGGCTCCAAGAGAAGCATCAGCACAACATCAATGTCAAGGCTGAGATGGCTACTGCTGTAGCTGAGCTAGTCATCAAGCCCCTTTATGCAATGCCTTCTTTTGCTGGTTCTGTGAGTGCCGTGGATGCTGGAGGTTGTATGGTTGCTGGAGGTGCCATGGTTGCTTGAGATGCTGTGGATTCCGCTTCCAACTCTAGATCCACTGCTTTAGGAGGCACTGCAAGCAACCCCATGATGCCTCCCAAGGGACAGATCGCATCCAATCCCTTGCAGCCTCCCCCCTTTCTGCCACAGAGGCAGAAGGATTTCGAAAAATCTCCACAGCATTTCACACCCAAACTGACATTTTCCTCATGGGAGACGCATTTCAGCTCTTAGGCACAATGTGATCTCCTTCGGAAATTCCACTCCCCTATTCATCCCACTGTCACACCTCCCTTCAGCCCTTTTCCCAATGAAGCTGCTCGTGATGTCTGTTCCCTTATTGTAGATGGTCTCGATGATCTCTTGGATGTTATTTGCACATATAATGCTGACACTGCATGACGCAACCCTGCTGATCCCATTGGCGCATATGCACTCATCTGCTGCCACAAAACGATCACTGGTCACTCTGCCCAGATTGCTCTCGCTGTGCAGTGAAACCAACTGTGCATGATGGGCAATGAATCAGGTGACGCTTACTGGGCACACAGTCTGTGTCTCCTCCATGACCTGAGCAAAGCCACAAATGGACAACTCTCTGCCAGTATTTCCATTCTTGCTGGGCTAACTTCATATTAATCTGACCCGTAGTACACGTCCCTCACACTAAGCTTGAACACCTTGCATCTGAGCCTGTTTCACCCAACTCACCCCCAATGAGCTTACAGCTGGACATCTCACATAATGGTGGAAAAACATGTACAACAAACGTCTCCATTGCACCCTTGTGGCAACAGTAACCACATCATCCTCTTCAACTGAAGCCACGTCCTCTTGTACATAGGCCACATCAACTACTTCCACTGTCACCACCCACCAAGCAACAATCACTTTACTACTGGCCCGATGCGTGCAATGATGGGAAATTGCCCAATCCACTTCGATTTAATTCTTTGTGCCCCTAGCAACTTTAGCCAAAGATTCCTAGTGCTAAGCAGCACTTTGTCATCGATGTTAAATGAGACCTCACGACGACTTTTGTCGGCATATGCCTTTTGTCGTTGTCGAGCAGCTTGAAGGTGACCATTCGTCTCCTGTAACAAGGAGTCAATGCACTCGGCAAAGGCTTGAGCAGAAGGAACCTGTCCCTTGTACTCCCGCTCTTCACCAATGAAGAGCGTACCATTGGATGCCGACCACTGTTCAACAAAAACGGTGTGAATTGTGTAGACTTGTTCACCGCGTTATTCACCGCAAACTCTGCCGGTGCTAGGAATTCGTCCAAGTCAATCATGGCACTATCCACGTAGATGCGGAGTATTTCTTCCAAAGTGTGGTTCATACACTGTGTTTATCCGTCAGTTTGAGGGTGAAGTGCTATTGACATTTGCAACTCGCTGCCAAAGTACTCGTGCATCTTTTGCAAGAGCTTACTAGCAATTTCTTTTATCTCGATCAGAGATCATGCGCAACCGCAAGCTGTGGTACTTTACGACACTCTCAAAGATAAGACAAGCAGTCTCCTCCGCATTCACATCCCTATTTGTAGGAATGAAGTGTGTCATCTTCGTTAGAAGATCCACAAACATGACCTCGTGTACTGTGGCCATGAGCAGTGTCGAGAAGACCTGTCATGAAGTCCATGCCGACACACTCCCATGGAGTCCTAGGAATGGGAAGTTGTTGGAGGAGTCCAGCAAGCTTCTCGTTACTAGCCTGATTCCGAAGACATGGGTCGCATATCATCCAATACTTACAGACATCAACATTCCATCCTGGCCACCAATAGTGGTCCGAGAGTGCTTGTCCGTTCTTTCGAGGTCCCACATGATTTGCGACCAGCGGGTCATGGAACTGAGAGACAATCTTTGCTCGAAGGTCTTCCGAGTTTGGCACAATAAATTGTTCACCGTGCCAAAAGAATCCTGTGGAGTCTTGAAACCAAGAATCCACAAAGTATCTCATCCGAATTCTGTTGAAAAACCGTTGTAGTGGATAATCTCTAGAGGTGGTTGCCGCAGAGGTGTCGGGGGCTCTGGTGTTTGCACGGTTGCCATCCTAATGGCCTGTTAAAGTTTTACATAACAGAATCTTAAGGAATCTTCAGATGCAGTATCCTGATAGATCTGCTCTTTGATGCTTTACAGAATTGTTGGTGATGACCTCTCAGGCATGTGTTACCACTCATACACACACAGGCACTCTTGCCTTAGTAATGTCATTGACTGTGCGATTCAAGAGTATGAGCTGAAGACACACTTACATGACTCGTCTCACAAGCTTTTCAACGGTACCAAGCTTGTTCAAAATGATCTCACACAGACAAAGTAATTGCAAATACAAACCTATGGCTACTTATCTGTCTGTACTAGCTAAGAGCAGAAAAATACAAGTGTTGACATAGTCCACTATCCTTGTGTCTTCCAGTTCTCAGTCACATGATCTTTCGGATGCCGCTCGATGATCTTCGATCATCAGCAGACCGAGGTTGGCAGATGCCCAGCGCCCTCGGTGTGATCCACGGACGAGATCGTCCGGATGTGCGGTAGCTTCTCATGGTCGTCGATCTGTCTCCAGCATTTGTCTCGAGGTGACCGAATGACCACACCTTTCGATTCAGCAACGGCTCTGATCACTCCAACTGCCCTCGCAAAGATTCGTGATCACAGGATCCATCTTTAGAAAGAACAATATCTTCCGCGTGCTCCTTTTCCTTGCCACGTCAGCAGACTCAGAGTCGAGAGGAGCTCACACTCGCACTCTCGCTTCGTCTGCCAGACCACACACCCTTGTTGGTCCAAAACCTGCCAAAATGCTTCGCTTCCAGTACCATGATCCAATCAGCTCTCCGGAGCTCCAATAGGATGAGTAGAGTGAATAGGGCTGCGGATGGATGGATCAGTGGGATGCCTAAAGAGTCCTGCCCACAGCCATACCATGCCCTGCCATGTAGGATAGACAAGAGGGTTGAGAGAGAGATAGGGATCTCTCTCTCGGCCCTCTTGTTTCATTTTTGTTGTTGTTGTGCCGAGCCCAGTAGATTGTTGGATCAAGGCAATCTGACGGCTGTCCTTTTTCCAACATGGCCATAAAACACCCACCGACCTTGGAGGTTGCTTTAATTTCCACAGACGTTCGACTTAGTGGATTGGCCACATTGATGCGTCCTGGTCGATATTCCCATGTGAACGAGAATCGGCTCACGTACTCGCTTTGACGCGCTTGTTGTCTTGACAGGTTCAGTTGCGTTTGGAAAAACACCAATGGGTTATGGTCGGTCACGACCGTCACACCTCCTTCAGCACCCTTGAGGTAACAACGCCACATCTTGAAAGCGTGTACTACTGCAAGGAGCTATTGATCCTCAATTGTATACCGCGTTTCCGTGGGGATGAGCTTCTGGCTCTCATAAGCAACTGGGTGAATGTTCTGCATGAGGACGGCTCCGAGTCCAACCATTGACGTATCACATCGAACCTCCCACGGTTGCGATGGGTCCTGAAGAGCTAGGACGTGCACTGTGGACAGAAGTTTTTTAACTTTGAGAAACGTGTTCTCACAATCAGATGTCCATTCCCGGTGCATGTATTTTCGCATGAGCCTGGTTAGCGCTGCAACGAGGGTTGAATACACTTGCATAAACCGTTGAAATTAGCTTGCAATGCCAAAGAAAGACCAAATTTGTCTAAAATTTCTCCGGAGTGGCCAGTCTACAATGACTTGGACCTTTTGTGGGTCGACACAGATGTTGTCCTTGCCGACGATGTGTCCATGGTATTCGAGCTCATCTTGTGCAAACTTGGACTTGATCACTTTCTCATAGAACTTTTGCACAGATGTTCTATGTACTCTTCCATTGATTTAGAGAAAATCAGGATGTCATCCAAGTAAAAAAAGACAAACTAACCAAGTTGCTTGTCAAATGTTCAGTTCATGAGGAAAAAAAGAAAAGGAAGGGGGGACCTCGTCACCCCCTCTGCAGTTTTGCAACTCCATAGCTACACAGATTGTGTCCAGCTCTGCAGCAAAGCTGTTGCATAAAAATGCTGCATAAAACAACAGCCATGACTATTGTTGTGCATCACTGCTATTGCGACGGCCGCTGCCGTAGCTACTGTCGCTGCTACAACGCTGCTGCTGTTGTTGTGGCTACTTGCGCTACAACAATTGCAATTCTTTTGCTGCTGCCACCGCACTATTGCCACTGCCAGCGGCTGCTGCTGCTGCTCACTGCCGCTGCCGTTGCTCGCCTCTGCTGCTGCTATGTGCTACTTCTACTCGCAGTCCCTGTTGCAAGCTACTATTTTGAGCTACTTCTTTCCCTTTTTTCCCATGTTACTGGGCATAACCATACAAGGTGGTGCTCTTACCCGGTGTTGCCGCTGCCGCTCTGTGTGGATGCAGCAAATTGTTGTCGCTGCTTTTGCTTTAGAAACCGTGGGGTGATGAAGTTGCTACTAACGTTGTGTAACTGCTATCGACGTCGGCTGCGACGGGCACCATGATACGGCTGTTGCAGTTACTCTAACTACTTATGTTGATTTTGCGTCTCTCCAATTGAATCGGCTCAACGAGAAAGGTCTCGCTGCTCTCATACCAAGAGAATATGTTAGGAGGCTTCCTAGCTTTGCTCATGCTGATATGGAAAACTTTCCAATCAGCTCACGCACAAGCAAGGAAGCTGGTGCAAGAAACAACACAGGTTAGGCCAGGATGACGCGCAAAGTCTTAAAGGCTCCAATAGCTTAGTAATGTAAAGACAAATGACAACTGACAAGCACACAACATAAATACCTACCGCGGTGCACAACGGGTGACGCAAGGGTAGTGTAAGTGTGTCCTTACACTGGCCCAAAAGTATTGTTTTGGCCATAACTCTGCGCACAGTCATCCAACTGCTACACCGTCTAAACCTAAACATGAAAAACCCCAAGTTAGACACCACAAATGGTAACAATCATGGGTCTTGCATCAATGTTTGGACACGCATTGCAAAACATGCAAATCGGGCTCAAGAGCCGGTCCACCGAGAAAACTCTAGCGCCTGTAGGAAACTGCTGAGCACCCCAGCAAGCACCCGGGACTGTGTGGTAGCTGTTTGGCAGCTGCCGGTGGGTGGATCCAACACCTGTCAGTGCGCAAGCGCAAGCTGGGTTTGCATGAGGGATCTGAATGAGCATGGCCACGACCGAGTGGTCACAGTAAGCTGGACAGACAGACGGGGATGACTCACATCACAACAAAAGGAACAAGTGAGTGGGAGAGTGAGAAGCCATGGATTTATTGTAAAGCTCGCTTTAAAAAGGCTTACGAGTGGTAAGTGGTTGGGTGGAGCGAGGCTTTAAGACGGTGAGAGAGCCCCTCCTGGAGCATCATGTACAAGGTGTGGCCACCACTGAGAAGATGTGTGGAAGCTTCTTAGCAACACAGCCGGTGACTAGGCGTTAGTGCCTGGTCAGACGGTGACGACGGTCATAAGTGGTACACACGACGGCAAGAGTTTGGCTAGGAGACACAAGGCAAAGTGTCAGAATGCTTCAATAGCATTTTCAGAGAGAAATGACAAATGACAGGTCCATGGTATAAGTACCTGCCGCGGCGCACGGTGAGTGTCGCACGCGGCAGTGCATGGTCTGTCCTAAAACTGGCCCAAAACCACTGTTTTAGCCGTAACTCAGCGTAGACAAGTCAGAACGCTATGCCATCTGAACCCAAACGTGCATAATCACAAGCCAGACGCTACAACTGGTCACATGCATGCATGCAGCATCATAAGGTGGACACACAATGCAAAAACATGGAAATCAGGCCCACGACCAGTCCACCGATAAACTCCTACGTGCTGCAAAAAAACTGCAGAAGGTCCCAGACAACGTCCAGGACTCTAGGGCGGCCGTCGGTCAGCTCCAAACTGGTTTGGAGCTGACCGACAACCCAGGTGGCACCTGTACGTCGTCTAGTGGTGGACCCAGGTGGCACCTGTACGTTGTCCACCACTAGAGGACGTACAGGTGCCACCTGGGTCTGCATCAGGGATCGACACGGGCATGGACACAGCCAAGTGGTCACAGTAAATTGTACAGGTCGACAACAACATAACAAATCACAAAACTCCCCCATGACCCGATGGTACGCATGTCCATACACGTGCAGCACTGAAGTGAGTGCAACAACGAGTGCAGCAACGGTCCTGACATAGACACTAACACACCCCACACTCAACCACTCTCAGGCAAGGGGTGAAGTCCAACAGTTGGAATGGCCACCAAATACTTCCCGCACACCAGTGCCTTCCTCAAGAAATCAACACGATGCATGTCAGTGCCGACCCATATGACGGAGATCACGTGCCACTCCACCAGATCACGCACGAAGTGATGCTTGACTGCATTGTACTTCATGCGAGCATGAAAGACACCAAAATCATTTGCAATGGCAAGAGCACTCTGGTTGTCGCAGCAAGGCACAATGACGGGCACTGACTGACCCAGCTCAAGGAACAAGCACTGCAACCACACTGCCTCAGCAGCCCTTACACCCAGAGTAATATAATCAGCCTCTGAAAAACTACGTGCAATGCAGACCTTCTTCCCGTTGGGCTAGGACACGTAGCCGGTGCGACTGCGTCAATCTAGACTCAAGGCCCACTCGTTGTCGGTGTAGCCCTCAAGAACCACCAAACACTGCCAATGAAAGCAGATTCCGAGACATGGTGTGGAGACCACATACCACACCACTTGCACAGCCGCATGAAGGGCTCTAGCACGTGGAGCCTACGAGAAATATGCAAGGAGGTTGACGGCAAATGCGATGTCGGGGCGTGTGGTGGTGGCCAGGTACATGAGAGATCCGATGAGGCGAAGGTACAAGGTCACATCCATTGTCTCCCCCAGCTGTGTGGGGTCGTTCACATATAGGGCATCCTACCCATCAGGTGTGAGAGGTGTGGAGGCAGTGGGCGCTTCGCCAAGGAGGTCACTGCAGTGCTCCCCCACAACACGTGCGTATCGGGCCTGCTACAGCTGAAGAACCCGGCGTCTTTGGTCTCACACGATCTCCATGCCAAGAAACACCACTACAGGACCGAGATCCTTCATCCTGTAGTAAGTCTAAAGACCGCTTTGGCTTCCTTCACAGCCTCCATGGAAAGAGACGCAATAAGAAGGTCATCCACATAGACCTCTATGGCGGTGAACCGCTCAGGCGTCCTTCGGATAAAGAGAGAGGGATCTCCCTCGCTCTGCACATATCCTGCACAAGTCAGGGTGCCAGTAATCTCCTGGTTCTAGCATCGAGGAGACTGATTGAAGTTGTACAAGGACTTGCACAAGTGCCAGACCTTGTCACCGTCCTCAAAGCCTAGTGGTTGGGCCACGTAAATCTCCTCATCCCCAGAGCCATGGAGGAACGCATTGTTCACGTCCATCTGGTGTAGTTCCCAGTCATGCTGAGCCACCACACCAAACAGAGCACGAGCTGAGGTCATGCGGCCGGCTAGGGCAAAGGTTTCACTGAAATCAATGCCCTCAATCTGAGAATACCCCTTGACGACCAAGCGAGCCTTGTGGCGATCCAACAAGCCATCCGGCTCCACTTTCTTACAAAAGACCCACTTGACCTGAACAGCCTTCCTCCAGGGTAGAAGGTCGACTAGCTCGTAAACTCCGTGCTCTCTAATGGCATGGAGCTCATCCTTGCAAGTTGCTCACCAGGCGTCTGCATCCTCTGATGAGACAGCTTCCCTCAGTGTGCCCAAATCATGCAACATAGAGGGAGAACTCTGAGTGGCAAGTGTACACGCCTCAGAGCTGGGACTGACGACCACGAGGTCAGCTGTTGCATCACAAACGATACGAAACCCGCGAGTGACCAGATCCTATCCTACAGGATACGCAGGCCTAAGGCCTTTGTGCCAGGATCACCACTCGCAACGCTGCGAGTGGAGCACATGGGTGCAGGATATAACACCCCCTGGACTTCGAAGACCAACGGTCGAAGAGGGCCGTCGGGCTCACTTGAGTAACCTGGGCTTGAGGGGCTCACCTCAGGCTCATGGACAGGCATGACCACATCCAGTGAGGACTGATGCAAAGGAAGAGGTGATGTAGTGTAAGGAGATGCTGGTAAAATGATTGGAGACTCAGTACTGGGTGTGGCAGTAGGTGCAGGATTCGAGGCAGGACCACGCACAGAGGCAGGAGTGTTGGCGGACATGGGTAGAATCATGGGTACCTGTGGAGTGCAAGGGAACAGGGATAGAAACTGGCTGGGTTGGAGAGGTCTCTGAGCCGACAGCGATGATCGCTGGGTCATCAAGAGACGAAGACCGAGAAGTGGAGGGATTCGAATTTACACATCAGCCAGACGAGACATGCTCATAGGCCCAGACTCCTCCTTCCGTCGAGAAGCCTCACATGTAGGAACGTGCATGATGGACATCAACATGATCGACGTTAGGTCACGGTAAGTGAGAAACTCAAAGAAGAACGTGTCGCGTGACTCAACGATACGACTACATGCGGGGTCCTAGAAACGCTATGCCTTTGACAGTGGGGAGATGCCCACGAAGACACACAAGCAACCCCACGGGGAGACCTTGGACCCATGCTGGTCCTTGTTCTACCACACTAAAGCCACGTATCCCCAGACAGGAGCCAGACATAGGTTAGCACGGTGCCCAAACCAGAGCTCGTACGGTGTAACGCTGTCCGGAAGGGGACCGTGTGGGAGGTGGTTCCAGACCCACATCATGTAAGCGAATCCTTCAAAGGCGAAGGACTCTAGAAGACCGCACTCAGACCTTATAGCACAAACCGCATCCTCCATGGTGCAATCCTAATGCTCATTGGCACCATTCTGCTGAGGAGTTGCAGGAGCTGAGACCTAGTGAAAAACGTCGTGCTCGGCAAAGAAACTGTCCATCTTGCCGAGAAACCTGCCGTTGCGATCCGAACGAAAGGTGTACAGCGTGTGGCAGGACTGATGCTCAACCATGACTAGCTAGAGGCTAACCACAAAAGCGGTGTCACTCTTTTGGCGCAGGCTGTAGACCCACCGCATCCGGGTGAAGTCATCAGTCAGGATCATGACGTAATAGTCCCGATCCGACAAAGACTCGATAGGATGAGGACCGAGAAGGTCCGAATGGACCAACTCGAGGGGGCGAAGTGCTCGAGAACGGGAGTCAGGGTAGGTACAATGATGCATCTTATCCTGAGCGCAAAACAGACAATCGGTATTGGGTGGCTTCTTGAGAGAAGCCACGTCAAGACCGTGTGCGGGCTGTGTCCAAATGAGCTTCAACACAGTGTCAGAGTACACATGACACAGGCGACGATGCAGCTGTTGCTCGTGCTCAGCAGACAGAACACCACTGACAAACACACAAGTAGGAGGAGAAGGGGAGCAAGAAGAAGAAGAAATCTGAGTTACACGGTACAGATCATCCACAACGGAGGCACGAAGAACAATGGCACGAGTATTAACAGTTGTCACAGTCACGGAGTCTGTAGTATGCTCTACAGAGAGTCCCATCAGTGTACAGGCATGCACAAATTGCAAGCTGAGCTCAAGGTCAGGCACAAAAAGCACCTCAGAAAGACACAGGGGGCCAGACAAACCATCAAAGCACACAACCCGAACACCCTGGACAGGCAGTGAATGACTAGAGCCTATGCAAACGGAGTGAACGAACGCAACAGGACCAAGAATAACAAAGTCACTACGACGACAGGTCATGTGATGAGTGGCACCAGAATTGATGTTCCAAGTGCCACCGGGATCACGATCGGAGGACATCATTGTACAATGGGCAATGGAACACTCGGCCTCAGACGGGCGCTGAGCAATAGGGGAGGAGAACCAACAAAGGGCACAGAGATGAGGCTCATGAATCCAATCGGTAGTGTCAGGCCCATCATCATCACATACAAGCTGTGCCCCCCAAGAGGAGTCATCAAGAGCTATAAGAACAGACAAACAAACAGTCTGTGAACCACCCGGCAGTGACGACACACTCGCACATCCCTGAAAACAAAATGCCTGAAGGTGACAGAGCTCGACGATGGTGCGGTCACGTGGGTTTGGGTCACCACTGCTCACCGGTGGAGAATCGAGAACTGCTGCGGTCGTGGTCGCTATGCGACTAGCGGTTGTGCTGCTCGACGTAGACCACTATGAGTGTGCAGCTTGAAGACCACAAGTGACCCGCGCCCAGTTGAGGGGTTGCTGGCACTTGGTGTTGTGATGAGCACCTCCACAGTTGTAGCAGTGAACAATACGTCCACTGCTACAGTCCGATGACTGCTGCTGCTGGGACAACTGCTGGCCCAAACCACTCCTTTTCTTGCCCTTCTTCCCTTGTGCCGGTATTGCCATACCCTGCATCTAAGTTGGGGTAATCGGGGTGGATGGGAAAGAGGAGGATGTGCCGGAGGATGGAGAAGTGGACTGCAAGAGTAGTGTTGATGGCGATGCGACGACCGCTGCAACAAGGGGACTCTCGTGATGGGACACGGCTGCCTCACGGGCGGAAGTCACCTAGAGGAAAAGCTGATCCGTCCAAGGAAGAAGCTGGAGGGAGGTGGAGAAAGGCTTGAGCACGGCGTCTTTGTACCCCAAGACGATGTATGCATGCTCGAGGCAAACTCCGATCATGAGCGTGCGAAGCACCCACAACTGTGTACCTCCTAAGGTCCTAAGGCGCGTGTAGATGCGCATGGCACATCGCCCGTAATCGACTATGAGCTCATTAGGTCCCTAGCAAAGGGAGTGGAAGGTGTGAATGTGAGCCGCGTGGGTAGTGTGCGTCTCTGCAGCAAGAAGGAGCAAAGCTAGGTCCCAGTCCCGACGTGGATCAGCACCCGCGCTTGTGCCGGCCTCTCCCAGGAAAGGGCAAAAGTCCACAACAGTCTCGCGCGGCATGGCATAAAGAACCTCCTCGCATCACCCTAGCCGCTCTCAGCACCTGAGCGCAATCCGTAATCTGGTACGGACTGTGATAGTAGGGCCAGACCCCCTCTGAAGTGACCCAGACCTAGAAAAGAGTCTCCGAGTAGTCAAAGCCGTCAAAGCGTGCGGGCGATTTCTCCGAGTCCTTGGGTTGTCGCTCCGTGCGGAGAGCAACCACAGGCTGAGAAGGAAGAGGGATGGGGAAAACATCGGGACAAGAGAAGTTACCGAGGTAGGGATCAGGCAAGGATCAGATGACAGATGTCTATGGGGTCCAAGAACTCGTCAGAAGCTGGTAGAGATGCTCTTGAATCACTCGAATCTCCCTCTCGTGAGTGTCATCCTCCATACCGGGCATGTCATAGTCCTCATCCCAAGGATCAAAAGGTGGCGGGCCGCGTCCTACTGCGGTCTCCTGTGCAGATGTTGATTGCTGTGCAGAAGGTACAACACTGCCGACTCCCTTCGGGGTCTGCTGTGGGGACGTGGACTGACCACGAAGATGCTCAGTGAGATCACCCTGGGAGCGTACAAATGGCATCACTTTGCTACTCGTACAGACGACGCATCTCATCCAGCTGACTCCGCAGGTCCTCAATAACTTGCGAGCATGGGCTCATGACCCCTGAGAAGGAGGAAGAGGGATCTGGTGGTCCTTTGTCCTTGTCACCGGTCGGAGCCATGTCAACGCTCGGTATGAACCGGGATGTCAAACCGGACAGATTGCAAAATCGGCAGTGGTACTTGAGGAGTTGAAACGGTGGCAACTTCTGACTTTCCGACCCCAAATAGGACACCCTGGGAGCAATCATGCAAGATCTCCATGTCTAGGATAACTCGGGCAGTTTCGAGATCCTTCATGTGCTAAACGATGTGCAACATGTCCTTGACACGTTGGATAGCAGCCATGTCTGGCAACGCAATGAGGAGATCGTCGACATAGACCATGATAGCGGTGAAGGTCTGGCCTCGCGGGCTGATGAACACAGCCGGGTCAGCAGTGCTGCGTAGGAGGCCGTAGCGGAGGAGCATGCAACTAATCTCTTGGTTCCAACACCAAGACAACTGCTTCAGGCCATAGAGGGCCTTCCGCAGCCACCAAACCTTCCCAGTGATGTCGTCGAAGCCTAGAGGCTACACCATGTAGAGCTCCTCTCCCTCTAGCGAGCCATGAAGGAGAGTATTGCTCGCGTCCATCTGATGCACCTCCCATCTGTGCTAGGCAACCAGGCTGAAGAGCGCTCGGTTAGTGGAGAATCCGCCAACTGGGGTAAAGATCTGGTCGTAATCAACCCTAGGGACCTGAGCAAACGCCTTGGCTATAAGGCGGGCCTTGTACTTGTCTAAGGACCCGTCCGGCTTCCATTTGCACCGGGAGATCGATTTGGCACCGATGGCCTTCCGACCTGGAGGGAGATTGACGAGGTCATACACATGGTGTTGCCGGATGAAATGAGCTTGTCCGCGTAGGCAGCATCCCAGTGTGCAGCCTCAAGGGAGGCTCGAGCCTCGCGTAGGGTGGATGGGTCCTCCAGGCGTGCTGTAGAGCGGAGTGCAAGGGTGTGTGTATCTCAAGCTCCAAGTAGGATGCGAGTGAGTGCAGTCGTGATGGCATGCCAATACTCGTGATGGAGCATGGCATAGCCTAGTGCGGATCCCGGATGGAGGGCTCCAATGATGGCCAAAGTCGTCAGGCCGAGGGCCTTGGTTCTTGGGTCCCCACTCACTATCGTAGGAGTGGGAGAGACACCTGGGGCGACAAGAGGCCGAGGCGCCACAGGGCGCGGTGTGGCGGTCTGCGCACTCACTGACGGCCTGGGTTGGAGACTGCCACCTGGACCACGCGTGTAGTGCAGTAGGGGATGAGATGGCACCGAGTCCGAGGTGTTGGCAAAGGCGGACAAAGTTGCTGGCACGAAGGGACCAGCGGACCCGGGCGGAGCTACCAACCCGGAGGGTCTAGTGGACATAGACGGTTCTGAAGGCCCGGAGGGACCAGCAGACGCGGACGAGACTGCTGGCCTGAATGGACCAGCAGACGCGGACGGGGCTGCCGGCACAGAGGGGCCAGCGGACGGGACTAGGGCTGCCAGCCTGGAAGGGCCAGTGGACGCAGACGGGTCTGCCGGCGCGAAGGGGTTGTTGGTGCAGAGGGGCCAGCGATGCAACTAGGGCTGCCGGCTCGAAGGAGCCAATGGACTCAACCGGGGCCGCCGGCCGCAAGGCACCGGCGGACGCGACTGGGGCTACCGGCTTGGCGGGACCAGTGGACAGTGCTAAGGGTACTGGCCCTGAGGGACAAGGTGATGTGTCACCCGGAAGCGGCAAGACGGAGGACGGACTCACCACTCCCCCATGCGACAGGAGGGACATCAACAAGCCGGAGCGAATGAGGTCGCGAGGAAACAGCTCCTCAAAGAAGAGGACATCGCAGGAATCGATGATGCAATGCCGGGAGGGATCCTAGAAGGGCCAGGCTTTAGAGTCACGGGAGACATCGAGGAAGGTGCAAGGACGTCTGTGGGGGGCGAGCTTGCCACCCTCTTGCGGTGTGGGCAGCCACATAATGGCCACGCAGCCCTAGACGCGAGCCGGGCAGAGGTCAGCCCGCTGACCGCACCAATGCTGGTACGGTGTGGACTGGCGGGGAAGAGAGCCGTGGAGAATCCGGTTCCAGACCCACGTCATGTAGGCCATGGCTTCAAAGTAGAAGCCATCGGAGAGGCCAGATTCGACCCGCATGGTGCGGACAGCGTCAGCCATGGTGCGGTTCTACCGCTCGAAGACGTTGTTCTGGGCTGGTGTGAAAGGCGCCGATGTCTCCTGGTAGATACCGCGAGAGGTGAGAACAATCGTGGTCTCTCCCATGTACTCGCCACTACGATCGGAGTAAAAGAGGTGAAGAGGCCGACCACATTCGTGCTCTGCACGGACAAGCCAGTCCTGCATGGAAAGAGCAATATCGCTTTTCTGACAAAGGCAAAAGGCCCAGCGGTAGCGAGAGTAGTCGCCAGTGAGGGTAAGGACATAGCGTCCATGCTCCCTGACGGACTCGGTAGGGAGAGGACCCATGACATCGGAATAAACCAGGTCAAGAGGGGCAGATGCATGGGAGAACAACTGAGGCGATTTTGACCGGTGCATCTTGCTTTGAGCGTAATCAATGCACTCTATGTGGCACCGCCACGGGAAGGAGTCCGGGTCAAGGCCCTTGGCCGGCTGGGTGCGGAGCATGCTATCCACGGCAGCAGATTGGACATGGCATAGGCGGCGGTGTAAGAGACGTGTCTGCTGCGGTGAGGGTGTGCTGGTGACAAACACATGGTCTATGGCGGCCGACAGGGAGGGGACGAAGGGAGCGGAGGACAGACGAGGCATGTGCCACAAGTTGCCACGGGAGGAGGCGTGCAGAACGACAAGACCAGACGAATGTATTGACATAGTTCCAATGCCACACGAGTGCAGAACGTCCATGCTCATGCAGTCAAGGGCAGTGATGGACAGGAACTAAGCCCAAGACCTAGGACGAAGAGGACATCAGTCAGGAAGACATCAGCGGCAGGACCACGGAAACAAACGACACCGACATCGCGGACAGGTAACACTTGTCCGAAGCCCGTCCGGATACATCGACGTTGGTGTATCCGTCGATGGCACCGCACTTGATGGTCAAGAGCACGGCAAGAGGGGGTGGAGCAGAGGTGCCTAGGAGACAGAGGATGTCCTTGACCCGCTCCTAGTAAGAGGTGACCATCTCGGTCTCCCCCATGTGCAGGGAGTTGAGCTCCCGTAACAGACGGTTGGTCTCACCCTCGTTGGATAGGCGATCGGGACGGGTAAGGACATGCCATGCGGCTGCAGTGTCTGGGGTCCCGCTAGAAGTGAAGTCGCCCAGGAAGGGCTCTATGGCTAGGCGTGATGCCGGAGGAGCGACTGGGACGAGGGCGTGTACGGTGCGACCAGCATCATACAATTGGTCGGCTTGGGTGGAGTCGTACGGAAGAGTGTACTATGCCCAAAGGCCCTCACCCTATGCCCAGATGCGAAAGCTAACCTCCTAGCTCCGGAACTATTTGCCGGTCTGAAGCGGTGGGAGCGAGGTCTCAAAGTCCTTTGGCCTGCGGCCGGCACATAGAGTGGGGCCAAAAACAGAGGACACTGTTTGTCCTCGGCGCTGGGTCTGCTGCTGCGCCAGGTAATGTGTGGCAGCAGACAAAGCGAGGCTAGCGTACCCGGGAGGAAGGAAGGACGACAGGGCACCGGTGTGTGTATGCGATGCTAGCGGCTGCAGTGTTGCAAGTTGTTGTGTTAGTGCGGCAAGCTGTTGCTGAATGGTGGCCAATGGATAAGAGGAGCCGACGATGAAGATTGTGGAATGTTGTTGTTGCTGCTGTTGATACTACTACTACTGCTGCTACTATTCCTATTGTTCATTCTGCTACTACTACTACTACTGCTGCTACTGTTGCTGCTGTTGCTGCTGTTGTTACTACTTCTGTTGCTATTGCTCTTGCTGCTGCTGCTGCTGTTGCTACTGCAACTGGTGCAAGAAAGGGGGACCCCTCCCCTCTTGGGCAGTTAGCCATGGTGTCTTATTGGCCCTGCTTGTTCCCCTTTTTTTCTTTTTTGTTGTGTGCTGCTTATGTCAATAGTGACGTCAATAGTGATGTCATCCTAGGCTGGTTGACATCAGCAGCTACTGTTGCATTATCTATAGAGTTGCTGATGTAGATTGATTTTTCTTGTTAATGATGTCGGCAATGACGTCAGTAGTGATGTCAGTAGTGACGTCAGCAGTGATATCAGCAATGACGTCAACAGTGACGTCAATTGAGAATTGCAAACATCAGCAATGGCTATTTCTAGAGCCGCTGTTGTGTCAACTGTAGGGTGACTTCTGCTACTGCTGCTGCTGCAGCTACTACTGCTGCTGCCGCTGCTACTACTACTACTACTACTACTGCTGGTTTACTACTACAGCTACTGCTACTGCTGATGCTACAGCTGCTACGGCTTTCTTTGTAGCAGCGGTTGTTCCTTTTGCTGCAATTGCTACTGCTACTGCTGCGTATGCTACTGGAGTAGCAGCAGCTGCTACTGTTGCTGTAGTATAGTAGCAGCTGCTACTGCTGCTACTGTTGAGCTACTACATGTTGCTGCGGCTGCTATGGCTGCTGCAGTGACTGTGGTGGTGGCCGCAACCGTTGCAGAGCCACCTGTAGGGTGGGGGATTTTTTCGTGTGTTTCCCTTTTTTTGTTTTTTTTTTCTTTGGTCGTCACAACGAGCTTGCTACTCGTTGCGAGCCGCGAGCTGCGAGCAGCGAGCTTGCTGCTCGTTGCTCACTGCTTGCTGCGGGTTGCGATCAGCGAGCTCGCTGCTCGTTGCAAGCAACGGGCTGCGAGCAGCAGCAGCTGTAATTGCTGTTGTTGCTAGCTGCAGCTACTGCTAGCCGCTGCTGCAATCGCTGCTGCTTGCTACTGCAGGCTGCTGCTGGCTGATGCGGGCTTATGCTCCTTGTTGCTGCTGCTACTGTGAGCTACTGTTGCGCACTGCTCCTACTGCACGATGCTGCTACAGGCTGCTATTGTTGCGGGCTGCTACTGTTGCGGGCTGCTGTTGCTACGAGCTACCGCGGAATACTACTGTTGCCGGGTGTTGTTGCTGAGCACAGCTACTGCTAGATGCTGTTGCCACTGCTCACTGTTGTTGCTGTTGCTACTTGTAGCACACTTACACCTAGTTGACATTGCGACGTGCGTTGCCATGGTGGTGCGTGACGATGCTCGCCGCTCACCTCCTTGGGTCATGCATGAGGGTCAGTGTTGCCGAAAAAATCCGGTAGCATTTCCCTTGGCCCTATGGCCGTGGGGAAGATTTTGACGCCGCCACAAGACTAGTCAATGCTGCCGAACAAATCCGGCAGCATTTCCCCTACACTGGCGTGTGTAGGGGTCTGACGGTCTTGTCTGGCACCTGTACGCCACTCTTCTGCTGTTGCTGCTACGTGCCGGCTCTGATACCAAGCTAGAATTCCTAGGCAGCAAGTTGGGACAGCAACGTTGTTTATGGAGCGTGCAAGCATCCACGCTCGCTGCTTAGTCAGCTGCCCCCTCACTCTGCTGCTCTAGAATCTTAGTCTGAGTGCTCTGGGTTTGTTGCTCAGAGATGCGTGCGTCAGTGTATGCGCCAGAAAGCAGCCGAGAACTAGAAAGAACTGAATAAGGATCAAGAATGAGACACAATGGGAGACCCCTCCAAGAACTAGCCTTCCCCAGCTCTGTAGAACTTGTTACTCCACCATCCAATCAGAAAAAAGCTCTATTTTCAGGCTAGTAGGTTTTCTCGGTGAGCCCTGCCAAACGGCCGACAGCCCAAAAGCCGTGCGTCGTCCATTTTGCGTGAAAACTGGACCATACCGAAATACCGACGCTGCAAACGAATTCGTGTGGTCAGCAAAAAAAAAAGGTGAGGAATTATGGCTGCCCAAACCCAGGCAGCGCCTATACTAGTCCCCGGTGACAACAGTGCCACGCTAGCATGAGATTTATACCCTAAGCAATGCAGGACGCTGCAGACGCAATGGTATAGTCAGATCCAGCATTAGACACATGCAGATAGCATCCGCAGTGGCAGTGACCGCCGGTGGCCTGACCGCCGAGGAGGCCTGCTAATGGAGCTGAACACGTCGCCGGAGGGAGGAGGCTCTAGCGAACTGCGTGTAGTCCTTTGCGTGCGTCGGCTCCACCGGAAAACACTCCAGCAGCGTCAAGTCTCGCAGTCAGTCATCCTCACGCTGATGTACACAAGCTGGGAGGACACAGCAGAGCATAATGATGGATGTGAAAAAAAAACCAACAAGTCAGTCCACCGATGAACTCCTACGTACTGCAGAAAAACTGCTGAAGGTCCCAGACAACGTCCAGGACTCTAGGGCGGTCGTCGGTCTGCTCCAAACTGGTAGTCCACCACCAGACGATGCACTGGTGCCAACTGGGTACGCATCAGGGATCTGCACGAGCATGGACACAGCCATGTAACAAATCACAACAGTGTAGGCCGTGTCCAGCTATATTCCATACTAGAGATTTTTTAAGAGTTGTTGACAGGCCCACTGGCACGAGCGCCATGCTCTAGCATGGAGCCAACAAGAAACAGCAATGCTAGGCAGCAGGTTGGGGCAGCAGTGTTGTTGATGCAGCATGCGGTCTTCCACGCTAGTTGCTTAAGTCAGCTGCACCCTCAGTCTGTTGCTTTAGAGACTAAGTCTGGAAGCTCTGGGTTTGTTACTCAGAAGTGCGCGTGCCAGTGTTAGCGCCAGAAAGCAGCTGGAAACTGAAAGTAACTGGTTAGCAATGAAGAATGAACAATAATGGGAGACCCCTCCAAGTTCTAGCTCCCCCCCAGCTCTGTAGAGCTTGTTACTCAGCTAACCAGCCAATCAGGAAATAGACCTCTTTTCTGGCAGGCAGGGTTTTCTCGGTGAGCCCTATCAGACAGCCAACAGCCCAAAACCCGGGCGTCGTCCGTTTTGCCTGAAAACTGGACCATACCATAATACCGCACTGTGAACGCAGTCGTGCAGTCAGAAACAGCTAGAAAGATAGTAGCAAGGAGTTATGGCTGCCCGAACCCAGGCACTGCCTACGATGGTCCATGGTGCCGAACAGGGCCATGCAACATGCAACAAGGACCCTCTGCAGAGCATGACGATGCAGACGCGCTGGGACGCGCTGGACGTATGCAGACAACAACTGCACTGGCAGTAACCGCTGGCAGCACGACCGCCAAGGAGGCCTGCTGATGGAGCTGAGCACGTCACCGAAGAGAGGAAGCTCCAACGAACTACGAGTAGACCTCAGCGTGTGTCGGCTCCACCGGACGACACTCCATCAGCGTGGAGTCTTGCCGTCAGTCATCTGCACGCCGATGTACACAAGCCCGGAGGACACAACAGAGCACAATGAGAGATGCGCAAAAAACCAACACTCCCCCATGACTCACAGGCGTAGTGCACATGGACGGGCAAAGACATGGTCAAAATCCATAATCCCCCAGGGCACGCAGAGACGTAGGCAGAGACAGAGAGGGCAACTCACGGACGCACGCCAACTGAACTCACAGCCTTCTTGAACGATTCCCATTTCAGTGCCTTGGTCAGGAAGTCAACCAGCTGTCGTGCTGTCTCAATCCACACGATGCTGATGCTGCCGTCATGCAACAACGAACGCACATAGTGATACTCAACATTGATGTGCTTTGTGCGTGTGTGATGCACGCCGTCATTATCGGCGATGGCCATGGCACTCTAATTGTCACAATGCAAGGTGATGGATGCGACAGACTGACGCAACTCGGACAACAGACGACGCAACCACACACTCTCAGACGCGCCTGAGCCAAGGGCCATGTACTCAGCCTCAACATTGCTACGTGCAATGCATCCCTGCTTGCCACTCCGCCAGGACACAGCTATGCCGCCGATCAGAAGGATTCAGCCCATACGAATCTTACCGTCTGGACTGCCGGCCCAGCCATTGTCGCTGTAGCCCACTACGATGACGGACGGCTGGCGGCGGAACATGAGACCTTGCCGAGGGGTCGAGACGACATAGCGCAGTACTCGGATCGCGGCCTCAAAGTGGAGATGACATGGCTCCTCGGAGAACTGGACCAGGAGGTTGACGGAAAACGGGATGTCTGGACGCGTCGTCGTCACCAGGAACATCAGTGACCCGATGAAACGCAGATACGTGGTCACATCAATTGGCTCCCCCACAACAGCTGAGTCAGGACTCTTCAGCTTCACTTGGCCATCGGGTGACATAGGTGAAGATGCGCTAGGCACGAGGGGCAGGTCCTCAGCGAAGTGAGTGGACAGGATCTGCACATAGGCAGCCTAGTGGACGTGCAGGATGCCCTGGGAGCGATCATGCTCAAGTTCCATGCCCAGGAAGACTCGGGCAGACCCGAGATCCTTCATCTGGTAGGCGGCTTGCAGCAAGTCCTTGACACGCTGGATGGCGGCCGTGTCTGGCAACGCAATGGGAGATCGTCGACGTAGACCAGAACTGCAGCAAAGGTCTGACCTCGCGGGCTGACGAACAGAGCGGGGTCAACGGTGCTGCACTGGAGGCCGCCACAGAGAAGCGTGCTGCTGATCTCCTGGTTCCAGCACCGAGGCGACTGCTTCAGGCCATAGAGGGCCTTCCGCAGCTGCCAAACTCTCCAAGTGTCGTCGTCGAAGCCTAGGGGCTACACCATGTAGAGCTCCTCACCCTCCAGTGATCCGTGGAGGAACACGATGCTCACGTCCATCTGGTGCAGCTCCCACCCATGCTAGGAAACCAGCCTGAAGAGCGCTTGGCTAGTGGAGAACCTACCAACTGGGGCAAAGATCTGGTTGTAATTGACCCCAGGGACCTGAGCAAACCCCTTTGCTGTGAGGTAGACCTTGTACTTTTCCAAGGACCCGTCAAGCTTCCACCTGGCACCAATGGCCTTCCGACGTGGAGGGAGGTCGACGAGGTCATACACGTGGTGCTGCCTGATAGCAGCGAGCTCCTTGGCACAGGCAGCATTCCAATGTGTGGCCTCAGGAGAGGGTCGAGCCTCGCGTAGGGTGGCTGGGTCCTTCGGGCGTGCTGTGGACCGGACTGAGAGGGCCTGTGCATCACGAGCTCCAGGTGGGATGCGGGCGAGTGCAGCCACGAAAGCATGCCGAGAGCATGATCGCTCCCAGGGCATGATCGCTCCCAGGGCATCCTGCACGTCCACCATGCTGCCTATGTGTAGACCCCGGGTGAAGGTCTGCGATGATGGCCGAAGTGGTCAGGCCGAGAGCCTTCGTGCCAGGGTCCCCACTCACGACCGTGGGAGTGGAGGAGACACGTGGAGCCACATGGGGTCCAGGCGCCACAGGACGCGGTGCGACGGTCTGCGTGCTCACTGTCAGTCGAGGTCGGAGGCTGCCGCCAGGGCCACGTGTGTAGCGCAATCGGGCAGGAGATGGCACTGGGTCCGACGCGCCAAAGGAGGCAAACGCGGCTACTGGCCCAAAGGAGCTGGCGGACGCGGCCGGGGCTGTCGGCCCGGAGGAGCCAGCAGATGCGACAAGCGCTGCTGGCCCGAAGGGGCCAGCCGTCGTGACAGGAGCAGCTGGGCCGGAGGGGCTAGCGGACGCGACTGGGGCTGTCGGCCCGCAAGGGCCAGCGGACGCTACGTGGGCAGACGGTCCGGAGGGACCAGCGGACGCGACTGGGGCAGCGGGCCCAGAGGGGCCAGTGGACGCGACTGGGGCTGCCGGTCCGGAGGGGCCAGCGGACACGACACGAGCTGCTGGCCCGGAGGGGCCTGCGGACACAACTAGGGCAGCGGGTCCGGAGGGGCCAGCGAACGCGACGGGGGTAGCTGGCTCGGAGGGGCCAGCGGACGCGCCTGGGACTGCTGGCCCGGAGGGGCCAGCAGACGCAACTGGGACTGCTAGTCCGGAGGGGCCAGCGGACGCAGCTGTGACTGCTGGCACGGAGGGGCCAGCGGATGCGACCGGGAGTGTTGGCCCGGGAGGGCCAGAGGACGCGACAGGGGCTACCGGCTCATAGGGACAAAGTGATGTGTCACCCGGAAGCGACAGGACATAGAACGGGCTCACCCCTCTCCCACGCGACGGGAGGGACACGGACGAGCCGGAGCGGATGAGGTCGCGGGGAAACAGATCCTTGAAGAAGAGGGCATCCCGGGACTCGACAATGCAGTGTCGGGATGGGTCCTAGAAGCGCGAGGCCTTGGACTGACAAGACACACCGAGGAAGGTGCAAGGGCGTCTGCGGGGGGCGAGCTTGCCGCCCTGCTGTGGGGCGGGAAGCCACACAATGGCCACGCAGCCCCAGACGCGAGCCGGGCGGCGGTCAGCGCGCCGACCGCACCAGTGCTGGTATGGCCTGGACTGGCGGGGAAGGGGACCGTGGAGAATCCGGTTCCAGACCCAGGTCATGTAGGCCATGGCTTCAAAATAGAAGCCATCGGAGAGACCGGACTCGACCCGCATGGTGCAGACGTCATCGGCCATGGTACAGTTCCACCGCTCGGAGACGCCGTTCTGGGCGCGTGTGCAGGGCGCAGATGTCTCATGATGGAGCCCGTGGGAGGCGAGAAGGATGTGGCCTCACCCATGTTCTATCCACGATCGGAGCGAAAGCAGTGAAGAGAGCGGCGATCGGAGCGAAAGCGGTGAAGAGAGCGGCGATCGGAGCGAAAGCAGTGAAGAGAGCGGCCACACTCGCGCTCCACGAGGACAAACCAGTCCTGAATGGCTCCGGCGACATCGCTCTTCTGCCAGAGGCAGAAGACCCAGCGGTAGAGAGAATAGTTGTCCGTAAGGGTGAGGACATAGCGGCCATGCTCTCCGACGGACTCGGTGGGGAGAGGGTCCATGACGTCCGAGTGGACAAGGTCGAGAGGGGCGGATGCACGGGAGGAAGACAAGGGGTACGTGGACCGGTGCATCTTCCCCTGAGCACAGTCAATGCACTCAATGGAGCACGGGAGAGGGAAAGTCTCCCGGTCAAGGCCCTTGGCCGGCTGGGTGCGAAGCATGCTCTCTACAGCGGCAGAGTGGACGTGGCAAAGGCGGCGGTGCAAGAGGCAGGTGTGCTGAGGAGACAGCGTACTGGTGACAAACACATTGCCTGTGGCGGCCGACGGGGAGGAGATGGGAGGCGAAGAGCAGAGGCGAGGAACATGCCACATGTTGTCACGGGCGGTGGCGTGCAGGACGACAAGACCAGACGGACGCAACAACACAGTGCCAACACCACGCAAGTGCACAACGTCCATGCTCATGCGGTCAAGGGCAGTCACAGACAGGAGGCTGAGCTCGAGACCAGGGACGAAGAGGACATCGGTCAGAAAGACGTCACCAGCCGGACCACGGAAACGAACGACGCCAACACCACGGACAAGCAACACTTGTCCAGAACCCGTCCGGACACCACAGACATCGCCTACAGGACCGAGCATACTGAAGGCCTCACGAGAGGCCGTCATGTGATGCGTGGCCCCGGAGTCAATGATCCAGGTCTCAGCAGGGTCCTCGACAGGGGTCGCCAGATCGCTAACGGTCACATGGCAGCAAGCGAGGGACGCGGACGCGGTAGAAGGAGGCGCGAAACGAGACAGCCAATCATCAAGCCACGCAATGTGGTCAAGGAGGAGGGTGGAGGAGACCATGGGAGACGACAAGACACACGAGGGGAAAAGACACGACCGCAGCTCAGTCTCAGTCATGCAAGGCTGGGCAGGAAGGCAGGAGGTGACGCAACTCGCACTTCCCTGGGGAGGAGGGCGAGGCAGGCCGAGCTGGAGCACGATGAACTGCTCCAGCTAACGCTCACGGGAGGACGTCTTGGGAGTGTAGACGGAATGCAGAGTGACAGCTCCAGAGTCCGGGTAGTAGGGGGATTGAGCCGGCGAAGGAAGCGGAGGCGCCAATGGCTGTGGGTAGTACTGCTGCGGCGCGTGTGTCTGCGGGACAGGCGGAGCTGTCGGAGTGGAAGAGCTGCTGAACAAGGTCGGAGTGGAAGGGCCAGCAGCAGTGACGGCGGCAGAGGCAAGACGGCGCTCCCGCTAGCGACGCATGGTGGCGATGACGTGCGCCTCGTCCGTCGGGAGAGGGCACGTGTACCACCCGTGCCCGGGCTGACCACAGTTGTGGCAAACCGAGCCACCAGTGCTGGACCCTGTCGACGACTACTACTGGTGCTGCAGTGGACCCTTGCCTTTCTTGTTTTGGCTCTTCTTCTTCTATCCCAAAGACGATGAGGTAGCTACGGCGGGGGAGGCGATGGCCATGGAGGCAACGGCAGGGGAGGCGATGGCACGGGATGCAAGAGCCTCCGTGCGATGGAGCTGGGACTCCTCGCGAGCTTCCTCAATGCGGATGAAGAGCTTGTATGCCCAGGGCATGAGGGTGCCCTGGGCCGCCATGGTGGAGAGGACGTCCTGGGGGTAGTGTACGAAGACGTTCGCGTACGCGCTGGTGGCGCCGCGCTTGATGGTGAGGAGCGCGGACAGAGGGGGCGGAGCAGATTTGCCGAGACGACGAAGGATGTCCTCCGCCCGCTACCAGTAGGCAGTGACCGTCTCGGTCTCCCCCATGTGCAGGGAGTTGAACTCCCGGAGCAGACGGCTGATCTCAGCATCGCTAGACAAGCGATGGGGCCTGGTGAGGACATGTCATGCGACTACAGGGCCTGGGATGGCGCCAGCAGTGAAGTCGCCGAGGAATGGCTCTAGGGCTAGGCGGGAAGCTGGAGGGGCGGCTGGGACAAGGGCACGGACGGCGCGACCAGCGTCATACAACTGGTCGACCTGGGTGGAGTCGTAAGGGAGGGTGTAGTATGCCCACAGGCCCTCACCTTGCGCCCACATCCGGAAGCTGAGCTCCCAGCTCCAGAACTGCTCGCCGGCCTGAAGCGGCAGCGGCGGCGTCTCAAAGTCCTTCTGCCTACGGCCGGCACCCAGAGTGGGGCCAAGGACGGAGGTCACTGTCTGTCGCTGGCGCTAAGTCTGCTGCTATGCCAGGTAGTATGTGGCAACAGACACAACTGGACTAGCGTGCCTTGGAGGGACGAACGACGGTAGCACACTGGTGGCAGTCTGGGCGGCTACTGGTTGTAGCGCTGCAAGCTACTGCGTCAAGGCGTTAAGCTATTCCTGAAGAGCAGCGAGGGGGTCAGGATTGCCGCCAACGACACCAGTGGGCTGCTGCTGCTGCTGCTACTACTGCTGCTACAACTGCTGCTGCTGATGTTGCTGCTGCTTTTGCTCCTGCTGCTGCTGCTGCTACTACTGCTGATGTTGCTGCTGCTGTAGTCACTACAAGAAAGGGGGGGTAGGAGTCCCTCCAACAGAGGAGGACCCCTCCTCAACGGGGCTACGAGCCATGGTGTACTGTCCCTTGTTTGTTTCCCCTTTTTTTAGTGCTGCTGATGTCAACACTGATGTCAGCCGAGGATGGCTAACGTCAGTAGAGGCTACTGCGTGTTTGCAATGCTACTGTTTTCCCCTGTTTTTACTTCTTTTTTTGTTGATGACGTTAGCAGTGACGGCAGTAGTGACATCTGCGGACGGCCACTGATGTCAGCAGCGGTCGATGCAGCCGAAACTATGGGGCTACAGCCGCGGTTGTTGGTGCTACCACCATTGCTGCTGCGACTGCTGCGGCTGTTGCTGCTACGACTGTTGTGGCTGCTGCTGCAGCTGTTGCTACGGTGGTTGCTGCTGCTGCCGCTGTTGTTGCTGCTGCGGCTGCGGCTGCAGGTGCTACTACGGCTGCTGCGGACGCTGCTGCTGCTGCTGCTATGGCTGTAGCTGCGGCTGCTGTTGCTGCTGCTGCAACAGCAGCTACTGCTGTTGTAGCAGCAGCTACTGCTGCTGCAGCAGCAGCTACTGCTGCTGTAGCAGCTGCTGCTGCTTGCTACGGCTGCGACTGCGGCTGTTGCTGTTGCTGCAGCTGCTGCTGCTGCTTGCTGCGGTTGCAACAGCAGCTGCTGCTGCTACAGCAGCTGCTGTTGCTGCTTGCTACGGTTGTTGCTGCTGTTGCTCCTGTAACTGTGGCTGCAACTATGGCTGCTGCTGCTGCGGCTACGGCTGCTGCTGCTGCTGCGGCTGCTGCTGCTGCTGTGGCTTTGGCTAATGTGGCTGCGGCTGTGGCTGCAACAGCTGCTACAGCTTTGACTGCTGCTGCGGCTGTTGCAGCTGCTGTTGCGGCTATTGCTGCTGCTACTGCGCTTGTAGCGAACAGGAGGAAGGGGGGGGGTCCCTGCACATTTTTTTTTCTTGCTCGTCGTTGCAAGCTCGCTGCTCGCTACAAGCGACGATCTGCGAGTAGCGAGCTTGTTGCTTGCTGCTCGCAGCAGGCAGTGAGCTTGCTGCCTGCAGCTCGCTGCGAGTAGCGAGCTTTGGGCAGCTGCGGCTGCTGCTGTTGCAGCTGTTGCTGCTGCTTGCTACGGCTGCGGCTGTTGTTATGGCTGCAACTGCTGTTGCTGCTTGCTGCAGCCGCTACTTCTGCTGCTACTGCGGCCGGCTGCTGCTACTGCCGCCGGCTGCCGCTGCTACGAGTTGCTACGTGCTGCTACTGCTGCCGGCTGCTGCTCGCTGCCGCTGCTACTACTGTCGGCTACTGCTGCTGCGGGCTGTTGTTGTTGCGAGCTGCTCCTGCTGCCAGCTGCTGCTGTGTGCTGCTGCTGCTGGCCGCTGCTGCCACTGCTCGCTGCTGCGGCAAGCTGCTGTTGCTGCTATTGGCTGCTGCTATCAGTCACACCTAGAGGACGTCGCCGCGTGCGTCGTTCCCAGCAAGGGCCTGACGTGGCCGGCCGCTCACCTCCTCGCATCAAGCGTGGGGTCAGTGCTGCAAGATAAAATCCAGCAGCATTTCCCCTGGCCCAGTGGCCGTGGGAAAAATTCTGACGCCGCCACCAGGCGGGTCAATGCTGCCGGAAACAATCCGGCAGCATTTCCCCTGCACTGGGGCGTATGGAGGTCCCCCGGCGTTGTCTGGCACCTGTACGTCAATCTTCTGCTGCTGCTGCTACCATCTGGCTCTGATACCAAAAGAGAAATGCTAGGCAGCAGGTTCGGGCAGCAGCGTTGTTGATGCAGCGTGCGGGCTTCCACGCTAGTTGCTTAAGTCAACTGCCCCCTCAGTCTGCTGCTCTAGAGACGAAGTCTGGAAGCTCTGGGTTTGTTACTCAGAAGTGTGCGCGCCAGTGTTAGCGCCAGAAAGCAGCTCGAAACTGAAAGCAACTGGTTAGCAATGAAGAATAAACAGCAATGGGAGACCCCTCGCTCCCCCCCAGCTCTGTAGAGCTTGTTACTCAGCTAACCAGCCAATAAGGAGATAGACCTATTTTCTGGCAGGCAGGGTTTTCTCGGTGAGCCCTATCAGACAGCCGACAGCCCTAAACCCGGGCGTCCTTTGTTTTCCCCAAAAAATGGACCATACCATAATACCAACGCTGTGAACGCAGTCGTGCGGTCAGACACAACTAGAAAAACAGTAACAAGGAGTTATGGCTGCCCGAACCAAGGCAGTGCCTACGATGGTCCATGGTGCCGAACAGGGCCATGCAATATGCAACAAGGACCCTCTGCAGAGCATGACAATGCAGACGCGATGGGACGCGCTGGACGTATGCAGACAGAAACTGCGGTGGCAGTGACCGCCGGCAGCACGACCGCCGAGGAGGCCTGCCGATGGAGCTGAACACGTCGCCGGAGAGAGGGGGCTCCAGCGAACTGCGAGACGACCTCAGCGTGCGTCGGCTCCA
>SZWC01000666.1:240930-251331 GCA_023375785.1 Penium margaritaceum | reverse complement strand
TTGGCAGCATAAACCATCGTGGGCACTGCCTGGGTTCAGGCTACCATAACTCCTCGCTACTATTTTTCTCGCATATTCTGACCGCACGGCTGCGTTCGCAGCGTTGGTATTATGGTATGGTCCAGTTTTCAGGCAAAACGGACGACGCCCGGGTTTTGGGCTGTCGGCCGTCTGGCAGGCCTCACCGAGAAAACCTGCCAGCCTGAAATTAGCTATTTTCTGATTGGCTGATGAACTGAGCAACAAGCTCTACAGAGCTTGGAGGGGGCTAGAACTTGGAGGGGTCCCCCATTGCTGTTCATTCTTCATTGCTAATCAGTTACTATCAGTTTTCAGCTGCTTTCTGGCACTAACACTGGCGCGCGCACTTCTGAGAAACAAACCCAGAGCTTCCACACTTAGATTCTAGAGCAGCACACTGAGGGGGCAGCTGACTTAAGCAACAAGCGTGGAAGCCCGCACGCTGCATCAACAACGCAGCTGCCCCAACCTGCTGCCTAGTTTCTTTCTTGGTATCGGAGCCAGAGCGTAGCAGCAACAGTAGCAGACTGACGTACAGGTGCCAGACAACGCCAGCGGACTCCCATACGCGCCAGTGCAGGGGAAATGCTGCCGGATTTTTTCCAGCAGCATTGACCCGCCTGGTGGCGGCGTCAAAGTTTTTCCCACGGCCACTGGGCCAGGGGAAATGCTGCCGGATTTTTTCCGGCAGCACTAACCCCCACGCTGGACGCAAGGGAGTAAGCGGCCGACCACGCGAGGCACCTGCTGACGACGGCGCAAGGCATTGACGTCCTCAGGTGTGACTGAACGCAACAGCCAGCAAGAGCAGCAGCAGCTTGCCGCGGCAGCGAGCAGTGGCATCAGCGGCCAGCAGCAGCAGCAGATAGCAGCGGCTGGCAGTAGCAGCAGCTCGCAGCAGCAGCAGCCCGCAGCAGCAGCAGCCAGCAGCACCAGCAGCTGCAGCAAGCAGCAGCCTGCAGCAGCAGCTGCTCGCAGTAGCAAGCAGTAGCAGCAGCAGGCGGCAGCAGCAACAACGGCAGCAGCTGCAGCAGGCGGCAGCAGCAGCAGCAGGCGGCAGCAGCTGCAGCAGCTCGTAGCAGCTGCAGCTACAGCAGCCCGCAGCAGCAGCTGCTGTAGTTGCAAGTAGCTAGCTGCTCACAGCGAGCAGCGAGCAGCCAGCTGCTCGCAGCGAGCAGCGAGCAGCTAGCTGCTCCCTGTGAGCAGCCAGCTGCTCGCAGCGAGCAGCGAGCAGCCAACTGCTCGCTACAAGCAGCCAGCTGCTCTTAGCGAGAAGCGAGCTGCGAGCTGCGAGCTCCTTGTAGCGAGCAAGCAAAACCGGAAAAAAAAGACAAAAAATGGGGACCTACCCCCCCGATCTGTCCCTCTGTTAAGGAGTAGCAGCAATAGCAGCAGCAGCAGTAGCAGCAGCTGTAGCAGCAGCAGCAGCAGCAGCTACGGCAGCAACAGCAGATGCAGCAACCACAGCAGCAGCAGCAGCAGAAGCAGCAGCAGCAGCAGCAACTGCAGCAGCAGCAGCAGTAGTACAGCAGTAGTAGCAGCAGCAGCAGCAGCAGCAGTAGTAGCAGCAGCAGTAGCAGCAGCAGCAGCTGCTGCTGCAGCAGCGGCAGCAACAGCAGTGGCAGCAGCAGCAGCAGCAGCATCAAGAGCAGCGGCTGCAGCAACCACTGCTGACGTCAGTAGCTGTCCGCTGACATCACTGCTAACGTCATTAACCACATACACAAAAGAAAAAAAGGGGGCAAACCAGTAGGACACCAGGGGACTCTGTTAACGTCCGCCATCCTTGGCAAGCGTCACTCTTGACTCAGCAGCACACACCCAACACCAAAGGACACAAACAACAAAAAATAAAAAAACAAGCCTTTGGACACACCATGGCTGACTCTCACGAGGCGGAGGGGTCCTCCTCTGCGTGGGGGGACCCCTACCTCCCCTTTCTTGTGGCGCCTGCAGCTGCAAGAGCTGCAGCAGCAGCAGCAGCAGCGGCAGCCACAACAACAGCAGCAGCAGTAGCAGCAGCAACAGCAGCAGCAGCAACAGTAGCAGCAGCGGCAGCCGCAGCAGCGGCAGCAGATATAGCAGCCGCACCAGTCGCCGCAACAGCAGCAGCGGCTACAGCAGCAGCAGCCGCTACACCAGCAGCAGCAGCAGCATCAGCAGCGGCAGCAGCAGCAATAGCAGCAGCAGCAACCGCTGCAGTAGCAGCAGCAACAACAACAACAGCAGCAACAATAGTAACGGCTGCCACTACAGCAGCAACAGCACCAGCATCGGCAGTAGCAGTAGCAGTAGCAGCAGCAGCCACTGGAGTCCCAGCAGCCCACTGGTGTCATCGGCGACGACCTTGATCCCATCGTCGCTCTTCAGCACCAGCTCGCCGCCTTGACGCAGCAGCTTGCTACGCTACAGCCACCAGCCTCCCAACCTGCCACCAGTGTGCTGCCATCATTTGTCCCTCCAGGACACGCCAGCCCGGCTGTGTCAGCTGCCATATATCTCCTGGCACAGCAGCAGACTCAGCGCCAGCGGCAAACAGTGACCTCCGTCCTTGACCCCACTCTGGGTGTCGGCCGCAGGCAGAAGGACTTTGAGACGCCGCCGCCTCCGCTTCAGGCCGGCGAGGAGTTCCGGAGCTGGGAACTCAGCTTCCGGATCTGGGCCCAAGGTGAGGGTCTCTGGATGTACTACACCCTCCCTTATGACTCCACCCAGGCCAACCAGCTGTATGACGCTGGTCGCGCCGTTTGTGCCTTAGTCCCAGTCGCTCCTCCAGCGTCCCGCCTGGCCCTCAAGCCTTTCCTTGGCGACTTCACCACTGACATCCCTCCAGACCCTGCCGCTGCCTGGCATGTCCTCACTAGGCCCCATCGCCTGTCCAGCGACGCTGAGATCAGTTGCCTGCTCCGGGAGTTCAACTCCCTACACATGGGGGAGACCGAGACGGTCACTGCCTACTGTCAGCGGGCAGAGGACATCCTTCGACGTCTCGGCACATCCGCTCCGCCCCCTCTGTCCGCGCTTCTCACCATCAAGCGCGGTGCCACCAGCGCGTACGCGGACGTCTTCGTGCACTACCCCCAGGACGTCCTCTCCACCATGGCGGCCCAAGGCACCCTCATGCCCTGGGCATACGAGCTCTTCCTCCGTGTTGAGGAGGCTTGACAGGAGTCCTAGCTCCATTGCATGGAGGCACTTGCATCCCCTGCCGTTGCCTCTCCTGGCGGTGCCTCCCTCCCCGTCGCTTCACCTACCGTTACATCCGTGGCCGTCGCCTCCCCCGCCACAGCTACCTCGTTGACGTCAAAAACGAAGAAGAAGCGCAAGAACAAAAAAGGCAAGGGTCCGTCGCAACAGCAGCAGCAGCAGTCGTCGACCAGATCCAGCGGTGGTGGCGTGGTCTGCTACAACTGCAGTCGGCCTGGACACGGGTGGTACACATGCCCCCTCCCGACGGACGAGGCCCGCGTCATCGCCACCCTGCGGCGCCAGCGGGAGCACCGTCTCGCCTCTGCCGCCGTCGCTACTGCTGACACTCCGACCTCGTCTAGCAGCTCGGCCGCTCCGACAGTTTCGCCTATCCTGCAGACACCCCCGCAGCAGCAGTACTACTCCCAGACATCGGCGCTTCCGTTTCCTTCGCCGGCCCAATCCTCATACTACCCGGGCTCCGGCGCTGTGACTCCGTACTCGGCCTACACTCCCGGGTCATCCTCCCGTGAGCGTCAACTGGAGCAGTACATCGCGCTCCAACTTGGCCTGCCTCGCCCTCCTCCCCAGGGAAGTGCGAGTTGCATCACTTCTTGTCCTCTTGCACAGCCCTGCATGACTAAGTCTGAGCTACGGTCCTGTACCGTCTCTTCATCTTTCTCGTCGTCTTCTATGGTCTCTTCCACCCCACTCCTTGACGACATTGCGTGGCTTGACGATTGGCAGTCTCGTTTCGTGCCCCCTTCTACCGCGTCCGCGTCCCTTGCTTGTTGTCATGTGACCGTCAGCGATCTGGCGACCCCTGTCCAGGACCCTGCTGAGACCTGGATCATCGACTCCGGGGCCACGCATCACATGACGGCCTCTCGCGAGGCCTTCAGTATGCTTGGCCCTGTCGTCGATGTCTCCGGTGTCTGAACGGGCTCCGGACAGGTGTTACCGGTCCGTGGTGTTGGTGTGGTTCGTTTTCGTGGTCCTGGCGGTGACGTCTTTATGACTGATGTTCTCTTTGTCCCTGGTCTCAAGCTCAGCCTCCTTTCCGTGACTGCCCTTGACCGCATGAGCATGGACGTTGTGCACTCGCGTGGTGTTGGCACTGTGTCGTTGCGTCCGTCTGGTCTTGTCATCCTGCATGCCACCGCCCGTGGCAACCTGTGGTATGTCCCTCGCCTCCTCTCTTCTTCTCCCGTCTCTGCCTCGTCTGCCGCCACAGGCCATGTTTTCGTGACCAGTACGCTTTCTCCTCAGCACACCCACCTCTTGCACCGCCGCCTTTGTCACGTCCATTCCGCCGCCATAGACAGCATGCTCCGCACCCAGCCGGCCAAGGGCCTTGACCCAGAGACCTTCCCTCTCCCGTGCCCCACTGAGTGCATTGATTGCACTCAGGGGAAGATGCATCGATCCACATACCCCTTGTCTTCCTCCCGTACGTCCGCCCCACTCGACCTGGTCCACTCGGACGTCATGGGCCCTCTCCCCACCGCGTCCGTCGGGGAACACGGCCGCTATGTCCTCACCCTCACAGACAACTATTCCCGCTACCGCTGGGTCTTCTGCCTCCGGCAGAAGAGCGATGTCGCTCGGGTTGTTCAAGACTGGCTCGTCCTTGCCGAACGCGAGTGTGGCCGCCCTCTTCGCCGCTTTCACTCTGATCACGACGGCGAGTACATGGGCGAGGCCACGGCCTTTCTTGCCTCCCGCGGCATCCACCATGAGACGTCTGCGCCCTGTACACCCGCCCAGAACGGCGTCTCCGAGCGCTAGAACCGCACCATGGCCGACGCCGTCCGCACCATGCGCGTTGAGTCCGGTCTGTCCGATGGCTTCTCTTTTGAGGCCATGGCCTACATGACCTGGGTATGGAACCGGATTCCCCACGGTCCTCTTCCCCGCTAGTCCACACCCTACCAGCACTGGTGCGGTCGGCGCGCGGACCTCCGTCCCGCTCGCGTCTGGGGCTGCGTCGCCATTGTATGGCTGCCCGCCCCACAGCAGGGCGGCAAACTCGCCCCGCGCGGCCGCCCCTGCACCTTCCTCGATGTGTCTCGTCAGTCTAAGGCCTGGCGGTTCTGGGACCCGTCCCGGCACTGCATCGTTGAGTCCCGCAATGCCCTCTTCTTTGAGGACCTATTTCCCCGTGACCTCATCCGCTCCGGCTCATCCGTGTCCCTCCCGTCGCATGGGGGAGTGGTGAGTCCGTCCTCCGTCCTGTCGCTTCCGGGTGACACAGCACTCCGTCCCTCGGAGCCAGCAGCCCCAGTCGCGTCCGTTGGCCCCTCCGGGCCAGCAGCGCCGACCGCGTCCGCTGGCCCCTCCGGACCAGTAGCCCCAGTCACGTCCGCTGACCCCTCCGGGCCAGCAGTGCCGGTTGCGTCCACTGGCCCCTCCAGGCCAGCAACCCCGGTCGCGTCCGCTGGCCCCTCCGGGCCAGCAGCGCCGACCGCGTCCGCTGGCCCCTCCAGGCCAGCAGCCCCAGTCGCGTCCACTGGCCCCTCCGGGCCAGCAGCCCCAGTCGCGTCCGCTGGCCCCTCCGGGCCAGCAGCGCCGGTTGCGTCCGCTGGCCCCTCCGGACCAGCAACCCCAGTCACGTCCGCAGGCCCCTCCGGGCCAGCAGCGCCGGTTGCGTCCGCTGGCCCCTCCGGACCAGCAGCCCCAGTCATGTCCGCTGGCCCCTCCGGGCCAGCAGCCCCAGTCGCGTCCGCTGGCCCCTCCGGGCCAGCAGCGCCCGTCGCGTCCGCTGACCCCTCCGGGCCAGCAGCCCTAGTCGCGCCCGCTGGCCCCTCCGGGCCAGCAGCGCCGGTCGCGTCCGCTTGCCCCTCTGGGCCAGCGGCCCCAGTCACGTCTGCTGGCCCCTCCGGGCCAGCAGTGCCGGTCGCGTCCGCTGGCTCCTCCGCGCCAGACGTCCCGTCCGCCTCCGTTGGCCCGTCAGACGCGGTGACATCTCCTGCCCGGTCGCGCTACACACGTGGCCCAGGCGGCAGCCTCCGACCTCGGCCGACAATGCAGACCGTCGCACCGCGTCCCGTGGCGCCTCGACCTCCTGTGGTTCCACGTGTCTCCTCCACTCCCTCGGTCGTGAGTGGGGACCCTGGCACAAAAACTCTCGGCCTGACCGCCTCGGCCATCATCTCCAGCCTTCACCCGGGCTCTGCAGTGGGTTATGCCATGCTTCATCACGAGCATCGGCATGCTGTCATGGTTGCACTCGCCCGCATCCTACCTGGAGCTCGTGATGCGCACGCCCTCTCCGTCCGGTCCACAGCACGCCTGGAGGACCCAGCCACCCTACGCGAGACTCGAGCCTCTTCGCCCCTGTCGGTCGGTTCTCCTCTAGCCGAGTGCTCTTCAGCCTGGTTGCCCAGCATGGGTGGGAGCTACATCAGATGGACCTGAGCAACGCATTCCTCCATGGCTCACTGGAGGGTGAGGAGCTCTACATGGTGCAGCCCCCAGTGTTCAACGACGGTACTGGGAGAGTCTGGCGGCTGCGGAAGGCCCTCTATGGTCTGAAGCAGTCGCCTTGGTGCTGGAACCAGGAGATCAGTAGCACACTTCTCCGTGGCGGCCTCCAGCGCAGCAGCGCTGACCCCGCACTCTTTCTCAGCCCACGAGGTCAGACCTTTGTCGCAGTTCTGGAATACGTTGACGATCTCCTCATTGCGTCGCCAGACACGGCCGCCATCCAGCGTGTCAAGGACTTGCTGCACGCCGCCTACCAGATGAAGGATCTCGGGTCTGCCCAAGTCTTCCTGGGCATGGAGCTCGAGCGTGATCCCTCTCAGGGCATCCTACACGTCCACCAGGCTGCCTATGTGCAGACCGTGTCAGCTCGCTTCGCTGAGGACCTGCCCCTCGTGTCCAGCGCATCCTCACCCATGTCGCCCGACGGCCAGGTGAAGCTGAAAAGTCCCGACCCAGCTGTTGTGGGGGAGCCAGTTGATGTGACCACGTATCTGCGGATCATTGGGTCACTGATGTTCCTGGCGACGACGACGCGTCTAGACATCGCGTTTGCCGTCAACCTCCTGGCCCAGTTCTCTCAGGATCCGCGTCACCTCCACTACGAGGCTGCGATCCGAGTGCTGCGCTATGTCGTCTCGACCCCTCGGCGAGGTCTCATGTTCCGTCGCCAGCCGTCCGTCGTCGCAGTAGGCTACACCGACAGCGACTGGGCGGGCAGTCCAGACGGTAAGAGTCGCACAGGCTGGATCTTCCTGATCGGTGGCACAGCTGTATCCTGGCGCAGTGGCAAGCAGGGGTGCATTGCACGCAGCACTGCTGAGGCTGAGTACGTGGCACTTGGCTCAGGCGCATGTGAGAGTGTGTGGTTGCGTTGTCTGTTGTCCGAGTTGCGTCAGTCTGTCGCATCCATCACCCTGCATTGTGACAATGAGAGTGCCATGGCCATTGCAGACAATGACGGTGTGCATCACACTCGCACAAAGCACATCAATGTTGAGTATCACTATTTGTGTTCGTTGTTGCACGACGGCAGCATCAGCATCGTCTGGATTGAGACAGCACGGCAGCTGGCTGATTTCCTGACCAAGGCACTGAAGCGGGACTCGTTTAAGAAGGCTGTGAGTTCAGTCGGCGTGCGTCCGTGATTTGCTTTCTTTGTCTATGCCTGCACTTCTGCGTGTCATGGGGGAGTCTGTGTGTTGACCGTGTCTCTGCCCGCCCATGTGCACTACGCCTGTGAGTCATGGGGGAGTGTTGGTTTTTGCGCTCATTGTGCTCTGTTGTGTCCTCCCGGCTTGTGTACATCGGCGTGCAGATGACTGACGGCGAGACTCGACGCTGATGGAGTGTCGTCCGGTGGAGCCGACGCACGCTGAGGTCTTCTCGCAGTTCGCTGGAGCCCCCTCTCTCCGGCGACGTGTTCAGCTCCATCGGCAGGCCTCCTCGGCGGTCGCGCTGNGCCACCGCAGTCGCTGTCTGCATGCGTCCAGCGCGTACTGTCGTGCCTGCGTCGTCATGCGCTGCCTAGGGTCCCAGTTGCATGTTGCATGGCCCTGATTGGCAGCATAAACCATCGTGGGCACTACCTGGGTTCAGGCTGCCATAACTCCTCGCTACTGTTTTTCTAGCATATTCTGATTGCACGGCTGCGTTCGCAGCGTTGGTGTTATGGTATGGTCCAGTTTTCAGGCAAAACGGACGACGCCCGGGTTTTGGGCTGTCGGCCGTCTGGCAGGCCTCACCGAGAAAACCTGCCAGCCTGAAATCAGCTATTTTCTGATTGGCTGATGAACTGAGTAACAAGCTCTACAGAGCTGGGAGGGGGCTAGAACTTGGAGGGGTCCCCCATTGCTGTTCATTCTTCATTGCTAATGAGTTACTATCAGTTTTCAGCTGCTTTCTGGCGCTAACAATGGCGCGCGCACTTCTGAGTAACAAACCCAGAGCTTCCAGACTTAGATTCTAGAGCAGCAGACTGAGGGAGCAGCTGACTTAAGCAACGAGCGTGGAAGCCCGCACGCTGCATCAACAACGCAGATGCCCCAACCTGCTGACGACACTCCATCAGCGTCGAGTCTCGCCGTCAGTCATCTGCACTCCGATGTACACAAGCCGGGAGGACACAATAGAGCACAATGAGAGATGCGCAAAAAACCAACAAGTATTCCCTAGAACTTGAGTGTCCTACTACTTCAATGGGCCACTACGTTTGCACTTGGATCACATTGATTTTCTCTCACGGACGAATACGTGCGTGGAGAGATCAGAGGACAGTAATTAGTGCGTTGGTCAGCACCCCAATGTCGCCAGGGGGCAGGTACCCAGGGCACATCTGTTGTGGGCCCATCGCATTCTCCTACTGGTCTGCATAAGTTAGACTTGGCCATTGTTGAGCACTGCATTTCGTTCACCCACCACTAGGGCCCGTGCCTTGGTCAGCATGGGTCTTCATGCCTCAATTCCTCATCCAAGTTTCCCTCCCCCTTCTTGATACTATTTCTACTTGCGCATGTACAAGAGACCACAGAATAGAAAAAAAAAGGCAATAACTGATTACAGCAGCAAACCATGGCATGTGCAGCAACATGGTACACACAACTGCCGACATTGTCCACACCTAAACAAGCCTGCCTATCTGAGGTGCACAGCCCTACCCTTCCACTGCACCCTGCTGTAGGCAGAACCCTCCTCTATATTGTCCCGATGAAGAGGATATGGGGTGTAACCTTGCAAGCCCAATTTGCTAGGCAGGCTCAGCAAGAGAATGAAGGGCCAGGGTTGTTCATTGACCTGGCTGCTGAACCAGTAAAGTTTGAGACAATTCAACAGAAACTTCATGCCACTATCCCATGCTGTCAACAATGAAAGGGAACAGGAAAAAATTAGAGCTGTCGAAGAAGGGAAGTCCTTTGTGCAAGGCTAGTCAGTGGTTGCACTATGAAACGTCTCCGCAGCTCTGGTCAATTCGTGTCGGCCTTGCTCTCCTTGGTGGTGCCCGAGGGCTTAGGCAGCAAGCTCTCCACCTTCTCCTGGCCCTGCTGCAGCACCGGCTTCACCGCATCCGCCGCCTTCTCCAACGCCTGTTGGGCGACAGGCTTTGCTGCCTCGAGGGCTGCTGCGGCTGCAGGCTTGGCGGCCTCGATGGCCTGGACCGCATATGGCTTCGCCTGCTCTGCCAGTTCAATCGCTGACGCCGAGAGCTGCAGCAGATCAGGACACGTGGGGTGGGAGGGAAAAACAGAGGCGTCTGCTTTTGCCGGAGAAATTCATGGCTACAGAGGGATATCCATACACATCAGTCCTTGGTACTAAAAAAAATAGAAACATAAAAAAAACGTGACTGGTCATCACTTATTACGATTGACGGAAATGTGCGACCTGCACCTCACGCATGGCCACCTCGCGCCTCAAGGGCCGACTCCTCTTGCTCTTCCGTCTTGACGCATCGCAATCAAGCAAGGAGCTCTGCGCAAGCGCGAACCTGGCACCTGTAAGCAGTGCAAAACCGCAACCCTGCTGCGCCTAGTGCAGTGGCTTGCGCGCCTCACCTGCTGGCACTAACACACCCCTTTTGCTCCGTGCTCACTATGCAACTCCCCGAGTTCTGCTCGTAAACAACACACCATGTCCCGCTAGCGCAAACCTGCACTGGTGCAATCCTGCACAGCACATGGGACACAGAAGAGGGGGGGGGGGGGGGGGGGG
>SZWC01000666.1:218106-230917 GCA_023375785.1 Penium margaritaceum | reverse complement strand
ATTGAAAGTACTACTTCCCAGCCAAGCCTTCATTTATCCCCCAGCCTCCTGAGGCCACACGTTTTGTACGGGTGCTCATGAACAACGGACTCAAGGGTCTACCTGACGATATTCATACGTACAATTCTCACCATACATGTGGTACCCTCGCGAATCAAGTGGGGACGTAAACACTTATCCGCCATCGGAATACTATCACTGGTCATGCTGCTCAGAGTGCTCTTAAAGTGCAGTTCACCACCTTGCTCATCTTCCCTAAGGACTCCACACATGCGTGCTCGGCCCATAGCCTGTGCCTCTTATATTATCTAAGATCTACACACCCTGGTCCTCTCTCGGCGTGTCTATTTATCGTTGTTGGAATTATTCTCGAGCTCTCTCCACTTGTATGTTCTCCAGTCTGAACTTGAGCGGCTTGCTACTAAGCTAGTGCCTGCCAACTCACCACCAGGCATCAATCCACTCTTTGATTTCAATGTTGTCCGCCTTAGAGACTGGTGGAGCAACCTACGAAACAAGCATCATAATTGTGCCACATTGACGGCCGTCACCAGAGCCTCTACCTCTCTCTCCACATCCCTATCCTCTCCCTTTACCTCCTCTCCATCCAGAGCTTCTGCAACCTATGTTACACACTTGGCGTGGTGGGGGAGGTGGACAAGGGCACAGCAGGGATAAAGGTCATCGCCTCGCTGGCAAGGCTCCTGACACACCTTCTGCCCTAGGTATGATCACATGCTAGATTCATGGTGCCTCTAGCCACTCAGCATCCAAATGCACCGCTCCTCACGATGATGTCCATCTTGTGTATTGTACGCGTACTCACTAGACTTGCACATGTGTCAATTCTTCACCTGCTGCCACTGTCGCCACCATGGTGGGTTCTTCTTAGTCTTCCTCATCCTTTACCTCTACTCTCAACATCTCCATAGCACCCCTCTAGCATCCAACTACCCATCCCAGTTCCTGAGGGTGTGTGCCTCCGGTATCTGGTTCTCCCTAGTATGGATCCCAATCTGTGCACTAGATCCGGCACTGAGAGTCTGGCCTCGTGATATTGGCCACTTCACTGTCACATGCTTCGTTAATCACCATTCCGACCCTCGTGATGAGAAGCACATCCTAGAGCATCGCATCATCAAGTTCTATAGCTTTGTTCTCAGGGATGTGAGGGTGTGAGTGGCTAGTCTCATTCTCTTCTTTGTGATTCCGATGGAGCCCTTTGTGGCACGTCGTCAGGTTGCATTCAGGGAGCCTTACTTGCTGATTACCCTTGGATTGAGAATTGGCAGTTCATCACGTACCCCCATCATCTGGGCCTCCCACCGTCACCAACCCCTTCGGAAAATGTTGTTGTGTCTATTGTCTTGCCCTCAGGCCGTGTGTCTGGTGGTTTTTGGATCATTGATTCAGGAGCTACCTACAACAAGATCTTGTGTCGTTCCTCTTTTGTATGCCCCAGTTTTGTTGGTTCTATTTGCTTTGTGTGCATTAGGTCGGACTAGTGACTCCTTGTGCAGTGGATTGGCGTCGTTCATTTTGTCGGCCCTAGAGGAGAAATTTTCCTTTGTGATATTGTGTATGTGCTTGATCTTGAGGTCAGTCTCCTCCGGGTCAGCACCTTTGATAACCAGGGCATGGACTTCTCGTCCAGCCATGGCCATGGCACTGCCTCCGTCCACTCCTTTGGCCGCATGGTACTCCGTGGTCTACGCTGTGATCGCCTGTTTTGTGTCCCTCTTCCCTCATTTTCTGCTGCATTTGTATTTATTAATGTTGCTCCCTTGCTCTTGCCCGTGCACACTAACCTCTTGCATCATTGCCTCTCCCGCATCCACACTATCGCCATTGCACGCCTTCTTCGTCTCCAACCTGACGTTGGCCTTGACTCTACCATCTTCACACCTCTGTGCTCCTCCACGTGTCTTGACTATACCTGTGGTAAATGTATTTGCTCCCCTTTTTCCTCGTCTGAGTCCTCCACATCTTAACCTCATAACCTGATGTCATGGGTCCCTTATCTTATGACTTTCTAGATGGTCTTGGTCACTATGTTCTCTGACTGACCGACTATTTCTCTCGCTACTATTGGCTCTTTTCCCTACTACGAAAGAGTGATGCGAGTGACGTCCTTCATTCATGGTTGTCCTAGGCTCAGCATGCCTACCTTCGCCCTTTATGCGTCTTTTGCCGTGACCTTGGTGGTGAGTTCTTTGGCCCCACCTCTCGTTTCTTTGAATCTTGTGGTGTCCGCATGGATTCCTCTGCTCCATTCACACCGCAACAAAATGGTGTGTCTGAACGATGGAACCGCACTTTGGCCTATGGTGTGCACTCCCTTCTCTCCGCCTCGGGTTAGTCTCCTCACTTTGCCTTTTAAGCCATGTCCAACATGAGATGGGTGTGGAACTATGTTCCTCCCGGTCTTCTTCATTGCCATGTCCCTCTATTTGAACGATGGACTGGTCGTCATGCTGATCTTTGTCTCGCCCGCCTATGGGGCTTTGTTGCCTCCGTCTAGCTTCCTACTGACCATAGTGATGAAAAAATCTCTCCAAATGGTCAGCATTGTGCATTCCTTGGTGTTTCTTCGTTCTCCGAGGCTTGGCATTTTTGGGACCTTGTACGTTGTCGTGTGGTTGAATCGTGTGATGCTCTTTTCTTTTAATACATGTTTGAACGTAAACTTCCTCGCTCTATTCCCTCATCTGTTCCTCCTCTTGTCACACCCTCTCGGTTTGGGGGGATTTCTTGAGCCTCTCTCCCTGGCGTGCCTACTGTTGTCCCCTCTATGCATACCTTCGACGCCAGTTCGTCCTCTCCTTCTGTCACATGCACTCCTATCATGTATCTACATAGCTCTTCCTCTCTCCCCTCCTCCTCCTCTCCTGCTGTCTCAACCATAGGCGGTTCTCCTCCTTTGGCCTCTCCTGTCCTAGCTGACCCCTCTCTGCTCAATGTGGCATCCTTTGTCCCGGCTGGCCCATATGTGTTGACTGTTGCTTCCCTTGTCCTGGCTAACCCTATACACATCCCTCCTCATCCACCACTGTGCTACCCGTGTCTCCTTATGACCGCGATGATTGGCTTTGTGACCTGGGTTCTCAGTCCTACACGTCCTCCTCTCACTCTTGTCCCTCTGCTACCCCTAGCCCCAACCTTGCTGTCCCCACAGTGGACCATGGGCAAGTGTCCAGAATAGTGGTCTCAGGTGAACCCAGCCTTCAGGCCCTCGGCTTGGCTAACACTACCTTGCCCATTACTGCATCACTCATTCATCCTAGAAGCTCTCTTGGGATCTCTCTTATTGAATAGAAGTACCGTCTCGCTCTTGACTCCTCCGTTGCTGGGTATGTTTCTCCGTGCTTTGTCGTCTTTGTGCTGCATATTAGCTCCGTGGATCGTATGATAACATGCCAAGTACACTGCAATGTGGGCTTGTTTTCTATGAACACCCATCCGTGGACATGCTTGGGTTTCCCAGGCATGGAGTATGGACAGAATAAGAGAAACGGGGTGCCAACATTCGGGGGGGGGGATCCTATCATGGAAAAGCAGGAAGTTGGGATGTGTGACGTCCGACATGGCAAACAAAGTGTAAACTTCACTGGGTACTAGACCTTGTCTTAATGCGTGCTGCATTGTCTAATCCATGTTTGGCGTCAACAGGTGGAAGGAGCCACATCGAAAGCTTGAGCTTCACTAAAATCAGTGTAGATAATGGCGTGATTTAAGCAAGTCCAAATTGATCATCATACCATGTGAGCCTTGTGGGGGTCATGATAAGCACGCGATGTCAAAACTTGAGAAACCATAAGCTCACTCACTCATGGCTAAGGCATTGGGATGCGAGCTGTTTATAGTAAAAAAACATGTGGCTGGCTCTAGTTCTTTTCATGATCGATGATACGTGAGGTATATGATTTTTGTTGTCATCTATTTTGTGTTGCACTCGTTTGAATGACGTTGTTTTGCATCTTATCTGTGTGTTCATGGCCTTTACTTACATGGCATCATGGAGACTTGCTGTCTTTGGGGTACTATCCGTAACTATATGGGACCCCTCAGCTGCATGTTCATGCACATGCATATCCTTGAAGAGTGAGTGAAAAGTATGGAGGTGGGAGACGGTATGCAAATAGCACTTTGGCAGCCAGGCAGGCCATGCAATTGGGAGTTGGACTCACTGTGTATGTCTTGTTACAGCAAGTGCTGGCTGGCCAAATGCTTGGCTGGCATAAGTGTTAGATTTGCTTCCCACCATTAATGATTTCTTATAGCTTCCATGCCTCCAAGCTGGTGAATGACTGGCCAAACATGAGTGTCCATGAAAATGATGGCGATGAATGGAATCCTAAAAATGGTTATGCTTGTTCCCTTTCATAATTATTCTCTGGCATGATTAGCTGGAATCAATCCTTTGAAATAGAATGCTACCCTACTCAGAGATTTTTTTTTAGGGCGGCCATAATTATGTTATCGCTTGTTCGGGACCGGCCCGTAAATCTTCTTAGCTCTTTTGAATAACTCCAGCAAAGCTCGATTCCGTTGGCTGCAAAATTTCAGGCGGTCCAGACATTGGACCATGCTCGATGCTCTTCTCTGTCAGACTGTAGCATATTACATTTGGGTATGTCTGAGCGAGCCACAGTGAGATGGGGTGTGGGTACAAAAGCAATAATTTCACAAGAAACACGACAAGAAAAGCGGTAGACGTGCAAGGATAAGGGCAAACAAGCAAATGACTCAAGCTGCCCATTACAAGCATGAAGCAATGGCACAACAACCCACAACCAAAATGAAGAGATGGCGGGAGGGAATGGAAAGTAGTTGGTTAGGGAGGGGAGGATAGGAACAAGAGGTAGGATTTGCAGTTTTCCACCATGCATACCGTGAGTAACACACAAGACAAGTGGATATCCTAGCCTAGAGTCTAAGGTGTTCGTCATCATCAGGGAGCTCTGAGTCAACTAGGAAACATCCCCTTCCAATACGCTGTTGCATGTAAAGGAGTTGCAACTCTTGCATAAACATTTCATCGTGGCCACAGCGGGACCACATTGCGGTGATGGTCTTGCGCATGTTCAACGGACACCATGACTCTAAAATCCATCGCATTAGATGTTCTATCTTCTTTAGGGAGGAGGAAAAAGTGAGGATTTTCCTTGGAATCTTGTGTCATCCATTAGGAGAAGCATTCGACGATAAAGGTCTTAAACGGAATGTCGCCCAACATCCTCGGGTTGTCCCTTATAGGTGCAACCTGCGGAGATGTAGATGTGCAAAACATAGTAGAAGGTCTCCATGAGCCAAATTTGCAAGGCCTCCATGCATGGAGGGAGCCATGTGTCAAGCAAGATGATACATGCCTTGGTTCTAGCCTCCTTGCCCTCTGCGGTGCACTTGTGCCGGTACCACGGGTTAAGCACACGCCAAAACCAATCCTTGATGGTCATCTCACTTGTCCAATGGTTTGGCATTTGTGTTAGATACCGAAATTCCACCTTGGCTTTACAAGCTGCAGCACAAGCCTGTTGCACGGTTTTAGTGCCTCGGGCAATAATGACTTGTACATGCACACACATGGACAAGGGATTAGGTGATTGAAAATGACAATGATGGAGGGAGCTATTGATGCAAGAGGACAAGGGACAAAGGGAAATGCTTACCTGCATAGGGAGCATGTCACTGTCCATGGTAGAGGCCACTACGGTTATGAACTGCCGCTTGTCATGGGTCTTGACAATGGCCACATCCTAGTTCTCCATGGATACCCATGTCTTTCCACGCAACACCAGCACCATGATGCCAGTGTGGTCAGTGTTAACGATGAAGCCCAGTGACATCTTGTGCATCACTTTGAGGCCGGTGATTTACACATCATTTCACAAGTGTGCCTCTCCCTACTGATTGGGAGCTTTGTGCCGTCATCGTCCATGTATGCCATGGCCATCCGCGGTCCTTCTCCATGAAATCATTGATCCACATCTTGCAAAAGGAAATGATGCCTCCATTCTCAGTCAACTCTTTGAGACATTAGTCCTCCATAATGCCATGGAGAACCTACTATACAGAGAGGGAACAAATAGGTACACCAATGTCATGCAACCATGTCAACTCCTCGGTGGCAGCAACCACCACCATTGATTGATGTTTGTAGAAGTCCCAGCGTCTACACATTCTCGGTGGCGCGACAACATCAAATGAACCATCGATACCGGACTTTTGAGGAGCCTTGCACATGGCATCTGGGATGTGTGGAAGTTGCATCTTTGAGTCACGCAGGTACCATTCCTAGGTAGTTGCAAGTTTGACATGAAGACAGTAGACTCCTGGGCTACATCAAGCACATTGGATGTGCTTAACGATGGCCCCGCTTTTGTGGCACTTAACCACCACACTGTGGATGCAGTGGAAGTGGCCATGGTCTGACCTTTTTGTGTACCCCCCCACATTTGACAGTAGCATATCAGCTGTGAAAGTGGCTAATTCTCTGGCATATCACCATCTGCCGGCATGGATGAAGCGGCGGTGTTAGTGGAATAGGCGTCACTAGACAACCTTTTTTTCAATAACAATGGGCTGTCTTGTATAACCAATCACCTAGAAATGCCTTGGATTCCTGCTGGGCCGGCAAATGGGGACCTTGAAAGAGGGTTGCCATGGAAGGAGTCAGTACGTTTTGCGTTGTGCGCTCACCAACCTCTTGACACCCTAGGAATTTCGTGTATTGGCCACGATCATTTCATAGGAGGGGACAAAACTGGCAGGCACCAAGAGGTGGGCACCTTCTGGGTTGCGGGTGTTGGTCTGCAAGGTTTTTCTGAGAGGGCGACTCCGCGTGGACGAGGGTGGGCTTAGCAATTCCGAGGGCATCACCTGGCAGGGTAAGTTGGCCTGGACAGCACCGTAAGCCATGGTGAACCGATTCATGGGTTGAGAGGAGGGGTACAGTGGCAATACCGCTCGCCCCGTGTGTATGGGCCAGGGGCATGACCCACCGATTTGGGGGGTCAAGTTTGAATTTCCAAACTTGAGTATCCAAACTGTGGAGCAAAGTTACAAAGTCAAGTGCAAATTTTTGAATTTTTGCGGGTATTGTCCCAGAGCTAACTTGAGACCAGCGTACAACACGACTTGGATCTGTCAAAGAACTAAAAAAAACCGTTCTCGGTTGATATTACAACTTTGGCTGTAATACTATTCTTGATAAGGAACGGAGTACTTGAAAAAAAATTCAACATGTTTCCAAGTTGGAGGACACCCTGTCAAGAAATCAATGGTCCTTTTTCTCCCTTCTATACTTCTTTCTTCCATCTATCTTTTTGTTGTCTTCTCATGTCTCATACTCACACACCTTCCAATGTGTCCAAACATGATTACACATGCCTCTCTCTCCTCTGGGACTAGGCAACCATTATCTTCACTCTCCTCCGTGGGTGGTTTCTTTGTTACCTAGGAAATGACTAATTCATCCAAGCTTCCACCATATTCTTCCCTCGGGCACGATGGTGCATCACTGGGGACCACCATTCACTACTTTCCCTACCCAGAGACAGTGCTTTTTATGCTCACTTTAATCACTAGTCGCCTTTGGGCATTGTGATCTTGCCTCTAGCACCACCATCTCGTAAATTTGGTGGCCAGTCACTTATGTAATCAGTTTCTTCACCATGAGAAGAGAGTGTTTTTGGTACCCCCTCCCCCCCCCTTCTCCCTCCCGTGTCATTATCCTAGTCAAATGCTGACCCGTGATCCGGTACCACCTCTTCGTGAGTCATGTGGCTAGCCTCTTGTGTGGTTGGTTTCTACGCCAGTAGAAGATGGTGCTCTATACGTCTGTCCATGTCTTCAGCATGATGGCATGGTGAACATGCATATTACGTCTCTCTTTGGCCACTTTTCTCTGTGGTCATTTCCTAGACCATCGGGAGACAGTGTTCTCCATGCTCATCCTCATCATCAGCCGCCTTCAGGGGTTGTGATATGGCCACTGGCACCAACTCTTCGTGATCCTGCTGGCCAGCCACTCCCATAGCCAGCCTCTATGTTGCCGAGAGTCGGTACTCTCCATCCGCATCGGTATGATCCGCAGGGGATCGGCACTCTCCTTTGACATCAGAGATCACTATCACGTGACTTTGAGTGTCATTTCTCTGGAGACGGGTGCCACGATCGGCGACGATATTGGCAGTAGACAGCTTCTTCCCTGGCGTGAGCCTCATGCATCTTCCTCCCTTCCGTAGGAGACAGAACTGCGTGATGCGATAGTGCCCCTTGTCGGAGCTCTGGTGATCCTATACATCGAGCTCCATGGTCTAAAGTGGACGATGAAGCAAATCTGTGATCATCTTAGCTCGAACCACCTTGACTTCTTGAGTTGCAATTTAACCTCCTTTTCTTCGTCTTCACCACCTTCGTTTAAAAGGGTGGGTCTCTGACTATACTAAAACTAAAACATCCCAGTCCGCCGCCATCCTTTCCATACTTTATTCTTCTAGTGTCTGGACAACGCTGGATGAGCCATCATCTCCTTTCCACTCCATTCAACATCGTCAACATACTCATTAGCTTGGAGCACGTTATGCCCGTCTCATCACCTGGACGCCTGAGTCTCCATTGACTTTTATTGCTACATCAAGGAGGGATGTGTGTATCGAACCAGTATGACATCGACCATGGTAGTGGACGCCGAGGATGGAGCAACGGACTAGGTGTTTGTACTGTAGATCCAGTTGTATCTATATCATCCCCACAATCTGTAGTTTTAGGTGCGTTGGCTACATCACGTAGTAGTGTTGATATCACATGTAGGAGAATCTTCAACAACATCAGCCCCTCCAACTACATTAGCTGCATCTACTACATCAGCTTATTTGCCTATACCACCTGTATCGTTGTTGTGAGCAACATCTACAGCACCAGGTCCTTCAATTGTAGCGCTTGCTACATCTACATCATCAACACCATCTCTTTAAAGCATGCTCATTGCATCAGGTGATTCCTTAGTGTCAAGAAGATTGGCAGCATTTCTAGCTACATCTTCATCAGTAACAGCTCTGCCGACTACATTAGCTACATCCACTACACTAGTTGTATTGACCACACCAGCTATACCGTTGGCATCGGCAGCATCTATAGCACCAGATCCATGGATTACAATGCTTGTTCTGACTACGTCGTTCACACCATGTACAGTTTCTGATACAACAGTTGTATTGGGAGCATGTACAGTGTCATGAGAATGAGCAGTGCTCATAGCAACATCCTTAGAATTAAAAGCTCAACCAGCTACATTTACTGCATCCACTACACCAGGTGCATTTACTACATCAGTCGTATCCTGGGTGTTGACAGCATCTTTAGCACCAGGTCCTTCCTGTACAACACCAGCTATATCCACATCGCCCGTACCATCCATAATACCAGCTGTATTGTCTGAATCAGTTGCATCCTTAGTTTCTAGTACATCAGTAGTACCAGGTGCTTCAAAACTATCTAGACTGTCAACTATACTAGCTACACCTACTACAACCTCTGTGTGGACACCATTTACAGCATCATGTGCATCTACGGCACTTATACCATGTTTAGCATCCATATTAGTTGCAGTAGCTACTGTATCAGTTTCACTTGTGACAGCCATATCATCCATGGTACCTGATCACTCTGTAGCATTAGCTACATAAGCAGCATCGGCTGGATTGGCTACACCAGGTGCACCCTTGGTGTTGACTTCATCAACAACATTAGGTGCTCCACCGAAATTCGCACCATAAGCTCCATGAAGTCCACTAGTTATCCATTGGTTTCAACGATTTCAGATGTGTTTGCAACATCAACTGCATTGGTCATATCATTTGCACTTATAACATTGGTAGTATGAACTACATCAGCTACATCGCCACCATCAACGGCATCAGTTGCATCGACACCAAAACAGCATCACTCGTATCAGCCACCGCATCAAACCCATGTGTAGGATCACCATTTGTAGCATAAACCAAATTGGCAGTATCACGAGCATCAACACCATCAGCTCAATCACCTGCACCAGCTACATCATCTACACCATGTGGAGCACCTGCAATACTAGTAGCATTTGCAACACCACCTTCATCAGATCTTTGAGCTTCAGGCAATGAACCGCTCATGCCTACTCATCTGTATTTATTTCTGACAAATTTGTGGTTATTTGGACTACTCCTCCTACTCCTAAGAGAGAAGGAGGAGCTTCTTAGTTTACTTCTCTATGTGAGGTGACAACACCCAATCATACGAGTTCAAGATGCCGTGTTGTGGATGATGATATTTCCTCCCTCATCGGTGATCAATAGCTCCAAGTAGCCACTCTCCGAGGGTTATTATCCACAATCAACCCCACATCTTGGAATGTACCTAATTATTTCTTCTCCAGTAACATGCAGAGGAGCGACTACATACAAATTTCTAGAGTGTAGGAGCTGTGAGATGCACAGGAGTGGTTGCATGTGGTATAGAGTACATCTATTGAGTTACTAATTGGGGATGACAGTGGAAATAGCCCATTTGGCTCTCGATCCAACTCCATGGTGACCTCAGACATCGCAACACAGTATGCAGATGTTAAGACAATAATTGTCGTTCATGACATGGGCAATCCCGAGGTTTCTTGTGGCTCACTTCTATCCTTCTCCTTTACACCTCGACTATCTCTCTCTTCCTCTCAGATTGACTCTCCTTTGACCATAGGATTGAACGTACCTACATTGTCTATGGTTTACTGTCCAACTCAGGAGCATGACCTATGGAGGGATGACCCACCAGGAGATACAACATATGCAGTCACTTAACTTCTGGCAATCGAGATGGATGTAGACGTGCTTTGCCAAGTGGTAGATGCGTTTTCCACTTCGTACAGTGAAGTGCTTTGGATGCTTGAGGATGTTGAATTTGAGATTTTAGTTTTCACTAAGGAGGACACTGCTATAATGCACAAGAGTGCATCTCTTCTCCAAGGTGAGATGACCGTAACGCAGGAGTATCTATGCACATTTGAGTATTAAGTTGATGTAGCGACTATGGGGGTGAGCTCCACATGCACATGTTTAGCTCCATACCTATCATCCAGGCCAGGTGCATTTAACAGAATCTTCTTCGCCCACATTGCTCCTAAGTTGAATGAGGGTGGTGTTGAGGGGTCTGTCAATTGTGAGCTATGGCAACTACCAGATTTGAGAGAAATTCAATCTCACATCCATCTTCCAATAATGGAGCATTTGGCAACATCTTCTCCAGACGTGCACCCTCCAAGTGCCATGAGTGTGGACCCTGTTGGTTGGGACTTTTGGCAATCTCCTGATGTGTGAGGTAAGAATGGCTTTCTCTTCTCTTCTGACTATGGAGCTGATGAGTGGTAGGCATTTGAAGTTTATGTGGAAGTGTACATGGTAGTGATTGTGGCCCCATCTTCCCTTCTCATGTGACATCCTCACATTTTCAGTTTCTGTCAATTGGTAGCCATTATTTGATTGTTCTTCCCAGGATCTTTTCAGTGAGGTGGAGATGTGCCAAGCTATGAAGGCGATAGGTCCGTATTCTTGTGCATACAATGGAGGTAGAATTAGTCTCGCACACCAGTGTTGAGGTCCTCGGTCCCAGGTTCCTCTAAGCGAGGGGCAACATGAGCATCTCCTTAGCTGCTATGTTGGTGACAGCTTTCACAACGCAAGGGAAGTGTCGGTGTATGGGTTGTGTGCCTTCTAAGTGTCAGATCGTGTTGAGCAGTATTACTTCTCAGTTTGCCCCAATGATTCTTCAGCAGCTGCATTCCTCCTTGTGTGACACGTTTGATGCATTCTGGTAACTATACCTAGTTCATCCATGCATGGCTAATAGAATTTTCTCACTAGTCGAGACCGGGGCACTCAATGTTCTATGCTAGTACTCAGATCCTAAGATGGTTGGACACATATAATCGCTATGGTTGCGATCATATGCACTGATGCCTCGGGAGACCAAGCATTGGCTAATCTTGCTTCTAGAATCGTTGGTCCTGTCATGTGCGGCTGAGACCCATACGTCTGGTAAAATGATCCGGCATCTCAGAAGGTTTAATTTGCCTATCTCTGGTGTGGTGGTGGGGATAGCCTGCTGCCATGGTAGACGTCGTTTATGCATATTTTGTATTTTCTCAATGGCCAAGAAGCGGGCACTCGGTGACTTGTTCCAGCGCCTTAGAGACTAGCCTCGTTTCGTTTCATGTTCTATCGTGTGCATACTCTCTGGTCGTAAACTTTTGTGCGGTGGTGATGACAAGGCTAGGTGGGCTAGCTGATCGTCCCCTTGTATACAAGGGTACATAAGCTTATTGTGGGGCTCGTTGTGATGTCTCCCTTTGTTTCTTATTGACGCCTTCAGACCAAGGCAATCCTTTGCGTTGTAATTCTTCCACTCATCACAAGTGCTTACATTTTGTCTAACATAGGCCTGCATGTCTTGAGACGATCATTTACCAGATAAACACAAATCTCCAATTTATGTCACGTTTCTTTTTCTTTTGCACTAATGCAGTTTCTTCCATTCCTTGACACTTTGCTTGGTCTGTAAACTCACCGTGGAAGACTTAGCATGCAAAAAAGATCCATCATCTTCCACATACCCCATTGTTAATGTATCCAACCTATAGCCTTCTAGGCACTTCCTTTGCTTCCAATCAAACCTAATCCATTTGCTTCACCTCATATGGCGTAGTAGCAAATGGCCATGGGTGCCTACTTACATGTCGTCCCTTCGTCCATATCCACATCTCAAACTCACTGGTCTAAGAAAA
>SZWC01000666.1:194963-209888 GCA_023375785.1 Penium margaritaceum | reverse complement strand
CGAGCTCCAGGCGGTTTCTCACACGCCGGCACAAACCGGGCGTGTGGTCCCGAGGGATCAGCAACCCGGTTCACCACTCTAGGAGCATGCAAGTATTCAATCAACTAACAGGCATGCAATCCTACAAATTGTATCCCCCATTTTGGCACGTGAAGTTATTACTCAACTAAGGCTTGTGACAAGGCTGGTGCTGAAGCCACCACTTGGTAGCTTGATGGAGGCACCACCACTGTGCACGTCATGCTGCGTCATAGTCTTGCACCAGGGAGCCTTAGTCCAGTTCAATCACCTACAGTGGTGAGGTGTGTGCATGCATGGAGACAAGAGGACACTTGCGTGTGTTTGTGACAATAATCAACACTCCCCCATGACCCACAGACTAACAGGCCACACACACACAGAACACAGAACGAGGAGTACATCACAGGATTCACATCAACCAGGGGCATCACGAGAGCGCAGCAAGCCAACCGCATGCATGGCCGCTTTGAACATTCAACTGCTAAGCGCTTTGGTGAGAAAGTCTGCACGCTATTGACGATTGTCGACCCAGACAACCTGAACTTCCCCAGCCGCAATGCGCTCGCGTACAAAGTGATGCTCAATGTTGATGTGCTTAGTGCGAGAGTAATGCATGCCATCGTGCTCAGCAATCGCCTTTGCACTCTGGTTGTCACAGCGCAGGGTGATGCAATGAATGGGAACACGCAACCGCTGCAATAGGCAGGCAGCCAAACACTCTCACACGTACCTGCACCCAGTGCCACGTACTCTGCTTCACTGGAGCTTTTGGCAACACAACCCTGTTTTCCACTCTTCCAGGAGACAGCAGTCCTTCCGACGAGGAAGATGTAACGAGTACGGCTGCGAGCATCTGTGTCATGTGCCCAGTCACTGTCTGTGTAGCCGTCAACGACTACTGAGGGCTGAGCACGGTAGCAGAGCCCTACGCGTGCAGTGGACAACGCGTAGCGGACGACGCACAGTGCGGCCTCGAGATGCTTCTGTCGAGGCTGCTGGGAGAACTGGGCAAGGAAATTGACCGCGAAGGCTTCGTCCGCCCTAGTGGTGGTGGCGAGGTACATGAGAGAGCCAACTACACTGAGGTAGTCGGTGACGTGGACAGACTCCCCCAGCTGCGCTGAGTCCAGTGACTTTAGCAGACGCTGACCTGCTGGAGTCATCGGTGTGGACGCGGTGGGGATGTCTGCAAGCAAGGGGGCAAAACGCTCCCCCAGTGTGCGTATGTACGCAGCCTAGTGCACATGCAGGGTGCGACGCTGACGATCACGCTTGAGCTCCATCCCCAAAAACAGCTGTGCAGGACCTTGATCCTTCATCTTGTACACATAATGCAGCAGGTCTTTCACTTACTGGACAGCTGCTGGACTGGGTGAGGCAATGAGCAGGTCATCAACGTAGACCAACACCGCCACAAACGGCTCTGAGGGGGCACTCAAGAAGAGCGCTGGATCAACCGTGCTGCGACGGTAACCTCCCCGCTCGAGAGTTGAGGAGATCTCCATGTTCCAACACCGCGGCGACTGCATGAGCCCATAGAAGGCTTTGCGCAGTCGCCAGACCTTGCTCGTGCCATCGGTGAAGCCCGGGGGCTGTATCATGTAGATTTCTTCATTGAGCTTCCCATGCAGGAAGGCGTTATTGACATCCATCTGCTCTAGTTCCCAGTCGTGCTAGGAGACGAGACTCAAGAGTGCTCGAGCAGTGGTACATCTCCCGACCGGTGCGAAGGTCTCATCAAAGTCAACGCCGGGAATCTGGGAGAACCCCTTTGCTGTGAGGCGTGCCTTGTACCGGTCGACAGTTCCATCGGGCTTCAGCTTACGCCGAAGGACCCATCGGGCGGAGACTGCCTTGCAACCTGCAGGCAGATCCACGAGCTCAAAGACTCCATGGTCTTGGAGGGCTGTGAGCTCCTCCTGCATGGCCTTCTCCCAGAGGGCAGCGTCTGCTGCCTCACGAGCCTGCCGGACAGTGGTGGGCTCAGGAGGGAGAGTGGGGAAGCCAGCGGCTACAAAGCATGCGGCGAAATAACCGGCGACAGAGGACTCAAGAGCACTGTGGAACTCGTGGACTACAAGAGCATAGCCAACTGCAGAGTTGGGGTACAACGCTCACAGACAGGCCCGGTGCATCGAGGCCGGTGGGGCGCGCTGAGGGACCAGTTGTGGAGGATGAGGCTTTGGAGCGGGTGACTCGTTGAGAGGTAGTGGACGAGCCAGCCAGGACAAACTCAGCAGGTGCCCTAGAAGAGGAGGGCTGAGAGGGCTGAGAGGGCTGAGAGGACTGAGAGGGAGGAAGAGCACGAAGTCTCCCCCCACGAGTGTAAGGCTCTGGACTGGGAAGCCGAGCCTGAGGCGCGTCACCTGCGGCGGTGTCAAGCACCGGAGAAGCAGCAGAGCCAGGAGATGAGGTGGGAGTAGAGTGGGCAGTGGACTGTGTGGGAGTGGGTGCCGAGTGTGAGGACTCGGGACTGGCGGTGGACGGCAAAGACACACGGCTGCTGGCTGAGGACAGGGGCGACCCGGACGCCGGGGAGGGCACTGAGGCCCCCGACTCAGAAGAGACGGAGTCCCCGTCACTGTTCGTGGGAGTGACAACAGGGGACGCCATGTGAGAGGGAGACGTGGACGCACGGAGATCGGAGGCTGGAACAGACCCACCCCCCCCAAGCCGACGAAGCGAGGAGAGGAAAGACGGAGGAGTGACATGGGACAGGTCACGGGGGAAGACATCCTCAAAGAAGAGGGCATCGCGCGACTCGATGACGCGGGAACGGTCGGGGTCCCAGAAGCGCCACGCGTTAGACATGGCAGAGACACCAAGAAACGTGCAGAGGCGAGCACGAGGACTCAGTTTGCCATCACGGAAGTCCTCGGGCAGCCAGACGGCAGCCACACAGCCCCAGACACGAGCCAGACAGAGGTCAGTATGGCGACCGTACCAGCGCTCAAAGGGGGTGACGTGGCGAGGAAGGGGACCGTGTGGAACACGGTTCCACACCCAGGTCATGTAGCACATGGCCTCGAAGGAGAAGACGGGAGAGAGGGAGGACTCGCTGAGGAGAGTACNCGAGGGTGCGGTTCCAGCGTTCAGAGACACCATTCTGTTGGGGTGTGTAGGGGGCCGAAGGCTCCATACACACCCCACGAGAGGTAAGAAAGCGGGCGGTGGGACCCATGAACTCGCCACCACGGTCACAGCGAAAGACTTTGAGCCGGCGACCACAGGCCAGTTCAGCTTGTGGCAGCCAAGACTCAAGTGTGGGACAGACGTCACTCTTTTGCCGAAGGGCAAAGACCCAGCGCATGCGAGAAAAGTTGTCTGTGAGACAAAGGACATAACGTCCGACACCCCCAAGGGCGTCATGGGCAAGCGGTCCCATGACGTCAACGTGCAGGAGATCAAGGGGGTGAGACGTACGAGACTCGGACGTGGAGAATGGGGAGCGGTGCATTTTTCCTTGAGCACAGTCGAGGCAATCAGTGGGACAGGGTGCAGAGAACGTGTTGGCATCAAGACCATGGGCAGGCATGTCCCGAAGCAGACTGTCAATGGCGGCAGTGTGAATGTGACAGAGGCGACGATGAAGCAACTGCGCATGTGGAGGAGTGAGGGAACGAGCCACATGAACAAGAGCAGTCGAGGAGGCATGGGGTGCAAACGAGGGCACGCGGAACAAGCGGTCACAGCGAGTGCCAAGCAGTAAGACACGACCAGTAGTGCGATGCATGACAGAGGCAATGCCCCGGCTGGATGAGAAGTCCATGGCCTGGTCGTCGAGTGTCGTAACACACAGTAGACTGAGCTCAAGAGCGGGCACATAGAGTACGTCAGGGAGGAAGAGCTCCCCCCCAGGTTCAACGAAACGGACGACACCAACACCCTGGACGGGGAGAAGGTGGCCAGAGCCAGTGCGTACAAAGCAAATAGAGCCAACGGGACCAAGTGACACAAACGAAGAACGTCAGGAAGTCATGTGGTGGGTGGCCCCTGAATCAAGAATCCAGAAGCCACCCATCACACGGACAAACGCAGGGTCACGACTCACAGCGGCAATGGCAGAGCGAGGAGAGAGGCGCTGACCACAAGCGGCAAGACAACGAGGGAGACGGTACGACTGCCACTCCTCAATCCAGGGGACGTCAACTGGGGGACACCCCTGAACATGACCGGGGGGGGTCCACGAAGAGACGAATCAACAGCACACGCAAGGCCCTCCTCAACCGAACGCACACTCTCACCTCCCTGATCACGGAGGTGACGTTGGTGAACGGCGTGAGAGAGTGCAAAGTCCAGCTGGCGGTCGTCCTCAGGTGGTCCGGTGATGAGTGCGGTAGAGGAGGGATGCTGGGGACCGGGGGGGGAGGAAGCCCACATTGGAGGTGAGTAGAAGCCAGAGGGAGGCCCGAAGTAGACAGGGCCCCCAAACCCCGGGGGCCAGCCCCCGGGTACGGATGGAAGAGGTGAAGAGAGGGCAGTGCTGTAGGCAGCAGCTGTAGGCAATGGGGAAGAAGAGTATGCAGGGCCACGACTCGACCCCGTGGAGGTGGAGGAGCGTGCAGAGCCGCCACCAGACCCTGCGGAGTGTGCCCAATGGGCACGCATGGCGGAGGCCAGGCGTGCATCATCTGATGGTGTAGGGCACTTGGGCGCCGCATGACCAGTGGCGCCGCAGTTCCAGCAAGTGACAGTGCTAGTGGAGGAAGAGGGGAATGCGGCGCCATCAGAACCGCGGCCTTTGCCACCCTTCCTTTGCCCGCCACCGCCAGAGCCACCCCCTCGGCCTTTACCTTTACCACTCCCTCCACCACGACCACCCCCTTGGGAAGCAAGAGATGTGGCAGTAGTAACAGAGGTGGAGATGGAGGACGAGTTAGAGGCTGAGGAGGTGGAGGAAGAAGGAAGTGCGGTGACTACTGCTGCAACGGCGGCGCGGTGAATGCGTTTATTCTGCAAGGAGCTCCACCAGTCGGTAAGGCGTTGGGAGATGAACTCCCATAAGGCCCCAATGCCAGGGGGTGCATCGGCGGGAACAAGAATGGCCGCCAGACGCTCTAGCTCTGTGGATTTCACTTCGTGAAAGATATCGCTGAGCTCCGGGATGAGGCCGTTGACGATGGAGAGAACAGTAGGGAGTTGGCCTGGGGCGGCCTTGCCGAGGTCATGCAGCAGTTGAAGACTGCGAGCCCAATAGGCATCAGTAGTCTCGTTAGCACGCATGGAGAGCGTGTTGAACTGGACGGTGAGGACGCTCTGTGCTACATGTCCAGTGACTGTCGTGCGCCGCTTGATCAGGGCATAAGCCCCAACCGGGTCTGCGGGGGTGCGACGTGCAGTGTCAGCATTGTACGACCCAATCTCATCAGTGAGACCGTCTGGTCCAGCGCGAATGAGGGCACGGACCGCTCGTGCCAACTCAGAATTGACTGGCACAAAAGGTGGAAGAGCTGAGGGGTTTGGTGCATGGTAGTATTCCCAGAGCTGTTCCCCCTACGCCCAGGCACTGAAACGAACCTCCCAAGTGTGAAAAGTAAGATTGGAGGTGAAATGAGGTGGAGTGGAATCAAAGTCAGGCTTGCGTTGCACTGATTGAGCAAGGGCTTTGGCCGCAGCAGCGCCAGCGGCTGCGGCGACTGCAAGTGGATCAGAGGAAGATGAGCCAGCAGCAGTGGAAGCAGAAGCGGGAGAGGTGGAGAACGCTGTAGCAATGCTAGCGGACTGAGTGCTACGCAATGTGGGCTGGAGACGATTCAGGACCAAGTCAGCAATGTGATCGGCGAATGTCTCTNAGCTGAGGGGTTTGGTGCATGGTAGTATTCCCAGAGCTGTTCCCCCTACGCCCAGGCACTGAAACGAACCTCCCAAGTGTGAAAAGTAAGATTGGAGGTGAAATGAGGTGGAGTGGAATCAAAGTCAGGCTTGCGTTGCACTGATTGAGCAAGGGCTTTGGCCGCAGCAGCGCCAGCGGCTGCGGCGACTGCAAGTGGATCAGAGGAAGATGAGCCAGCAGCAGTGGAAGCGGAAGCGGGAGAGGTGGAGAATGCTGTAGCAATGCTAGCGGACTGAGTGCTACGCAATGTGGGCTGGAGGCGATTCAGGACCAAGTCAGCAATGTGATCGGCGAATGTCTCTTGGTCAGCCTGCTCAGCCCGCAGGTTTTCCTCAGCAGCGCGCTGAGCACTGAGAGCTGCCTGCAATGTAGTGCGCTCACGCTGAAGCTCAGCTTGCAGTGCTGTGTATTGGTCATCGTCAACTGGCATTGTGCCAGTGGCGTGACTCTGTCGAGGAAGATTTCGGCAGAGTTTCCCTTGCCCTAGTGGGCGTGGGAATGTGAGGTATCGGTGTTGGAAGTTCGCTGCAAGGCAACCACCTGGAGGCATGAACACGCCGATACAGGAAAGGTAGAGAGAGCGAGAGAACAAGAGAAGCCAAGCTCACCACGTACGGCAGCGCAGAGAGAACAGTGGCGGCAGGGCCGCAGCAACTGAGGAGGCGGCGACTGCAACAAAAGCTGATGCGGTGACAATGAAGCAGGCTACGCCTGTCAGGGCTGCACCTGACAGGGTGGAGACGACTGTAGCGGTCAAGACCAACAGTTGTATGTGCCGAGTAATTGACGGTGATGAGGAGGGTAGAGAGGCAGCCTGTGTTGTGGAGGCGTGAGCGGAGTCAACTGCACTTGAGAGTGCTATGGCTGCTGCGGCTGCGGCAGATGCAACTGCGTTTGCTACTGCGGCAATCTGAGTAGCTACGTTGACAGCAGCTGCTGCCAAAGGTCCCTGATCAACCGCTACAGTGTACGTGTCGATGGCTCGACCAACAACAGTGCTGGCTGGCGCACGTGTGGCACGTGCAGTGGCTACAAAGGTAGAGGTAACGGTAGCGCTCGATACAAGGGTAGCCTACAGGGCTGTAAGAATATCAGGAGACGAGATGGGCGAGGACTCTGCAGCTGTTGCGGTTGGAGATGCGGCGCAACGCGGAGCGGAGGCTTCTGATGCTCCTGCTGCAGAAGGTGGAGCTGCACCACGGGGAACAGCATGGCGGTGTTGCTGGCGCGTCCTATGGGCAATGGGCGGGCTTACCAGAGAGTGACGAGGTCGGTGGTCCCGTTGTGGTGCTGTTGCCGGTTGGTTCAGCGACGTCGGAGAGTCATCGTCGGCCGACTGGTAATGAGCTGCGTAGTCCCTTGCGTCCGCCCACGCGTAGTGATCAGCAGGATCGTAGTCTTCACCGGGGTGATACCCCGGACTGTTGCGGCGCACCCTTAACCACACTTCTCTCTTCGCCTGCTCCTCGTCAGTGCGTGCACGGTCCCGAGCGGCCGTGGATGACGGAGGGGCGGGATCGATCTCAGGCGGAGACGCCAGCGTTCTGAATGCTGGACTGCCTCAAGGCAGCCCGAGGTGATTGGGAGTGTGCTGGGGTCAGGCCTGGCTGCAGGGTTGGAGCTGTTGCTGCGAGGGCTGTAAGTGAGGTCACGGCTGCTGAGCGATGATGATGCACGTGAGATGCGTATACCAGGCCGAGGCTACACACAACGTGGAGACGCACAGGGTGTGGCACAAGTATCCGTCGTGTGTACGTAGACGTACACGGCGGAGAGGTGATGCTGCAGAGATGGTGGCCCGAGAGTGGGCCGAGTAGGCATCACCACGTGGCGGTGATGTCACAAGCAGATCGCTTGAAGCTGAGAGTGTGCCCCCGCGAGTAACGGGTGCGACACTAGCAGCTACACAGAACGGCGGCTGCTGCTGCTGCTTAGGTTGCCACGGTCATGAGGGGTACGGTCGAGGCCGAGAGTGTTCCCCGTGAGTCACGGTTGCGAAGCTAGCGGCTGCACATAACGGCGGCTGCTGCTGCTGCTTAGGCTGCTACGGTCTCGTACTGTGGCTTGCGCGGGATCACCCGCGACTTAGCAGTGGCTTGAAAGAGGTTCACGGGTGCGATGCTAGCGGCTGCACAGAACGGCTGCTGCTGCTGCTTAGGCTGTCACGGTCTCGAGCCGTGGCTTGCGCGGGATCACCCGTCACCTGGCAGTGGCCCGAGTGAGGTTCACGGGTGCGATGCTAGCGGCTGCACAGAATGGCTGCCACTGCTGCTGCTTAAGCTGCCACGGTCTCGTGCTGTGACTTGTGCGGGATCACCCGTCACTTAGCAGTGGCCCGAATGAGGCTCACGAGGTCTCAGGACTGTCGCGGCGGGAGGGATAGCCCTCCTGCTCTGATACCAGTAGGTAGCCAAGAATGCTATGCAAGCAAGCAAGTAAGTGGCAAGCGACGGAACAAGCCATGGATCGGGGGAAAGCTCAAGACTAGAGAGGATGAGCAAGAAGTTGAGACGCAGGTTTTCGAGTAACAAGTGAGCGAGGTGGTGAGAGCCAGTTGACCGGGCCACCCACGCGAGGCACTCGTTGTGGGGCCCGGCCGCCACCCAGGGATCGAACCCGACCCTGGAGCGAGCGAGCTCCAGGCGGTTTCTCACACGCCGGCACAAACCTGGCGTGTGGTCCCGAGGGATCAGCAACCCGGTTCACCACTCTAGGAGTATGCAAGTATTCAATCAACTAACAGGCATGCAATCCTACAAATTGTATCCCCCATTTTGGCACGAGAAGTTGTTACTAAACTAAGGCTTGTGACAAGGCTGGTGCTGAAGCCACCACATGGTAGCTTGATGGAGGCACCACCACAGTGCACGTCATGCTGCGTCACAGTCTTGCACTAGGGAGCCTTAGTCCAGTTCAATCACCTGCAGTGGTGAGGTGTGTGCATGCATGGAGACAAGAGGGCCCTTGCGTGTGTTTGTGAAAAAAACCAACATTTTTTGCCGCAAAACCCCTCCTGCGAGCTCGCGACGACAGGCGAAGTTCGACATCGGCCTCGAAGTCGAAATCCATGTCGAATATGTTAAATACATGAAATATATTACAGCCGTGCCCATTTTCGCTCGAAAAGCGCAAAACATGGGCATCGTTGTCATGTCGATTTTGACTATGGACGACGCATATAAGTCGACAGCAACAATTGGCATGTAATAACTTCGTCCATGTATATTTTTTGTGCTTTGGTTGTCTCACATGTATTCGGTTTCTTCACCTACTATTCCTTCCAACCCCATTGAAAACCTAAAAGTACCGTTCAATTTTTTCTAAGAAGTATGCTCGGGCTAGTATGTTTTTGTCCTGTTATCTCCATCTTAGTTGGCAAGAACTCTGGGCACAACCCGAGTCTTCCCCAACACCAAAGCTCGTGGCTAAATTTCAACCATCGTAGGAATAATTTTTACAGATTAATTCAAATATAATGTCTCATGAAATGCGGAAGAAGTTCACAATGCCTTTGAAGCTGTTTGATGTCGATTTCTTTGACATGTTGGGCTTTTGTTTTTGCATTAAAAAACAATAGATGTTAATTTTTTTAATGAATGGTTATTTTTTATTATTGAATTACCTTTAACCATTCTCTTTTCAAATTCAATCATTTGGGCGTTCGGGTCTAACCCTTAGGTGCGTCGTGGTCCTGAAGCAGTAACTGTGTTCTAATCAGTTACGACCGGGGGCAAAAATAAAACCCTTTCTAAGGCGACCTCAAACTCTTTCTGACCCTTTCCTTACCCGGGTTCCCGTTCGCAAAGGCGTTTCGTTCATGAGCTGGACCTCCCCATGCGGATTCGCGAGCTTCATTGAAACGCTTTTTGCACTCTCAAGGCAAGACAGCTGGGTGCCGCGTGGAGGCATTGGTGATGTGGACAACTGGTGCGCTGCAAGGTTCACGCTTGTGCAACATCGCCCCGCCAGAAAGTGTCTCAAAACATGAACGCGCGATCCAAACGTTCGTCTAGTCATCACCTCGCAATCGTACTGCTGTCGGACAACCTGCACGCGAAGACACAAGATTTCCACATCCCGGGAGAGCGCGAGCCAAACCGCATCGAAAGGGCGGGCCACCGCTGCTTCCACAGCAGGTTCGTGTTTGCGTCTCCAGCTAGTGCCTTCATTGGCAAAACAGTCGTCGAATCGGCGCCAAGTATAGCGCGCGAGGGTGTTTCAATTCACTTCAAAGCAAACTGCAAAAAAAGAGACCCATGCGATGCAACTCTACTCACAAAAATTCGTGAATGAAAGAAAACCATCTTAGGCGCCAAGTCAATGAAACAAACCCTGAAAAATGTTTAAACCGGAATAGGAAAACAAATACAACTCATCAATGTAAGAAGGGGTACATGTAGTGGACACCATATATAATTCAAAAAATGCACATAAAGGGGGTTCCATGAACATGGAGTTTTCTAAACACGAAATAAAGGTAGACATCAATTCAAGAAAATTCATTAAAAAGGCATGAAAACATGGAGCAACATCTCCTGTGCAAAATTCCACATAAAATGCCAAAAAAGTCATACTAGCTTATGATGGCAAGCACACACCCACACACATAGGGAAAAATCACAAGTGATGATCTACACTACCTTATGAATTAAATGGTTATCTATTTGAGGAAACAAATTCCATATAATTTCACTTGATTTGGATGGATGACACACGTTTCTAGGGTTGCTTCACAAAATAACAGGATGAACATAATAGAACAAGCAACCAACCATAAAAATCTTACAAATGTAACTATATACCCATAGAAGAGGTATTACACAAACTCAATAAGTTATAGAAAATTTCTTTTAATTTTCAAAAGACAATGTACTACAAAACCACACATACATGTAATGTACCTCTGGTTATCTCCCTTACCTGCCCATGTTAGCCTTCTTATGCGTGGATGGCATAATCATGACCTCATAAATATCAATTTATCAAAATCATGTGATTTTAATCAATATAAAGTATTTTTTATGTAAAAATAACAAAACATAAATAAATTATTTATTTTTGATAAATCATCACAATCTAGTAGATTGTGATGATTTAGAAATTCATGATACGTGGGAAACCATGTTATTCATGGATTTATCGGCAAGCTATTTTACATGCAAACTGCAATGAAACCTAGTTTCATAGAAATATGAAATTTATTTTTAGTTTTTAAATAATTTATAAAAATAAATTAATAATCATGAAACGTCCTTCAAGACCCTTAGCAACACTATGAGATTAATCTATTTCACAAAATTTAAATGTTGAAGCATGATATCTCATTCTTTGATTGTGCATGACATTCGACTACAAAATATATTACAAAACTATGTGTTTCTCATATTAATGATAAATTTTGAGGGGAAATGTTATATTTGAATTTAATTTGAAGTGAGAAATGTTTGTAACACATGGTTTTTGAAGGGTCTTGTTTAGATTACCATGAAAATTCATTATTTTTCTACCATGTGTTTATCCAAAAATGACCGTAATAAAGTCAATAAAACGTATGGTGCTTAAATAATTGATCCATTAATGGAACGTATGCAAATACTTGAAGAAAAAATGAATTCCTAACATAAAAACTATTACAAAGAAAGGTCATTAAAAATTTTTGGTGATAAATTTTCGTTACTTCTTTGGAATGTGTAAAAATGAAAAAATAACAAATCATCATCACATATTAGGTAGTCACAAGTAAACAGATTAAAATTATGATTACCACGATGTTATCCTAACATCTCTATGAAAACATAAAAATGGGAAAAATGCCTAATAAATTAAAAAAAAATGTTTATAATGTCTTACTATATGTATTGGAACAATTAATAACCTTGTAATGATGTAGCCTTGATCTATTCTTGTTAAGATGCGTATACATTTCCCTTGTTTTTTTATAACGTTATGATGCATAATTATGAATAAATAATGATAATTAAATAGAAAATTGTTATTGTTAAGAGCTAGTTGATTAGAAGAAAATGAGATGAAAATAAAATAATTGAGAATTCACTTATCATTATTTTATCTTTCAGAACAGATCGAGTGATAACTTACATATAATGCTAGGAAATGTGCTAGATTATAAAACAACACCTAAAAATGAAATTTATTGAATACGTTTGTTTATTATAGTGTGCTATCAAAATTGCACATCCATACACCCATTCAATTCATTCGATGTAAAGTATAGTTTTGAATTTGTGTTTTTTCTTTGAAGCAATTATAGACTCACCAACCATAAAGATTCTATAACAATTATTATGATTCATGTTGAAAAAATTTATTGTTTAATGGATACATATATTGTGGTAGTGGTTTGGCTATTAGAAGAGTAAAAAGAGAATAGTTTTTATGGGAGAGTTTTTTTCTTCTTATGAAGCATTGGTGGTCTCATGATTTAGAGTGATTGGTGGATAAGTAAAGCATTTTTTGTTGCATAATGTGCTTTTCAGAGTAGTGGTCACGAGTAACGTGGTTGTTAAGCTACATGTCCATAGAATCATAGGTTTAGGTAGCATTTGTTTTATAGAATCTGCATATCAAGTATCTTGAAACAGTATGTTATGATTGTTTTACATCATGAATTCAATTTACCACTTTAAGCTGTCCATTTTTTATATTAAAAATAGAAGCATGCTTATTATCATTTGAAGTTATGTAAGATATTGATTTATAGACGTTACATGGTGCACAAAATAGACCGAGGTACACAACATGATGATAACACCAACCTTCTCAAGCATACTTATATCAAAAGTGAATATATTGGGCGATATCAGTTTTTGTAGCTTTTGTTGGTGGAATGTTGTTGCGTGGATTGTGTGTGAACTCTTTTCTATACTTGTGATGTGAGTGATGACAGAACGTGTTGAGAAGTATGAATAATGCTTGGTTATACTTCACTTTAGTCGTGTGCACCACTTGCCTTCTGACACTTAGTCGCTTCAATCTACGGAGCCGCACAGTTACCAAATGATTCATGGCGTTGGAATGAGAACTTGCGTCGAGCAAGGTGCATTTGCGAAGTTACAGCGTTCGTCGTTTCTCTGGAGGCGCTATCAGCGGGTCGACATTGCGGCCGTCCAACACTTTCGTTCACGAATTTCTCCAGAAGCTGACGTCTTCCCTTCACTCCGTCAGCTTTGGGTGCTTCAGAAATTGCTGGTGGCCGCTTTCACCGCGCTGTCCTGTTGAACGAATGTGAGCACGGCTGCCGACTAAAGGCTTCGCACCTTCATCCACACTGCGTCCGAGCTGAACGAGTTCAGATGGCCACGGCCGCTGCGAATTCGCTTCTAGCGCACATGGCCAGTGTCGGCGGCATCAGCAGCGGCAGGAGCGGCAGCACGTTGCATCACCTCGAGAACGCAATGACGAGTCGCTGTGACAGCGGGAGGCTTTGCATATTCCCTGCTGCCCGCCCGTCCCTCTCCCCATCTGCCTCTGCACCAACCAGGTCCGCCATCACCTCCGCCCCCTCCTCCCACCGCCTCTTGCAAAGGTTTACCTCACAGCCCCTCCCATCTTCCCTCACACTCGGCCTCAGGAGTCCCCAACGCCGGGGCGGCATTTTCTCCTCTCCTCGATCCGTTCACGCTTCAGCCACGGCCGCAGCCGCCGCAGCTGTCGTCTCCTCCGAGCTCCTGACGTCAGACCCGTACGTGGCGGAGTTGCTCGCCTCCCTCGCGTCCACGCCAGCTGCAGGAGAGCCACGTGGCGCGGAGTCAGCGCAACAGCTGTTCGACTCCCTCCGCGCCGAATCCGCTGCGGCAGCCCGGTCCCTCCGCTGGCCATCGCGCAAAGACGAGGCGTTCCGGTTCACGGACATCTCGCCCCTGCGCTCGCTGGCCCTGGCCCCCGCAGACAGTGGCAGCCGGACAGCCGCGGAGGTGGAGCTCTCGAGGTTTTCTCTGGAGACGGCGGACAGCACCCGCCTGGTGGTGGTCGACGGCAGGGTGAGGCCGGAGCTGAGCAACCTGAGCGGGGTGGCGGAGGGGTGCGTGGTGGGCCTGCTGCAGGACCTGCCGGAGGAGACTGTGAGGCGGTTTGCGGCCGGCAACCTCGGCAGGTGCGTCGGCAAATGCAGCGGGTGAACCGTCTTACTCTGGCCGTGCTCGTGCCGTACTCTTGCCGTTCCAGCTGTCTGCGGCGTGTGGGATTGGTGTTGGTGGGGACCTTTGAGGCGTGCGGTGTCCCGTGTCTCGCGTGTGAATGATTCATCTGGTGGTCTGCCTCTGGTCTGGTCTGGTCTGGTCTCGTCTGGTTTGGTTTGTTACTGATTGCTTCAATTCGGCTCCATCCTTGGTAAGTTTCGGTCTGGTTTGGTTTGGTTTGGCTTGGTTTGGTTCATTTTGGTGCTTTTCTCAAGCAGTCAGCTGTTGGTCCGCTGGACGGCGTTGGCATGAATGGAGGAGGCCTTGGTCTCGGTTCGCTTGGAAGCCAAGTGCTGAGCGCTGCCACATTCCCCAACAGGACAAAGTCTTCTCCTTCCGTACCGGGGGCCGTGGAGGGGAGATGCTGACGTCAGCACTTGGCGCGTGGCATGGGAGCATGTGTACAGTCGTCCATGTCTGTCGTGCACCTCACCATTGACGGAGGGACCGGGGTATGATTCTGGGCGTTGGGGTAGTGTGGAGCGTTGCTCCATGTGCGGGGAGCAGTGCAGGTCCTCGTCCAAGCACCTTCACGCGTGCCCATGCTCGTTGATGTGGCAGCGTACGCCCACACACACGCACGCTCACATGTGTGCACATGTATGCCTGAACACACGCAAACATGGACACTAGCAGACAGACAGCCTGCACTGGTTGGATGTCTGACTCAGGATGCCTTGCTTTGCTTTGCCTTGCTTTTCAATGGGTTGATTTGTGCTGCATTGCTGTGTACTCCTGCATTGCGTTTGTGCAGTTGTTGTGTAGAGTCGTGTCATGTCGTGGCGTGTCGTGTCGTGTCGTGTCGTGTCGTTTGTCTCGTGTCGTGCCGTCGTGTCGTGTCGTGTCGTGTCGTGTCGTGTCGTGTCGTGTCGT
>SZWC01000666.1:176976-188020 GCA_023375785.1 Penium margaritaceum | reverse complement strand
TCCTCCTCCTCCTCCTCCTCCTCCTCCTCCTCCTGCTCCTCCTTCCACAGGTATGCGCAGCAGACAGACGCGGGGCAGCTGACGCGCAGCCTGCTGCTGGCACCACGGGGCACCGTGAATGTGAAGCCCAACTTGCAGATCATCGCAGACGACGTCAAGTGCACGCACGGTGCCGCCATCAGCGACCTGGAGGAGGAGCAGCTCTTCTACTTCCAAGCGCGCGGCATCAACGAGCAGACTGCACGCTCTGCCCTTGTCTTCTCATTCGCTGCCGAGGTTAGCAAGCTGCCACTGCACTGCACTGGACTGCACTGCACTGCGCTGCGCTGCGCTGCGCTGCGCTGCGCTGCCCTGCGCTGCGCTGCGCTGCACTGCACTGCACTGCATTGCACCGCACCGCACTGTCTGCACCGCACTGTCTGCACCGCACTGTCTGCACCGCACTGTCTGCACCGCACTGTCTGCACCGCACCGTCTGCACCGCACTGTCTGCACCGCACTGTCTGCACCGCACTGTCTGTACCGCACCGTCTGCACCGCACCACACCGCACCACACCGCACTGCACTTCGCTGCACTGGAGTGCACTGCACTGCGCTATGCGATGCTGCTCAAAGTGCTGCACAGCATCGCACTTCACTGTACCTTGTCCCTTAGCCTTACCTCTACCTCTACTTATCCACGTTTCATTTGCGACACTTCTTTCCTTCTTCCCTGTCTCAGCTTCACTGTGACACCCTTATACACTGACGCTCTGAACCTCACACCAACTCACTTACACCCTTTCCCCTCCCCCTCTTACTCATCCTAACCTCTACGCACTCACCTTGACCTTCGTCGCCTCGCTACGTCTCAGCTTACTGTTCAAAGCCTTTTTCCTTACCCATAGCTTCGTGCTGTCACCCATTCCATCACCCTAACCTGCCCCCTCTCCCGAGCTCTCATCTCACCCTCGCGCCCCCTCCACACTTGTGCTGTCAAGAGCAAATACAACCCGAGTCCTCGCTGTGCTCACTCTCTCTAACCCTATCCATGGGGGTGGAGGTCACAACCCTAACCACCAAGGGCACTTCGCCCTCACTCACACTTCTACCCCCCTCCGTGACCTTCGCCCGAGTGGCGTTCTGGACAGAGTTCTCTGCAAAGACAAGTTGAACCCGGTTGCAAAGTATGCAGGATGAAGATGCAGGTGGTGTCCAGTCCTATGGGGTGCCATCGGACTGGGCTCCTCTCTCTTGCACTCCTCTGGACCGGGCCGCGGAGGCCTCTGACCCTCACCCTGAAGCTCACCCTCCACTTGTTTCATGCCAGCTCGCTGACACGACGAGCGCAGAGACAAACCTGGCCCGGCATATGGAGAGTTGTGCCTGTCGTGTGTAGGGTGAATTTCGCTGCGGCTGAAGGTGTGCATCCGTTGGCATGGTGGAATGGTGTCCCACGTCTGTGCCACACAGACACCGCCTCACAGGTGGCGTTGAGATGAGATGAAACGAGATGTGGTGGGATGCAATGCCATTCGATGTGACGTGACGCAATGCAATGGAATGCGATGCGATGCAACGTGGTGCGATGCGTCTGCAGGTGATTGAGAAGTTTCCGCAGACGTGTCTGCGCAAGAGAGTGGAGGCCGCGCTCAAGTCTGCCTTGGCGTCGCAAGGTGCCATGGACTCCTCTGTTGCCGCGGGCCTGCAGTGATCAGATTGCAGGGGGGATCGACAAGGCCTTTTTCCCTATCATTTCAACACTCCTGATTTGAAAGTGGACATAATCTTTGACTTGTTTTGCCACAAAGGAAACCAGCCTTCAAAGTGTCTGAAATGTGCCGTCCCTTGTTCCTCTCTTACAGAACGGGGTTAATGGACATCCGACAACTCATTCGCATGAAAACCAACGCCTGCACCCCTGCCTGCCCTTGTTCTTGGGAATGGGCCGCATTTCGAGTCCTTCCCATTCTTTGACGTGGAAGGTCCAAGATTGTTAATCATGAGTCTGAATGTCCAACTCCTCGGGCCGAAGACTTAAACTTTGAGGCTAGGAGGGAGGCGTGCATAGTCTTGAATCATTGAAGTGTGGAGGTCGAGGAGAAACCGCTCAGTTTTGCTATTCGCAATTGAAACATGTGGGAGGATCTTTCGGTGCTTCCTAGTGTTGTTGGTGTCGACTTGGCAACACCGTTATGGTCGGCAGTCATGTTGTCATGCAAGGCAGGTGTGGGGACACCAAGGATTGTAGTTGCTGTGCCAGACCAGCAAATGACATCTAGACTTGTACAAGGAGGCAACCATGCATGAGGTCTGCAGCAGCCATGGCGAAGACATACGTGAAAGTTGAAGTGAACAAGAAAGTTAGGTGAGTAACGAGCCACAGGGGTGTTACGGGCCGGTGGTGGCGAGCGAACGAGCAGCGGGCTCGATCTCGCTCGCCACCGTCGAGCCTGGTGGATTCGACCCCACCTACTAACAGCATTTACCTAGCACAAAGTAGGTCTTTTGCCAAGCAACCATCTGGCTGTAGAGTGAACCCGGTTATGCTCATGACCAGTTGTGCGCGCATGCATATGAAAATGCACGTGTGGTTGATGACTTGTGATTGAGCCACACCATGGCTCATCTGTCCAGCAGCTGGTCACGATGTGTCGTTCCTCTCTGCACCGTCACCTGTCCGCTTGTCCTCCATCTTGGTATGAGCGCTGTCTGGACGCAGGTCTCTGACTTAGTCACCTGCAGCAGTGTTGNACTCACAGCATTTACCTAGCACAAAGTAGGTCTTTTGCCAAGCAACCATCTGGCTGTAGAGTGAACCCGGTTATGCTCATGACCAGTTGTGCACGCATGCATATGAAAATGCACGTGAGGTTGACGACTTGTGATTGAGCCACACCATGGCTCATCTGTCCAGCAGCTGGTCACGATGTGTCGTTCCTCTCTGCACCGTCACCTGTCCGCTTGTCCTCCATCTTGGTATGAGCGCTGTCTGGACGCAGGTCTCTGACTTAGTCACCTGCAGCAGTGTTGGTGGAGTGTGTGCAACAAGGCCAGAGGTCACAACATGCCATAAACCAACACTCCCCCATGACCTGCAGCCGACGCACAGCGACACGTATGAACGTGCACAGACGAGGGTCACGCGAAGTGACAGACAACAACACAAGCACTAGCCACAGCCATTCACACAGGATCACGCGGGCACAACAGTCCAACAGCATGCACAGCAGCCTTGAAGACGTTGCTGCTGAGTGCCTTCGTCAGGAAATCGGCGCNTGTCGTTCCTCTCTGCACCGTCACCTGTCCGCTTGTCCTCCATCTTGGTATGAGCGCTGTCTGGACGCAGGTCTCTGACTTAGTCACCTGCAGCAGTGTTGGTGGAGTGTGTGCAACGAGGCCAGAGGTCACAACATGCCATAAACCAACACTCCCCCATGACCGGCAGCCGACGCATAGTGACACGTATGAACGTGTACAGACGAGGGTCACGCGAAGTGACAGACAACAACACAAGCACTAGCCACAGCCATTCACACAGGATCACGCGGGCACAACAGTCCAACAGCATGCACAGCAGCCTTGAAGACGTTGCTGCTGAGTGCCTTCGTCAGGAAATCGGTGCGCTGCTGTCTTGTGTCAATCCAAACAACCTGAACATCACCTGCAGCAATACGCTCGTGCACAAAATGATGCTCAACATTGATGTGCTTTGTGCGTGTATGATGCATGCCATCATGTTCAGCAATTGCCTTAGTGCTTTGATTGTCACAGCGCAAGGTGATACAGCGGATGGGGACGCCAAGCTGCTGCAGCAAGCGACACAGCCACACACTCTCGCAAGTGCCTGCACCTAGGGCAACATACTCCGCCTCACTTGAGCTGCGTGCCACACAACCCTGCTTACCACTCTTCCACGACACTGCGGTCCCGCCGACGAGGAAGATGTAACCCGTGCGGCTGCGTGCGTTAGTGTCATGTGCCCAGTCGCTGTACGTGTATCCATCCATAACAACAGATAGTTGTGCACGATAGCACAACCCAGTGCGTGCAGTGGAGAGGGCGTATCGGACGACGCGCAGTGCAGCCTCCATGTGTCGAGCTCGGGGAGCCTGGGAGAACTGAGCCAGGAAGTTCACGGAGAAGGCGACATCTGCCCTGGTCGTGGTCGCCAGGTACATCAGTGACCCAATGACTCGGAGATAGTCGGTCACATCGACTGTCTCCCCCAGCTTAGATACATCCAGTGTCTTCAGCAGCCTCTGACCTGTTGGGGTCATGGGAGTGGACGCAGAGGGTGTGGACTCCAGGAGTGTCGCAAACCGCTCCCCCAGACTGCGAACATATGCAGCCTGGTGAACATGGAGCGTCCGACGAGAACGATCACGCTCAAGTTCCATGCCCAGGAAGACACGAGCAGGGCCCAAGTCTTTCATCTTATACGTGGCTTTTTCACTGCATGGACATCTGTCTGACTCTATCAGCAAATCATCCACGTACACAAGGACAACAATGAATGGAGCAGAGCGTAGACTGACAAAGAGCGATGGATCCACCGTACTCCGTTGGTACCCTCCTTTCTCAAGAGTGGACGTAATCTCTTGGTTCCAGCACCGTGGCGACTGTTTCAGGCCATAGAGGGCCTTTCGCAGTCGCCAGACTCGATCTGTGCCGTCAGAGAATCCGGGAGGCTGAACCATGTAGATCTTCTCGTCCAACTGTCCATGGAGGAACGCATTGTTCACATCCATCTGTTCTAGCTCCCAGTCGTGGTGGGCCACAAGACTCAACAGGGCTCTGGCAGTGGTATATCGCCCAACCGGTGCGAACGTCTCGTCGAAGTCAACGCCGGGAATCTGGGAGAACCCCTTGGCAGTGAGGCGTGCCTTGTATTTGTCGAGTGCACCGACGGGCTTGTACTTGCGCCGAAAGACCCAACGAGCGTCGATGGCTTTGCGCCTAGGTGGTAGGTCAACAAGCTCATAGACTGAATGAGCTTCAAGGGCGTTGAGCTCGTCATGCATGGCAGCTTCCCACTGCTGGGAGTCGGAGGCTACGCGGGCTTGACGCACAGTGGTCGGCTCAGAAGGCAGGGCTGTAGTGACCGTCGTGGCGTGACACTCGGCAGTACTGCACAACACAGCTGCGTCCAGAGCCCGCTCATGCTCTAAGACGAGGAGTGTATAGCCAAGGGGAGAACTGGGATGGACGATCTCAATAGCCAAGCCCAGTGCCTCCATGTCGATGGGAAGAACAGGCGAGAGAGAAGGCTGAGGCACAGACTGAGACGGGTGAGGACGTGCCGAGGTGGTGGAAGTGGTAGGACGGTTGGGTAAGGCACGAAGACGTCCACCCCGGACAAAAGGTGACACAGGAGCAGAACCAGTGGGGACAGGCGGAGACGGGTCAGGCACCTAGATGGGAGAGACTGCAGGTGAAGGGGCAACAGGAGGTGTGCCTGGGCTGGACGAGACAGCGGGAGACGAGGTAGACTGGACAGCGTCAGTGCTAGGCGACGAGGGTATGTCAGAGGGGCTGGGTGACACGTCAGAGGAGGAAGACATAAAGAAGGTAGGGACAGACCCTGACGACGAGGAGTACACCGAGGGTGAGAGCTGCGGTGCAGCAACAGGGACTACAGGACCCGCAGGCCCGACATCCCCCCTCAGCCGAGAAAGAGGCAGGAGGGAGGAGGCAGGAGGCAGGCGATCGAGATCGCGAAGGAAGACAGACTCAAAGAACAAAGCATCGCGAGACTCGACGACACGTTGCCGGACAGGGTCCCAAAAACGCCAGGCTTTAGACTGTGCTAAGACGCCGAGAAAGGGGCAGAGACGACCGCGAGGGGACGGTTTCCCATCAGGAAGATCCTCTGGAAGCCAGACAGATGCAATGCATCCCCAAACCCGAGCGAGGCGAAGATTAGCACGACAGCCATGCCAGCGCTCGAAGGGTGTGACGGTGCGGGGAAGGGGACCATGCGGGACACGGTTCCAGAACCATGTCATGTAGCACATGGTTTCGAAGGCAAAGAGCGGCGGCAGACCAGACTCAGACAGAAGCGTGCAGACACCGTCGGCAAGGGTCCGATTCCAACGCTCAGAAACACTGTTTTGCTGGGGTGTGTAAGGAGCCGACGTCTCCAGGCACACCCCACGAGACTCGAGTAGACGAGCGGTAGGACCAGGGAATTCACCACCACGGTCGCTGCGAAAGACGCGCAGCGACCGCTGACAGGCACGCTCTGCCTGAACAAGCCAGGTCTCAAGGACAGAATAGACGTCGCTCTTCTGACGAAGAGCAAACACCCAGCGGAAGCGAGAAAAATCATCGGTAATGCACAAGACATAGAGACCAACGTCGCCTAAGAGGTCATGAGGCAAAGGTCCCATGACGTCGGCATGCACACGATCCAGGGGATGCGTGCAGGGTGAGTCAGAAGGGGAAAAAGGAGAGCGATGCATTTTGCCTTGTGCACAGTCAAGGCAGTCGGCAGGACAAGGGGCAGGGAAGGTGGAGGACGAGAGACCAAGAGCGGGCTGGAGACGCAGCATACTGTGAAGGGCATCTGTGTGGACATGACCAAGACGGCGATGCAAGAGTCGCACGAGGTCAGGAGCGAGAGAGGGGGCAACGTGAGCAAGAGTGACACCGCCAGCAGGAGCGGAAGGGGCGTGCAAAGGAACACGATAGAGTTGGCCACATTTCACACCACAGAGCACAGTACGTTGAGTGGAACGGAGACAGACGTTGCCGACACCACGGCTAGCAGTGAAGTCCATACCTTGATCATCCAGAGATGGCACAGACAGCAGGCTGAGTTCCAGCGAAGGCACATAAAGAACATCATGCAGGTACAGGGCACCGCTAGGTCCAACGAAGCGCACGACGCCCACACCCTTAACAGGCAGCAACTGTCCAGACCCGGTACGAACAAAGCAGACAGAACCAACGGGACCTAACGAGACAAACGAGGAACGCACGTAGGTCATGTGGTGAGTGGCCCCGGAGTCGAGGACCCAGACACCGCGAGACACACGGACGGAAGGGAGCACAGTGCACGTGGCAACAGTGGCGACGGCTGACGAGGACAAGGGCCAGAGGGACAGACCACGAGGGAGAATGTCGGTCTACCAACACTCAATCCAGGGAACAGACGCACACATGGCACCCAGAATGTGACCGGGAGCATCACCACAAAGGACACAATCAGTCTCACACGCAAGACCTCTGGCCATCAATGCAACACTCTCACCTCCCTGATCGCGAAGGCGAAGGAGTTGGAGGAGGGATTACTCAAGGTGGCGCTCGCGATCACCACGATCGCCATTCACAGACGTAGGTGGAGCTGGAGTAGATGTGTCGGTGGAAGAGGGTAACCATGATGGAGCGGTGTAGGCTGATTACGGGGGGCCAGCATACACAGGGGCGCCGTAAGGAGGTGGCCAGCCCCAGGGATAGGGGCCAGAAGTCGGAGAAGAGGTCACACCGGAGGCGGCGTGAGCCTGAGCCGGGAGGGCGAAGGGAGAGCGCGATGGACCACCGGCACCAGAGGACGATGGTGCAGAAGAGTTGGAGGTGCGGGCCCAGTGAGCGCGCATGGCTCGAGCGAGGTGGAGGTCATCCGGAGGAGCTGGGCAAGTCCGAGCAGAATGCTCAGTAGAGCCACAGTTCCAACAGACAACAGCACCCGGAGCCCGTGAGGAAGCTATAGCACCCTTGTCCTTGCCCTTTCCCTTGCCCTTTCCCTTGCTCTTTCCACGACCTTGGGAGGCGAGAGCAGAGGCAGGTGAGGATGAGGACGGAGCGGCAGAGGTGGTGGCGGAGGCAGAGGAAGGGGTGGAAGCGGAAGAGGGTGCAGCAGCAGTGGTAAGAGTTGTAACACCAGTGACTGCAGAGCGGTGGAGGCGCTTGTTCTGGAGGCTCGTCCTCGAAGCAGCAAACCGCTCTGACGTGAAGTCCCATAGAGCACCAACTCTAGGGGGTGACTTTGGGGGAACTGGTTGCGCTGCAAGACGCTCTAGCTCATCGGGTTTGACGTCGCGAAGAAGATTGGACAGCTCAGGGATAAGACCGTTGACCATGGTCAAAACGGCAGAGAGTCGGCCATGTGCGGCTTTGTCAAGCTCACGAAGGAGCTTGAGACCACGAGCCCACTAGGCATCGGCTGTCTCATCAACACGCATGAGGAGTGTGTTAAACTGGACTGTAAGCGCGCTCTGTGCGGCTTGGCCAGTGACAGTGGTACGGCGACGTAGCATGGAGTATGCGCCAATAGGATCAGCAAGGCGCTGGACAGCGGGATCAGCATTGAAGGTGCCAACATCATCAATCAATGACTCAGGAGCAGCGGCGATGAGCGCGCGGACTGCACGGGCGGACTCAGCAGCAACCGGTGTGAAGGGAGCAACGGCCGGGGAGTAGTACTCCCACCGCTGCTCTCCTTGAGCCCAGGCGCTGAAGCGCACTTCCCAAGAAGAGAACGCAAGGGCAGAGGGAAGTGCAGGTGGCTGAGAAAAGAAGTCATGGAGGCGAAGCGCAGGCGGTTTGGTAGCCGTAGCGGCAGTGTCAGTGTGCGGAGTAGCAGAGGTGCTAGAGGTAGAAGTGGTGCCAGCGGGGAGAGTGGTCCGGCAGGGGGAACCACTAACGCAGCAGGGAGGCGGCGAAGCACAATAGCGGCCACTTCATCAGCAAAAGAAGCGCGATTGTCCTCAGCAAGCTTAAGACGGTCCTCAGCTTCCTGCTGGGCCTCGCGAGCGAGGGCCAGCTGGCGCTGAAGAATAGCAATGACTAACTCGTCGTCACCAGGCATGGTGACGACGCGCGGGCTGTGCCGGACAGATTTCGGCAGAGTTTCCCAAGCCCCAGTGGGCGTGGAAAATATGGGGTTGCCTGAGGCAAACGATGAATATGCTGCAGGACAGCCCACCCCGAGTCAAACAGGACAAGCCACGCGTAGCAGGCAAGAGAAGAATGCAAGCAGATACAGAATGCAGCAAATAAGGTCAAGAGGACGAGCTGCGCAGAAAGACAAGGAGAGGAGGAATAGCAGCCGCCGCGGAGGCAGATAGGACGGAGACGGTGGAGACGATGGGCACCGCCAGAGCAAGGATTCTGATGGTGCAGGTGGCACAGAAGGTGATGAAGACGGATGTGATGGAGACCAATGCCGTGACGAGGCTGGAAGCAATTGAGGGAGCCAACGACGATGCTATGACTGCTGCTGCTGTAGAGCTACGGATAGAGACTGCAACTGCTGATGTTGCTAATGCAGCAGCTGCTATGGCAGAGGCAATGGAGGATGTTGCGGCAGAAACCTGTGTGCCTATGTTAGCTGATGTCCCGCAATGGGACCAACAGCAGTTGCTGCTTCTGTGTAAGCGTCAGTAGCTCGCCCTGCCGACGTGGAGGCAGGAGTACGCGACGCTCTAACGGCAGGGGCAAAAGTGGCTGCAGCAGCTGCTGCGGCGTCAATGAGAGCAGATGTCGTGCGTGTGAGTGCACTGACAAGACGTACGATAACTTGTGTAGGTGATGGGTGCGCCTGGTCTGCAGCAAGATCTGAAGCGTCCTGCCACAACGGATCCCCCCCGGGAGAGTGAGGTGGGGAGACGCTTACCAGATGACGACAAGATGCACCCGCGGATGTGGCGGCGACCAGCTCGGATTCGCGATCACCGCTCATGCCTGTGCGACGCCGCGCGTGGTGTTGAGGCAGCCTCGGCTCGTAGTTCACACCGGCTTGCGCCAGCGTGACGACAACAACACCACAAGGCGGTGGCATTGCTGCTGTTGGTGTTGTTGGGTTGCTGTTGGGTCTGATGCTGCTTCTTCGCTGCTACTGTTGTGTGGAGCAATGTGGAGCAGCCGCCACCGCTGCCGCGTGCTTGCAACTGCTGGCTACTGCTGGTCAAGCGGCTAGCGCTGCTTGCTACTGCTGCTGCAGTTGGGAGACAGTCTGCCGAGGTCGTGAGCAGCGACGACAAAACGCGGCGGCTCACAGCTGCAGGCACAGGCCTCCCACCTCCTCCTCCTCAACGGCCGCCCCTGCAATCGGTTCGGCCTTAGGGCTGAAAGCTAGGGGCAAATGCCTGAGGGTTACCTTCCGACGTTGCTGGAGGGGCACAGGCAAGGGTAGGAGTGTCCGCCACCATGGCGTGGGTGCAACTTGGAGCAGAGCTTCAGGGAGTTCGGAGCTTGAGAGGACAAGAGTAGCGAACGTGAGTAGCCTGGAAGTGAGCAGCTTGGAGCTGAGCAGACTAGAGCAGACTCCTGCTCTGAAAACTAGGATGTGAGCAGTCTGGACGCGAGCAGCCTGGATGGGAGCTACCTAGAGCAGAAGCCAGCAGCTCCCCAGTCTCCTCCAGCTGCTGCTCTCGCAGATCTGCTGGGAAGGAATAAAGCGGAGCTGTCAGCTGCAACGTTGCTTGTTGTGCTGTGGTGGGGTCGTCTGTTGTAGCTGGATGTCGAGACAGCTGCAGTCTACGGTAAGAGATCTGTAGCCTGTGAGTTACAATCCTCTACAGGCGGTGCTCCATAGATGCAATGACGAGAGGAGACATTGACAGGGTCCCTCCTAGTCCTACCCAGAACAACACTCTGGGGCAGCGTGCTGGAGCGTGGCCGGTGCACGGTGGCGAGAGAGCGGACGTGCAACGGAGAGAGGGTGTCCCGGAATCGAATGGTGGCTTTCACGCTGCTCTGATACCAGTAGTTGCTGTGCCAAACCAGCAAGTGACAGCTAGACTTGTGTAAGGAGGCAACCATGCATGAGGTCTGCAGCAGCCATGGCGAAGACATACGTGAAAGTTGAAGTGAACAAGAAAGTTAGGTGAGTAACGAGCCACAGGGGTGTTACGGGCCGGTGGTGGCGAGCAAACGAGCAGCGGGCTCGATCTCGCTCGCCACCGTCGAGCCTCGTGGATTCGACCCCACCTACTCACAGCATTTACCTAGCACAAAGTAGGTCTTTTGCCAAGCAACCATCTGGCTGTAGAGTGAACCCGGTTATGCTCATGACCAGTTGTGCACGCATGCATATGAAAATGCACGTGAGGTTGACGA
>SZWC01000666.1:164904-176436 GCA_023375785.1 Penium margaritaceum | reverse complement strand
ACACACACACACACACGCATGCACGCAGGCACGCACGCATGCACGCATGCACGCACACACGTACGCACGCACGCACGCAGGCACGCACGCACGCACACACGCACTCACGCACGCATGCATGCAGGCACGCACACACGCACACACGCACTCACGCACACACGCACACACACACTCATGCACACACGCACGCACGCATGCACGCACGCACGTGGTGGCATGTGAGTCATTCCCGTCAGTTTGTACACCTTACTGTGACCACTCGGCCGTGCCCATGCTCGTGCAGATCCCTAATACGAACCCAACTAGCGCCGGAGGACAGACGGGTGGTGGCTCGACCCACCCGCAGCTGCAAGACAGCTGCCACGGCGTCTCGGGTGCTTAGTGGGGTGCTCTGCAGTTTTTCTACAATCGCTAGAGTTTCCTCGGTGGATTGTGTCTTGAGCCCAATTGGCGTGTTTCACATTGTGTGTCCATGGATCGGTGCCGGACGTGTGCGTGTGATTAGTCGTAGCGTCTTGCTCAAGAATGTGCATCCCTAGGTTTAGACGATGTTGCATCTGGATGCCTGTGCGCAGAGTTCCGGCCAAAACATTGGTTTTGGACTGGTTTTAGGACAAATTGACACTGCCATGTGCGTCACCCAGTGTGCACCGCGGAAGGTTTTTATGCTGTGTGCTTGTGAGCTGTCATTTCTCTCTACATTATTAAGCTATTGGAGCTTATGAGACCTTACGCTTCTCCTTAGCCTAACTCTTGTTGTTTCTTACACCTGTTTGCTTGCTCCTACGCGAGTTGACTGGACTGTGCCACCACATCGGCAACAACAAGACTAGGAAGATTTCTAGCAGTTTCTCATGGTATCAGAGTAGCAAGACATCCCTAGTTGAGCTGCGCAGCAGATACGTAGCAGTGGGAGCAACATTGAAAGTCATAGCTAAAGCCACGGTCCTAGGAGGACCCACCAAGCCACGTTGACTCATCGTAGCATACTGCAGCAGCGGAGACACCCTTGCAACCGCATCACCATGCTACCACCACGGGGCAGCCAAGGGTTTCCCAACCCTCTCCAGGAACAGTTGAGGCACGTGGTGTTGAGAAGGGGTTTGTGAAGGTTCCCGGAAGCTTGACTCAGGTCACACCTACCTCCTGTCCCGGACGTGAGAGTGCAACAGCCCCATATGACCACCGTTTCTGGAGAGCTCGTTAGAAAATTATTGTAAAACCCTAAATGTTGCATCTACTCCCGCCTCATTTTGTGCACTGAAGGCTCCAAGAAACGAAGCAACGCTTTCACATCTAGATTTTCTTCTTCGGATTTTGGGCTGAAAAGAAAACGGTGAGGTTTTTGATTTTTTTAAGGTAACTTTGGATGAAGCCACTGCCAGTGCATTCAACATCATATGGTGCAAAGTCGTTCCAATTTTCCCTTGATGTAGGAAACTTTCATGCTTATGTCATCATTGTAGGTGATGAGGTCAGCACCAACAAGCAAGTTTCCAGCAGACATCACTTTTTTTGAGTGATTCAAATCCTCGAGAAACGCCAATGGCTCTTGATTATGACAACATTGACATTTAGACCCATACTAAGCTTAGCACTGATGCCGCTGGTCCGTGATAAGGGCAAGTGGGCTAGGAGACCCCTCCTCTTCCTCCTCTTCTAGCATCATGAGTCCACACTCACAGTCACTCGCGATCGACAAGCTTCGTTAGACGTAGGATGAAATGCGCCTCTAGTAGTAGCGTCAGACCGATGCAGTACAGGAGATTGCGAAGTTACTGAGGGGCCATCCAAGGAATTCACATCCGACACCAGGAGGACTTGCTGGAGCTGGACCATCTCTTCAGCAGTCTATGCCCCATGTAACGTTGTAGCCTCAGCACCCCTTCTCACATGTTGACACTTGGGATGAGGAGGAGATGGATGATAACACACGTGAGGACATGATTTGTTTCCTTTAGGAGCGCATTCGTGAGCTGCGTCTAGTGTCCTAGCCTTCCACACTGCCACCTTCTCGTTGTCACCACTAGCCACGTCGTTCAGTAGCTTTCACCTTTGGTAGCGTTTCTCTCATTGGTGATCTTCCTTTGCCTCATCCGCCATCTCCCGAGCCTGAGGTCGTCCTCCCCACAAAGTGATGACGGAAGTACTTTAAGACACCTCCACCCTATTACGATAGGGACGAGGACTTTGATTGATGGGAGATCATGTTTTTGGATTTAGTCGACTGTGAGGTTGTCTGGGACTACTACTACACCTAGTACCAGACTAATGATGCTCACCAGGAACAGATAGCAGCGAGAGCAATGTGCGGCCTGCTCTACACAATGCCGCGAGAGACTGTGGTTGACTTTTGCCCCTTCTTGGGTGAGATCGGGACGAGGACTGGAGTGGACCCAAGCTAGGGGCGAGAGCTGGTCAGGACACTGCTTGTTGCGGAGACCCATGCCACAAGGGCTACTCAACTACGTGAATTTCACTCCCTCTGCCAGGGTCCCATAGAGCTCACAACAGACTATTGGCGACATGCCATGCGCCTTTACACACATCTTGGGACTAGTGGTGGGATGCAGCTGTGGACACCTGACAACATCCTGATGGGAGTGCACTTGCACCACGTGAAGATCTTTCCGGTCTTTGACCGTGCATCCCTTTCTGATTTGTCAGAGTCATTGCAGCTACTTCTTCGAGCTCATCGCTACTCTCTCCAGGCAACATGGACTCATGAGGTTGTTGTCACCCATGAGCATAGTCCACATAGTGCAACAGTCATTGCGACCTCTCCTATGCCTGTGTTCTAGTTCACCAATCCCACCTCCACCACTTCCTCCTCCTCCTCTTACTCCTCATCTACCCTTAACGACCAAATGTAGGGTGTTACAGTGGTTACATAGGGGAAAAAGGGAAAAAAGAGGTGCAAAAAGGGACAACAACAGTAGTAGTAGCTGATGAGCAATGGGAGTGGAAGTTGTGTCCACTGCTACAACTGTACAGACGCTCATCGCTACACGGAGTGTGAGCAGCCCCTTGATTGGCCTCGGATTATGCGTGGCCTCCAGGCGGTGCATGTGCATCGGATGTCCTCCAGTGATACACAGACGAGTTGTGCCGCGTCCACCTCTGCAGCAGACGTAGTTGCATCACCAGGTAGTGGTGGTGATATGGACCCTCGGGTTCGCACAACCGCTGAGCTTCATCAATTGCTGGCACTTCGTACGCAAGGAGGTACGAGTGTGTTGTCACAGCGGAGTGGTTCCCAAACATCTTGTCTTACGGTATCTGGTGCCCGTGATGATGCTTGTGGAGGAACTTGGTAGGCTTGTGATGAGGATGGACCTGACAGTACGGATTGGCTTGACAAGTCACAGGTCCGTGTTGTTTGTCGTTGTCTCGAGTCCTCTGCTTCCTGTCCAGCAAAGGCAGAGTGTTCCTTGGTATGTTGCTCAATGTCGACAACTGGTCGTGAGCCGAATGGCACATGGATCCTTCACTCTGATGCCACCCATCACATGACTTGTTGTCGTAGGGACTTCATCGTGCTTGGTCTCCTTGCGTCCGTTCGGTATGTTTGCACAAGGTCTGGTCAGTCGTTGCCAGTTCAGGGAGTTGCGGTTGTGCGGGTTGATGGTCCATCTGGCCCCTTGTACATGTGCAAGTGCATTTTCTTTGTGCTCTTCATCACTCCTCTTGAGCTGAGTTTGCTCTATGTTTGTTCTTGTACCAGTATGGGTCTCTCTAGTGAGCACTCCGCTGAATCTGCCATTGATACTTCTCTCAACACTCGTGCCGTTATTCTTCGTGCCTTAGTTGTTGATGGCATGTATTGTGTGTCTTGTACCACTCCCTCTACCTCCTCTCCTTCCGCCGCATCTGCATGTGTGTTTATCACAAGTGTTCTCTCTCCATAACACCAGCGTGCGCTGCATTGCCTCCTTCGCCATGTGAGCTCGAACATTGTGTCCAAGCTCATTTGGACTCAGCCAACCCTCGGTTTTGACACGACCTCTTTCGAGAAGCCGCCCAAGAACGGCTGCCTTTTTTTATCTCAGGGTAGGATGCATCATTGCACATATCCTGACTCCATTTCCCGAGTACTACGAGCGCTTGAGTTGGTCCACTTGGACCTTCTCGGTCCCCTCCCTATCAAGTCCCTCTCAGATCGGGGGCGATATGTCCTCACCCTGAGTGATGACTTTACCCGGATGAGGTGGGTCTACAGCCTCTGCCACAAGAACGATACTGCTCTGGCACTTTGCCTGTGGCTGGTGATGGCTGAGCGCTAGTCTTGTCAGACCCTCCAGACATCCCGCTTGGATCGTGGTGGTAATTTTGTAGGCAAGATGGACATCTTCTGTGCAGAGCACAATATCTTTCACCAGCACTCTGCCCCTCTTACACCAAAGCAGAATGAGGTGTCTAAGCACTGTAACTGCACCATGGAGGGTGCCGTTTGCATCATGCGGTCTGAGTACGGTCTCGATTCCTTTGCATTTGAGGGATTCTTCTACATGACGTTGGTATAGAACCGCCTACCGCAAGGTCCTCTTCCAGACCATGTCACGTCATACCAGTTGTGGTTCGGCCATCGCGTTGACCTCCGTCTTGCTTGTGTTTGGCGGTCCTTAGCCTATGTCTCGTACACCGAGGACCAACAGGGGTCCAAGGTATCACCTCGGGGTCGCATGTGTGCCTTCTTTGGCATTTCCCCATGGTCAAAGGCCTGGCGCTTTTCGGACCCTGCTTGTCATTGCATCGTCGATTCTCGAGACACTCTTCTTTGAGGCTCTCACCTATCGCAACTTATCCAACATTTTTTCGCTGGCCGCTGACCACGTTCCCACATGTGTTGTTTCCCAGCAGTTGGGGGAGTCTAGACCTGTGGATGTGTCTGTTCGGGCCTCCTCACCTTTGGTCCGGTCTTTGGCTGATGACAATCCGGCCATCATGGCTGACGGTCCGTTGGTCTCTTTGGCTCCCTCTGGCACACCTGATCATGTGCTAGTCTCACACCCCTCTTGCACATCTGATCTCGTGCTAGTCTCAGTCCCTTCTGGCACACCAGCTCGCACGCAAGTTTCATTGCCTTATAACACACCCACTTCTGTGCCTATACGAGTCCGTTATGGGACACCTAGTCCTCTGTCTACACTTGCATCCATGGTGCCCAAGCAAGCTCCTCTTCATGATCATCATGTATCCTCTCCCCTTTCTAGTGAGCCTAAAGTCCCTGTGGCTATGGACCAGCCACTTCATTCGTAACCAGAGGTGAGCACCTCAGCTTCCGGCTACTCTTGTAATCCCGGTGGTCTTCTTGGACCATTGGCCTCCAGGGCTCAGTGGCAAATTTATTCGGCACCTAGACGCTCAACTCGTAGTGCTTAGAGTGGTGATCCTGGCACAAAGGCCCTTGGTCTGAATGTCCAGGCGTACTACACTGAGGTGCACTGGCGTGCCTTGTGGGTCACAAGTTGGTCTCGCGAGAGTTCTCGGTCGCATGCGATGTTGCAGTAGACCTTGTCATGGTGAGAAAAAGCCCTAGAGCATGCGTCTTAGCCACCCAAAGCTCTCCCTTGATTGTGCCTGATCCAGGCACATCAAAGGAGGCATTATGAGCTGAGGATGCATAGTTGCGGCATATTTCTTGTGAGGATGAACTGAGAGCCATCTGTGAGCTTGGTGTCTATGATAATGTCAACCTCCCGCCTAGGCGGAAGGCTGTACACGCCAAGTTGGTCTTTTACAAAAAGGTGAAGCACACTAGATCACTACAAGGCTCACTTAAGGGCCAAGGGGTTCTTACACGTCGAGGGTGAACATTTCATTGACACCTTCGTACCCGTTGGCCGCATGACTACCGCTTGCGCTCTGTTCGGGGTTGTTGCTCACCACGGCTGAAAGATATACGAGATTGATGTGAAAAATACGTTCCTCCATGGGACCTTAGAAGAGGAGATCTAAATGCTCTAGCCACTTAGATTTGAGGTCAATGACAAGGTCCGGCGCTTGCGCAAGGCTTTGTACAACGTGAAACAATCATTGTGGTACTGGAACTTGGAGATCACCGGCACACTGACACGTGCGTGATACTAAGTTTAAGTGTGTGTGTGTGTGTGTGTGTGTGTGTGTGTATGTGTGTGTGNATAGTCAGATTAGACCTAATGTTTTTTTATTCGTTGGTACTCTATATGCCTAGGAGATGGACATGCCCCCTCCCTTCCCTCCCCTCATGGCATGTTTTCCCTTTTGCCTTGTCTGCTCTCTCCATCGATCCATCTCATTTGCCTATCAAGCCACACACACGAGTGCAAAATGATGAAACTACAAAGCAACTTATGCACAAATCACTCAATGTATTGGCAATCTGAGGATTGCTCACTCTTGCAAGGTGTCTGGGGTGACCCTTTCCTTAACCCTGGCCCTTGCCATGAGTGAAAGCGCCCAGGACAGCATTGCCAAGTTGAGTGATATGAGGAACATCAAGGAGGGAAAACTATGCCAATTTTTTTCTGAGATTTTCCGCACTTTTTTATTACAAGGGATACTTCGTAACCCAAAAACTGCTTTATTTCTATTTTGCAAAAATCATAGGTGGCTCGCATGTGAAAGGCAACACAAAACACGAGCTTGGACACTGGTACTCTTGTATAGTCTGGAGTATAATGTCATGTAAATGAAATTATTTTTTCTTGTTGCATATCTTTTTCACGCAACGCATGCACAGGGTTACGAAGAACACAAAGAGCATAAAGGATAATGTTGTAAATGGTAAACATAAGGAGTGATTTTTTTCACATGACATGACAAGACATTGTGGGGGAGAGAGAGAGAGAGAGAGGGAGAGAGAGAGAGAGAGAGAGAGAGAGAGAGGGAGAGGTAGAGGGAGTGAGATAGATGTATCATGTGTGTGTGTGTGTGTGTGTGTGTGTGTGAGAGAGAGAGAGAGAGAGAGAGAGAGAGAGAGAGGGTGTTAACGTCGCACACAAAGCGTACACAAGGTTATGGAGTACACTTCTCATGTAGGGATGTTTTATAATGTATGCAATTTCTACAAAATCCCAATGAAGTGTAATGAAAAAACCAAATAATGGAGTGTATTTGCGTTAAAGTTCACTACATGACAAAAGAGTACCCTCTAGATGGTATGAATGGAAGACCATGTGATATGTTGATGTTCGGTAATGACTACTTCTCTCAACGAATCACATATCGTACGCACACACTTGCATTTCTGTTTGTTACATTCATTTAATTCTGGGTACATGTAGGGACTACCCGTAGAATTTGATTGTGTGTATGCCCTGCCCGGCGTTCGAAACAATAAAACTACTCTACCCAGCGTTCGGAAGAATAAGACTCCCCTACCCATTGACCTGAGAATACTAACATTTTACCCACGAATAGCGAGAAATCGCATCATGCCGACGTTGCATGCGATGCACCACCAACATGCTGATGTCATCAACATCTCTGAACATTCACAAACCCCTCATTCGAGGGGTTTGTGAATGTTCGTGGTGGGGGTTTGCGTATGGTTCGCATGGGGAGTCCAAGACTCCCCATGCGTTGAAAGGGAACCTACTGGGCCCCGCTACCGCTAGGCCTAGCAGGTGCCCGCACAAAAATAAAACCCTGAACTGCTAATGTTAAAATGGGTGTGGTTTGATTACGGTTTGCATGCTAAAACTGGAAGGGTTTGCATGTGAGAGAGGAAAAAGTGGACTTAAAAACGGACGATCTCGCTCAATCGCGATCGAGCGATGACCTGTTTGTTTGTTTGTTTTTTTTTTCTTCTGGCACGCGACCCCCTGGTTTGATGTATGTTTTTCGCGGGCTCCGCCCACGCAAAACATACAAAACCCTAAATCAAACCAAGGGGTTGTTTATAAAAAAAAGAAAACAAGGGTACATGTAGGGATTACCCACGAAATTTGAATGTGAATATGCCTTAGCCGGCGTTCGGAAGAATAATACTACCTTACCCGGCGTTCGGGAGAATAAGACTCCCTTGCCCACGAACACCAAGGGAAAAAAGCATGTCGACGCTGCATGCAATGCAGCCTCGACATGCTGAAGTCATCAATGTCTTTCTAACATTCACAACCCCCTCTTTTAAGGGGTTTGTGAATGTTCAAGGGGGGGGGGGGGGGTTCTGTGGTTCACATTGGGGGTCCGTGACTCCCCATGCGTTGAAAGGGAACTTGCTGGGCCCCGCCACCGCGGGGCCTGATAAGAGCTTGCACAAAACTAAAACCCTAAAACCCCCCATGTGATTTGGGGTAGGGTTTGACTAGGGTTTGCATGAACAAACTGGGGGGTTTGTGTGATGAAAAAAATGAAAAAAACAAGCATTTTTACCTTGTTTCAAAATTGTCCTTTTTGCTCGATCGCGATTCTCGTGTGGGAGCAAGAATCACGATTGAGCGAGGGGGGTTGACATGCCCCACCTCGCTTCGCTCGACCAGCGGTGCATGCCGCTGATCGAGCATGGTGAAGCGAGTGGACAGGGGGTTCCTATTTTTTAAGTCGCTGGACTGGCCATGAATAACTTTAGTTCGCTGGGTAGGGCGTTCCTGTAACGGGCCGGCTCTCCAGCTCCTGCTCTGAAGTCGTCGTCGGAGTTCGCAGAATCGCGTTCTCAGTCCGCGTCGGGGGTTTACCCCCTTCGCAAGACTGAGGGGCAATCGTCATCAACGACCCAGAGCAGGGAGACTCGAATGTTTCGAGTCTCCGGAGGCCCATTTCCGTTTTTAACCAAACCCCTGGTTTTGGGACCCAAAGCAGGGGTTTTTACCTCGAACTCGTGTGTTCGCACGAGTTATTCCGTTTGCTTTACGTCAAAGTTCGTCATAAACGAACTTCGAGTTTCTTTTTGTCGTTCTGGCGCAAAATCGTCGCGTGCGAGGCACGCTGGCGATTTCGCGCAAGCAGTTTTGACCTCACCCTCGCTCCCCCTATCCCTCGTCCACTCTTGCTCATTTGCAAGGAGGGCAAGGGGGGGGCAAGGGTACGAGGCCACGAGGCCTCGCCCTCGAGGCCCTCGTGGCCTCTCAGCCGCCGATCCGGCTGAGGCCGCAATCGGCGGCTGGCGGCTGGCCGGCCGGTGGCCGGCCGGTCGCTTGGCCGGCCGCCGGCCGTCCAGCCGGCCGGCAGCGAGCTGGCCGACGGCCAGCGAATTGCTGGCCGCCGGCCAGCCCTTGCTGACGCGAGGGGTGGTGCGCAACCACCCCTCGCATCAGCAAGGAGGGAGGGCCGAACCGGCCCTCCCGCTACATTCCTCCCCAGTTATTATGAACCGTCCCGGTTCATGAACAACAAGTAGGATTGTCAGTCAGTGAGTCATCAACATTGTGAAAGAAAATTGATAATTTCGATCACCAGCTAAACATGAACACGTGCATGGTACTTAGACCTAAGCTGCAGCTTGTAGGTCAGCACGGCTAGCGGCCTCCCCCCTTTAGGCTGTAGCGTCCGCGCGACAACCATGTTGGGCGTCCCCAACCTCCTATGGTCGCTGTCCATGAATGCTGCCCTGTGGGAATGTTGTTCACTTTTCCCGCGTTCAGGTGGTACCTCTTGCCACGCGTCGATCTGTGCGAGCTGCAAGCTCGCTCCAGTACTCGTTGACCACCCCTGTGGGCAACCGAGATTCGGGCTCCCATGAATTGTGTTCAGGTCCACAACCGGCCCAATGAACGAGGTACTCCCTGACAACGCGCGACCGAAGAGTACGCTCTCGGTGTTGGAGTAGGCGAAGAACCTCGTATTGGCCGTCGGCAACCAGGACTGCTGGAGGTGGCTGAACGGTTCCTTCTGTCGTGTATGGAGCCAGCAGGCTCACATGAAACACGTCATGTATCTTCATACTCGGCGGAAGTAGCAATCGGTATGCCACTGGCCCGATGCGTGCCACAATGGGAAACGGCCCAATCCACTTCGGTAGAAGTTTTCTTGCCCCTGGCGACTTCAACTGAAGGTTTTTAGTGCTAAGCAGCACTTTGTCACCGATGTCAAACGACACCTCCCGGCGACCTTTGTCGGCATATGCCTTTTGTCGCTGCCGAGCTGCTTGAAGGTGACCCTTCGCCTCCTGTAACAAGGAGTCGATGCGCTCGGCAAAGGCTTGAGCGGAAGGAACCTGCCCTCCTGTACTCCCACTCTTCACCAATGAAGAGGGTACCACTGGATGCCGACCACTGTTCAACACGAACGGTGTGAACTGTGTGGACTCGTTCACCGAGTTGTTCACCGCAAACTCTGCCGGTGCTAGGAATTCGTCCCAATCATGCATGGCAGGGTCCACGTACATGCGGAGCATCTGCTCCAGAGTGCGATTCATGCGCTCTGTTTGTCCATCCGTTTGAGGGTGAAACGCTGTCGACATTTGCGACTCGCTGCCGAAGTACTCGTGCATCTTTTGCCAGAACTTACTAGCAAATTTTCGATCTCGATCGGAGATAATGCGCAACGGCAAGCCGTNGCAGGCTTCTTGTTACTAGCCTTATTCCGAAGACATGGGTCGCATGTCATGCAATACTTACGGACATCGACACTCCACCCTGGCCACCAATAGTGGTCCGAGAGTGCCTGTCCGGTCTTTCGGGGTCCCACGTGACCTGCGACCGGCAGGTCGTGGAACTGGGAGATAACCTTTGCTCGAAGGTCTCCCGAGTTTGGCACAACAACTTGTTCTCCGTGCCAGAAGATTCCTGCGGCCTCCACCAAGCCGTACTTGTCCAGATTTTGAGAGTCTTGAAACCAATAATCCACACAGTATCCCATCCGGATCCTGTTTACAAAACCGTTGTAATGGATAATCTCTCGTGGTAGTTGCCGCAGAGATACAGGGGGATCTGGTGGTTGTACGGTTGCTGTTGCGATGGCCATAAAACACATACTGACCTCGGTGGTTGCTTTGATTTCCATAGGCAGTCGGCTTAGTGGATCGGCCACATTGATGCGTCCCGGCCGATATTCCCATGTGAACGAGAATCGACTCAGATATTCGCTCCAACGCGCCTGTCGTCTTGACAGGTTTGGTTGCGTTTGGAAAAACACCAATGGATTATGGTCGGTCACGACCATCACACCCCCTTCAGCACCCTCTAGGTAGCAACGCCACATCTTGAAAGCGTGTACTACCGCAAGGAGCTCTTGATCCCTAGTCGTGTACCGCGTTTCCGCGGGTATGAGCTTCCGGCTCTCATACGCAACTGGATGACCGTTCTGCATGAGGACGGCTCCAAGTCCAACTACCGACGCATCACATCGAACCTCCCACGGTTGCGATGGATCCGGAAGAGCTAGGACGGGTGCCGTGGAGAGAAGCTCTTTGACTTTGAGAAAAGCGTTCTCGCAATCAGATGTCCATTCCCAACACACGTATTTTCGCGTGAGCCTGGTTAGCGGTGCTACCAGGGTCGAATACCCTTGCATAAACCGTCAAACGTAGTTTGCAAGGCCAAGGAAAGACCGAATCTGCCCAACATTTTCGGGGCGTGGCCAGTCCACAACGGCTTGGACTTTTCGTGGGTC
>SZWC01000666.1:113791-136023 GCA_023375785.1 Penium margaritaceum | reverse complement strand
GGGAAAGAGGAAGAAGTTGCAGGAGGGAGAGGTGAGGAGGAGGAAGAGCTTGAGGAGGACGCCGTCATGGTGAGGGGGCGATCAAGGGCAAGCAGAGTTCAGAGTGGTGGTGAGAACGACGGGGAGGAGAGGGGGAGCGAGGCCGCAGGTGATGAGGATGGCGGTGTGGCTGATGCTGGACAGCGGGCGGGCGTCAGCAAGGGTGAAAGCAAGGGGAGGAGTGCGAGGAGGATGGTAGCACCTGGGGCGGAAGAGGAGGGGAAAGAAGGAGAGGATGGGGAAGAGGGGGAAGAAGCAGCGAGCAGGGAAGTGGAGAGAGGGGCATCGGTGGGCGTGAGCGGTGGGGAGAGAGGCAGGAAAGAGAGGGCGCAGGCTTTGGCAGAAGGGAAGGGTGAGGATGGAGACGGCGGTGAAGAAAGAGAAGACAGAGGAGGTGGAGAAGACGGCGACGGCGGTGGAGGAGGAAGTGGAGGGGAGGAAGAAATGGAAGAGGACGTTGTCAGGATCAGAAAGCGGTCGAAGGCAGTGGAGAGGCAGAGCGAGCGTGGTAGGGATGAGGGCGGGCGGGGGGGTGAGGGCGTGTCTTCTGCCGGAGGTGAAGGACGCGCGGGTGGCGTTGAGAGCGGCAGGAAGGGTGGCGCCGATGCAGACGGTGCTCAGAGTGGGGGTGGGGGTGAGGGTGAAGAGGAGACTGGTGCGAAGCCCGCAACGGCTTTGGCAAGGGCTGGGGATGATCCATCGGAAGGTGAGGAAGGAGAAGGAAACGGAGAAGGGGTGGAAGAAGGAGAAGAAGGGGAAGAGGGAGGAGTTGGAAAAGGAGATGGTGATGGAGTTGGAGAGGATGGAGGAGGAGGAAGAGGAGGAGGAGAAGAAAAAGCAGAGGCAAGCACCAAGGGCAAGGTGAGCAGGCGGGCAGGTCGGCAAGATGGAGGAAGGGAATCTGAGAGCATGGAGGACGGAGAGGTTGAGGAGAGAGAAGAAGGTTCAGTGCAGCAGCCCAGGACCAAGACTGGTGGCGACGAGTCTTTGACAGAAGACAGGTTGAAGCCCTCGCAGGGATCGCTGTTGCAGGAAGCCCAGCCCAGGCAGGACGTGGCAGACGATGGAGAAGATGGTGGTGAGGGTAAAGCTGGTGGGGACCTGACTGCGGGAGGGGAGAAGGCAGAGATCGCCAAGGGAGAGAGCAGAGGAAGGGAGGCAGAGGAGGCAGAGGAGGGAGAGGAGGCAGGAGCGGAAGAAGCAGCTGGGCGAGTGGTGGAGGAGGAGCTGAATGAAGCTGCGGGGGGTGGGGTGAAGGGCGAAGAGAAGGGTGTTGCTGCTGAGGATTCTGAAGGGGAAGATGGGGAGTCTGAGAGGGCAAGGGATCAAGGCAAAGACGTGGCAGTGGAGGTCGGAAGTGATGAAGAGGACACGTCCGGACTGCGTGCTCGTTTGAGGTCCGGTTCAGCTAGGGTGGAGGAGGAGGAGGAGAAAGAGGAGGAGGATGAGAAGGGGGCCAGGACGGAGGAGGAGAGGTTCGGCGAAAGCAGTGCAGATGGTGGCCTAAGGGAAGGGGGGGCAAGGGATGTGTCCCCAGCAATGAGTGGTGAGGTGAGGCAGACGGGGGCAGCCGGTGGGAGAAGGGTGAGGGGTGAAGAAGCAGGCATGAGAAGTGAAGACAAAGATGGCAGGCACACAGAGATAGATGCTGGAGCATCATCGGAAGAAGCTGTTGCAGAAGAAGGGGAGCCGGGAGGCAGCAAGGCTTCTGTCAAGGAGGGTGTGAGGACAGGGTTGAGAACTGCCGGAGGGGCTGGTGTTGTTGGAGGAGGAGAAGCTGACGAGGGGACCGAGGACCAGTCAGGTGGGGGAGTTGCATCTCAAGTGCAGCCGGTAGAAGAGGGAGATGGCGCTGAGGGTGAGCCAGAGAGTGGGCAGGAGAGCAGGGGTGGCGGAGAAAGAGAGGGGCATGTGAGGAGCAGAGCCAGTGCAGCACTGAGGAGGCAAGACAGTACCCTTGCGAGTCGCGTGGATGGGGCTGACGAAGATGGGCCCGTGGGGTTGGAAGGGGAGGAGAAAGTTGAGGAGGGTGAGCAGGGAGGAGAGGAAGATGAAAAGAAGAGAGAGGAAGGGGAGCAGGCGGGAGAGGAAGGTGTGCAAACAGGAGAGGAGAAGAGTGGGGAAGGAGGGGGAGAGGAAGGAGAGAAGGGGGCGGAGAAGGAGTTGGGGGAGGAACAGGAGAAGGGGAAGGATCAGGAGGAGGATGGAGAGGAAGGAGGGCAGATTGGGGGCGAAGCAGAGCAGGAGGAGCAAGGAGTTGGGGAGAACGAAGTGAGAAGGGTGAGCGTTGAGCAGCCTGAAGAGGAGGAGGAGGAGGAGGAGGATGGGCCCACCAGACGTGCATCTGGGTCTGGGGCCAGTGAAAGTGCTTCACGGACAGTTGTGAGGCGGAGTGAGAGGGCTGCTGACATAGGAAGCAGGGATGGAGGGGAAGGCGAGCCTGCAGAGGCACAAGAGGGAAGCAGTGGCAGAGGTGGAGTTGGAGAAAGGGGAGAAGGTGAAGATGCTGCCGAGGTGAGGGAAAGGAGCGTGGCGAGCAGACGGAGCGTTGGTAGGGCTGAAGAAGATGAAGGGTCAAGAATAGAGGGAGGAAGCAGAACTGAACCACAGCAGACTCTGGAAAGAAGACCCAGGGTTGGTGAGGGAGCTGAGGGGGATGTTGGCGAGGATGGGGACGGGGAGGGAGAGGGCAAGGTGCAGGGGGAAAGAGATGGTGAGGGAGAGGAAGGCCAAGTGGATGTCGAAGCTGCGGTGTAGCCGCGTGAGTGAGAAGTTTAGCCTTGTGCGTAACTGCCGGTGCCACTGCCACTGCCTCCTCCAAGCGCTCTGGCAACGTCACACACCTTACACCCCTCGCTGTGACTGTTCAGCATGGGTGGTGCGAGCTCGGGGGGGCAGGGGGTTCTGGCTCTGGTCTGGACTCCGGAGCAGCTGCCGCAGCACCAGCCGCACCTGCTGCAACAGCCGGCGACGACGAAGCTCGTGCAGTCCCCTGCGGCCCAGGGAAGGCACGATGTGCAGAAGCGTTGCTGCTGCTCGTGGTGGTGCTGGTGCTGGTGGTGGCTGACTGGCGGATGCGGGCGGTTGGCCAGCCACGGACATCGAGAAACGCGTGCGGCGGATGGAGCGACACTCCTCGCCGTCCAGAAGCCACAGCCAACAGCAGAGAGGTCGAGATGCCGAGGCGAGCGCGTGCAGGCGCAGTGGCTCCTCGATTGCCTCTCCGGCGCATGCCCGACGTGCCAGATCAAACTCCGCTGGCAATAATCCGTGGCCCAAAGCGCTGGCGCGTGCATCGTGTTCTTGTGGCTTACGCGGGCCTCGTGTTTGCGCCACATTGGTCATGCATGCAGACACACGGACGATGGCAGAGGACACCTCTGAACCAGAAAGAACAAGCTGCATTTTCTTTCCCAGTCTCGCGTGGGTCTGGTAGATTTGAGGCTCTGATGTTAGGATGTTTGCAGTGGGTCCCATTGCCTTCTTGCATTGCATCTGAAGATGCAAATCTTAGCTCCTTGTCTTGTGCCTTTGTAGATCCAACTGTTGCAAAGGGGCAGGAATCCTGTTCGGAAGGTCTCGTGTCGCTCTTAGGATGAAGTGTTTGCAAAAGTGCACTGTCTACATTGATCTGGTCAGCCACTGCGGCACAGGCTTGGAAGGTTCTAGTGAAAATGCAAGACAGGGGAAACCAGCACACTCTGCTGCCTCAAGAGGGCGACTCGATGCCTGTGGTTGGCCTGTCTCCACCTGACGGCTGCACTTCGTACATTCTGTGGCACGGGGGGTGCTGGGGCTTCTCCTCGGTGTCAGGGATGATGGTAGTATTGCCGGTACCACGGTGAAATGCATTTTTGTACCGCGGTACGGTACATCTTTTTGGTGGTACTGGTAAGGTATCCTTTTTGTCCTGGCAAGGTACCCCTCTTCCATACCGCGGAACTGAACCGCGGTCTAGGACCACAAAAGAGATAAAATCAACAGTTCGCGGTCGAACATGTAATGCTAACGCGGAAGGAAAACGTGACAGACACTGAGAAACTTCCTGGAACCTTCCTAATCGCTTGCCACTTAACCAAGCGTCAGCGCTCAGTCAATGTGTGATGACATTGACAAGTCATGTAAAAAACTGCAAAGGTCTGGGTAGGGACACGTACAGAGTGTTAGGAAGCTCAAATTGAATATGATTGCAGAGAGGAATAACAACTGACAAGAGCTAGAAACTGTGGTAGAGCACAGGTTGGGGCAGTAGCGTTGTTGATGCAGCGTGCGGGCTTCCACGCTCGTTGCTTAGTCTGCTGCCCCCTCGGTCTGCCACTCTAGAGTCTAAGTCTGAGTGCTCTGGATTTGTTACTCAGAAATGCGCGCACCAGTGTTAGCGCAAGAAAGCAGCTGAAAACTGGAAGTGACTGATTAGTGATAAAAAATGAGCAACAATGGGAGACCCCTCCCAGTTCTAGTCCCCCCCCCCCCCCCCCCCCGCGCGCTCTGTAGAGCTTGTTACTCAACTAACCAGCCAATCAGAAAATAGACCTATTTTCTGTCAAGCAGGGTTTTCTCGGTGAGCCCTGCCAGACGGCCGACAACCCAAAACCCGGGCGTGTTTTGCCTGAAAAGTGGATCCTACCATAATGAATTGGAAAATAATTTTAGCATGCAGGCCCATGCAAGCACGAACATGAGCTCTGTGTGTGAGTGCGATGCAAGACGGCAAAAATTTGGCTAAGACTGGAACGCTGAATATAAAGAACAAGGAGAGTTTACAAATGAGCCCCTAGCGGGCTTATATAGGGGCGCAGGCAGCTAACCGCACCGGGCCCCGTCACCCCTGCTGAACCCAAATGAGTCAACAGGGAGAAACACACTGCATACACCACGAGAGTAACAAAGGTGGTCTCCTCAAGGCACTGGAACAACTCTCCGAGTGCCCGGGTCTCGACCACCGAGAAAATATGAGCAGTGCCAAAACATCTCGGAATCAACGTCCAGACATCACAGACGGCTTTCCGAACATCGGAAGCCCCACAATAGCCATCGGGTCTCCTCGTCGCACCAGTACAGTCAACCGGGTGCACGGGTCTGAACCCACCGAGAAAACTCTCCTACCTCCTGACAAGCCCACATGGCTGCCGGAACGCATCGACCGCGTCTCGCCGGCGCTGTCGCAGGTGCTGGAGAAGTCTCGGTGCAGTCCGGAGGCCCGTCGTGTCGTCACGCCCTCCTCTGCCATATACCCCGAATGTGGGTATATCGGTAAACTAGCAGTGTCGGTCGTGACGGGTGGAAGCCACACAAACCAACAGGATCTCCTCGTACCATGGGTGCAATGCACCACGTGTCCGGGTCTCGACCAACAGCTCGCATGCACATGCCACACACAGTATAGCGACACACTAGGACACACGATCACATGGTCTCCTCGTGACACTGGTGCAAGTCACCAAGTGTCCGGGTCTCGACCAACAGCTCGCATGGACATGCCACACACAGTATAGCGACACACTAAGACACACGATCACATGGTCTCCTCGTGATACTGGTGCAATGCACCAAGTGTCCGGGTCTCGACCAACAGTGTGCTACCATCTATATGCAGCTGTGCAGGCACGTAGCGTGAGGCACATGCGAGATGCTGTAGATGCTCACAACAGAGCATGGACCTCGCCATGCATCTCCCATGGCGTCGCGTCAGGTCGAGGTCCACACAACATAATGCGCACGCTTGTAGCGTAGTCTTGCGGTCAGAATCAGCTAGAAAAATATCAGTGGGGAGTTATGGCTGCCTAAACCCAGGCAACGTTTACGCTAACCCCCGGTACCAACAATGTCAGAAAATCATGAAACATGGACCCTAGGCATGACATAGCACAGTGAATGCAGCAACGCGGTCAAACGCGGTGCTCGACATGCGCAGACAGCAAATGCAGTGACAGTGCTTGTCGGTGGCACGACTGCCGAGGAGGTCTGCCGATGGAGCTGAGCACGAAGGAGGGAGGAGGCTCCATCAAACTGCGTGTAGGCCTCAGCGTGCGTCGGCTCCACCTGTTGGTTTTCGCGCATCTCTCATTGTACTCTGTTGTGTCCTCCCGGCTTGTGTACATCGGCGTGTAGACTGACTGCGAGACTCGACGCTACTGGAGTGTCGCTCGATGGAGCCGACGCGCGTTGAGGCCCACACACCGTTCGCTGGAGCCTGAGCGAGCAGTGGCAGCAGCAGCCAGCAGCAGCTGCGTGCAGTAGCAACAGGAGGCAGAAGTAGCAGCTCGCAGCAGCCTGCAGCAGCAGCAGCCCGCAGCAGCAGCCTGCAGCAGTAGCTCGTAGCAACAGCAGCCCGCAACAGCAGCCCGCAGCAGCAACGAGCAGCAGCCATAGCAAGCAGCAGCTGCAGTAGTGTGTAGTAGCAGCAGCAGGTTACAACAGCTGCAGCAGCCGCAACAGCGAGCCGCAGCAGCAGCCAGCTGCAACAGCAGCAGCAGCGAGCAGTTGCTGGCAGCAGCTAGCAGCGGCTGCTGCTGCTCGCAGCCCGCAGCGAGCGAGCAGCCAGCAGCAACCCGCTGCTGCCAGCGAGCAACATCCCGCTGCTCGCAGGAGACAGCGGGTAGCTGCCCGCTATGAAAGACGAAAGAAGGAAAAAAAACGAGAGGAAAAAAATCCCCCACCCCACTTGCCTCTCTGCCGTAGCTACAACAGCTACCTTAACTGCTGCAGTAGCCACAGCAGCCGCAGCAACACGCAGCAGCAGCAGTTGCTACTACAACTGCAGCCGCAGCAGGAGTTGCTACTACAACTGCAGCCGCAGCAACAGCAGCAGTAGGAGCAACAGCAGCAGCAGCAGTAGCAGCACCTGCATCAGTAGTAGCAGCCGCAGCAGCACCAACAGCAGCAGCAGGAGCAGCAGCTGCAGTCGGAGCAACAGTTGTAGCAGCAGCAGGAGCAGCAGCTATAGCAACAGCAACAGCAGCGGCAACAGCAGCCGCAGTAGCGGCCCCAACAACCGCTGCTACTGACGTCAGCATCCCGCTACCGATGTCACTGCTGACATCACTGCTGATGTCATCAACACAAAAAAAGAAAAACAAAAAAAACAAGAAAAAAGGGGAAAGGGAAGGGGGAAGACAACCAAAGGGTGGGTAGAACGCCCACCGCCCCAAGTCACTGCTGACATCTGCAACACAAAGAAAAAAAAAGAAACAAACAAGGGGCACCAAACCATGGCTGGTAGCCCCGGTGGGGAGGGGTCCTCCTCTGTTGGGGGGACCCCCAGCCCCCCTTTCTTGTAGCGACTGCAGCAGCAGCAGCAGTTGCAACAGCAAGATCAGCAGCAACAGCAATAGCAGCAGCAACAACAACATCAGCAACATCAGTAGCAAGAGCAGCATCAGCAGCAGCAGCAGCAGTAGTTGTAGCAGCAGCAACCCACTGGCGTTGTTGGCAGCAACCCTGACCCCCTCGCTGCTCTTCAGCAACAGCTCGCCGCCTTGATGCAATTGCTTGCAGCACTGCAGCCATTAGCCTCCCAGACTGCCACCAGTGCGCCGCCATTATTCATCCCTCCAGGGCACGCCAGCCCAGGTTGTCTGCTGCCACGCACTACCTGGCACAACAACACACTCAGCGCCAGCGGCAGACAGTGACCTCCGTCCTTGGCCCCACTCTGGGCGCTGGCAGCAGGCGGAAGGACTTTGAGATGCCGCCGCCGCCGCTTCAGGTCGGCGAGCAGTTCCGGAGCTGGGAGCTCAGCTTCCGGATCTGGGGGCAAGGCGAGGCCCTGTGGGCATACTACATACTCCCGTATGACCCTACCCAGGCCGACCAGTTGTATGATGCTGGTCGCGCCATCCGTGCCCTAGTCCCAGTCACCCCTCCGGCTTCCTGCCTAGCCCTAGAGCCTTTCCTCGGCGACTTCACCGCTGGCGCCACTCCCGACCCTGTAGTCGCATGGCACGTCCTCACCCGGCCCCATTGTCTGTCCAGCGAAGCTGAGACCCGCCGTCTGCTACGGGAGTTCAACTCCCTCCACATGGGGGAGACCGAGACGGTCAGTGCCTACTGGCAGCGGGCGGAGGACATCCTTTGTCGCCTCGGCAGATCTGCCCCACTTCCTCTGGCAACGCTCCTCACCATCAAGCGTGGCGCCACCAGCGTGTTCGCAGACGTCTTCGTACACTACCCCCGGGATGTCCTCTCCACCATGGCGGCCCAGGGCACCCTCATGCCTTGGGCATACGAGCTCTTCCTCCGCATTTAGGAAGCTCGTCTAGAGTCCCAACTCCAGCGCACGGAGGCTCTTGCCTCCCCTGCCGACGTCCCCCTTGCCGTCACCTCCGTGGCCGTCGCTTGCCCCACCGCGGCTACCTCATTGTCTGTGGGGAAGAAGAAGAAAGGCGAGAACAAGAAAGGCAAGGGTCAGTCGCAGCAGCAGCAGCAGCAGTCGTCGACCGGGTCCAACTGTGGTGGCTTGGTCTGCCACAACTGTGGCCAGCCTGGGCACGGGTGGAACACGTGCCCTCTCCTGACGGACGAGGCGCACGTCATCGCCACAATGCGTCGCCAGCGGGAGCGCTGTCTCCCCACTTCCGCCGTAGCTGCCGCCAGCCCTGACGCTTCGACCTCATCCAGCAGCTCCGCCACTCCGACAGCTGCGCCACTCCAGCAGACTCCCGCGCCGAAGCAGTACTATCCGCAGCCGTCGGCGCCTCCGTTCCCATCACCGGCAGAGTCCTTCCCTTACCCGGGATCTGGTGCCGTCACTCCGCAGTGTGTCTACACTCCCGGGCCGTCCTCCTATGAGCTTAAGCTGGAGCAGTTCATCGCGCTCCAGCTCGGCCTGCCACGCCCTCCTCCCAAGGGAAGTGCGAGTTGCATCACCTCCTGCTCTCCTGCCNAGCTGCGCCACTCCAGCAGACTCCCGCGCCAAAGCAGTACTATCCGCAGCCGTCGGCGCCTCCGTTCCCATCACCGGCAGAGTCCTTCCCTTACCCGGGATCTGGTGCCGTCACTCCGCAGTGTGTCTACACTCCCGGGCCGTCCTCCTATGAGCTTAAGCTGGAGCAGTTCATCGCGCTCCAGCTCGGCCTGCCACGCCCTCCTCCCAAGGGAAGTGCGAGTTGCATCACCTCCTGCTCTCCTGCCTAGCCCTACATGACTGAGAGTGAACTACGGTCGTGTCCCGTTTTCTCGTCTGTCTTGTCGTCTCCCACGGTCTCCTCTACCCCTTCCCATGACGACGTTGCGTGGCTTGACGATTGGCAGTCTCGGTTCGCGCCTCCTTCCACCGCGTCCGCGTCCCTTGCTTGCTGCCATGTGACCGTTAGCGATCTGGCGACCCCGGTCCAGGACCCCGTTGAGACCTGGATCATCGACTCCGGGGCCACGCATCACATGACGGCCTTTCGTGAGGTCTTTAGTATGCTCGGTCCTGTAGGCGATGTCTCCGGTGTCCGGACGGGCTCTGGACAGGTGTTGCCTGTCCGTGGTGTTGGCGTCGTTCGTTTTTGTGGTGCTGCCGGTGACGTCCTTCAAACCGATGTCCTCTTCGTTCCTGGTCTCGAGCTCAGCATCCTGTCTGTCACTGCCCTTGACCGCATGAGCATGGACGTTGTGCACTCGCGTGGTGTTGGCACTGTGTCGTTGCGTCCGTCTGGTCTTGTCATACTACACGCCACTGCCCGTGGCAACCTCTGGCATGTACCTTGCCTCTCCTCCTCTCCTTCCAACTCTTCTCGTCGGCCGCCACCGGCCATGTGTTTGTCACCAGTACTCTTTCTCCTCAGCACACCCGCCTCTTGCACCGCCGCCTTTGCCATGTCCACTCTGCCACCGTAGACAGCATGCTCCGCACCCAGCTGGCCAAGGGCCTTGATCTAGAGACTTTCCCTCTCCCATACCCCACTGAGTGCGTTGATTGCGCTCAGGGGAAGATGCACCGGTCCACGTACCCTTTGTCTTCCTCCCGTGCATCTGGCCCTCTCGACCTCGTCCACTCGGATGTCATGGGCCCTCTCCCCAGCGAATCCGTCGGCGAGCATGGCCGCTATGTCCTCACCCTCAGTGACGACTATTCTCGTTACCGCTGGGTCTCCTGCCTTTGGTAGACGAGCGATGTCACCCAAGCCATCCAGGACTGGCTTGTCCTTGCGGAGCGCGAGTGTGGCCGTTCTCTTTGCTGCTTTTTCTCCGATCATGGTGGTGAGTACATGGGTGAGGCCACGACCTTTCTCGCCTCTCACGGGATCCACCATGAGACATCTGCGCCCTACACGCCCGCCCAGAACGTTGTCTCCGAACGGTGGAACCGTTCCATGGCCAACGCCGTGCGCACCATGCGGGTCGAGTCCTTTCTCTCCAATGGCTTCTATTTTGAAGCCATGGCCTACATGACCTGGGTCTGGAACCGGATTCCCCACGGTCCCCTTCCCCCCCAGTCCACGCCGTACCAGCATTAATGCGGTCAGCGAGCTGACCTCCGCTCTGCTCGCGTCTGGGGTCTGCGTGGCCATTGTGTGGCTGCCCGCCCCGCAGCAGGGCGGCAAGCTTGCCCCTCGCGGACGTCCCTGCACCTTCCTCGGTGTCTCTCGTCAGTCCAATGCCTGGCGCTTCTAGGATCCCTCCCGGCACTACATCGTCGAGTCCCGAGATGCCCTCTTCTTTGAGGACCTGTTTCCTCGCGACCTCATTCGCTCCGGCTCGTCCGTGTCTATCCTGTCGCGTGGGGGAGTGGTGAGTCCGTCCTCCGTCCTGCCGCTTCCGGGTGGCACATCCCTCAGTCCCTCTGAGCCGGCAGCCCCAGTCATGTCCACTGGTCCCTCTGAGCCGGTAGCCCTAGTTGCGTCTGCTGGTCCCTCCGGGCCAACAACCCCTGTTGTGTTCGCTTGTCCCTCCTGGCCAGTAGCCCCAAAAGCGTCTGCTGGTCCCTCCGGGCCGGCAGCCCCAGTCGTGTCCGCTGGTTCCTTTGGGCCAGCAGCTCCAGTCGCGTCCGCTGGTTCTTTCGGGCCGGCAGCCCCAGTCACGTCCTTCGGTCCCTCCGGGCTGGCAGCCCTTGTCGTGTCCGCTGGTCCCTTTGGACCGGCAGCCCCAGTCTTGTCCGCTGGTCCCTCAGAGCCAATAGCTTCAGTCGTGTCCGCTTGTCCCTCCGGGCCAGCAGCCCTAGACGCGTCCGCTAGTCCCTCTGGGCCGGCAGCCCCAGTCGTGTCCGTTGTTCCCTCTGGGCCAGCAGCTCCAGTCACGTCCGCTGGTCCCTCCGGGCCGGCAGCCCTAGTCACGTCCTCCGGTCCCTCCGGGCCGGCAGCCCCAGCCGTGTCCGCTAGTCCCTCCGGGCCAGCAGCCCTAGTCACGTCTGCTGGTCCCTCCGGGCGGGCAGCCCCAGTTGCGTCCTCTGGTCCCTCCTGGCCGGCAGCTCCAGTTGCGTCCACTGGTCCCTCCGGGCCAGCAGCTCTGGTCGCGTCCGCTGGCCCATCTGGGCCAACTGCCCCGATTGCATCCGCTGGCCCCTCCGGGCCAGCAACCGCGTCTGCCTCCATTGGCCCGTCGGACTCAGCGCCATCTCGTGCTCTACCATGCTACACACGTGGCCCAGGCGGCAGCCTCCAACCCAGACCGTCGGTGAGCGCACAGACCGTCGCACCGCGCTCCGTGGCGCCTCGACCCCCCGTGGCTCCACATGTCTCCTCCACTCCCACGGTCGTGAGTGGGGACCCTGGCACTAAGGCCCTCGGCTTGACCACCTCGGCCATCATTGCAGACCTTCACCCGGGTTCCGCACTGGGCTACGCCATGCGTAATCACGAGCATCGGCACGTTGTCGTGGCTTCACTCACGCGCATCCCACCTGGGGCTCAAGATGCACACGCTCTCTCAGTCCGCCTCAGCACGCCCGGAGGACCCAGCCACCCTACGCGAGGCACGAGCATCTCCTGAGGCTGCACACTAGGATGCTGCCTGTACAAATGAGCTCTCTGCTATTCGACAGCACCATGTGTACAACCTCGTCCACCTTCCTCCAGGTCGGAAGGCCATCGGCGCCAAGTGGGTCTTTCGGCGCAAGTGGAAGCCCGACGGGTCCTTAGAAAAGTACAAGGCCCGCCTCACAGCCAAGGGGTTTGCCGAGATTCTTGGGGTCGACTACGACCAGATCTTTGCCCCAGTTGGCCGGTTCTCCACTAGCCGGGCGCTCTTCAGCCTAGTCGCCCAGCATGGGTGGGAGCTGCATCAGATGGATGTGAGCAACGCTTTTCTCCATGGTTCACTGGAGGGTGAGAAGCTCTACATGGTGCACCCCCCAGGCTTTGACGATGGCACTGGGAGTGTCTGGCGACTGCGCAAGGCCGTCTATGGCCTGAAGCAGTCACCTCGGTGCTGGAACCAAGAAATCAGCAGCACGCTCCTTCAAGGCGGACTCCAACGCAACACCGCTGACCCCGTACTGTTTTTCAGTCCGCGAGGCCAGACTTTCGCCGCAATTATGTTTTACGTTGATGATCTCCTCATTCCGTCGCCAGACATGGCTGCCATCCAGCGTGTTAAGGACTTGCTGCACGTCGCCTACCAGATGAAGGATCTCGGATCTGCCAGAGTCTTCCTGGGCATGGAGCTCGAGCATGATCACTCCCAGGGCGTCCTCCATATCTACCAGGCCGCCTTCGTGCAGACTTTGTCCACCCGCTTTGCGGAGGACCTGCCACTCGTGCGGAGCGCATCCTCACCCATGTCACCCGATGGCCAGGTGAAGCAAAAGAGTCCTGACCCAGTTGTTGTGGGGGAGCCAGTTGACGTGACCACGTACCTGCGAGTCATCGGGTCACTGATGTTCCAGGCAACGACGACGCGCCCAGACATCGCGTTCGCCGTCAACCTCTTGTCCCATTTTTCTCAGGAGCCGCGACACCTCCACTACGAGGCCACGATCCCAGTACTGCGCTATGTCGTCTCCACTCCTCGGCGAGGTCTCATGTTCCGCCGTCAGCCGTCTGTTGTCACGGTGGGCTATACGGACAGTCACTAGGCCGGCAGTCCGGACGGTAAGAGTCGCACAAGCTGGATCTTTCTGATTGGCGGCACAGCTGTGTCCTGGCGCAGCGGCAAGAAGGGGTGCATTGCACGCAGCATTGTTGAGGTTGAGAACGTTGCTCTTGGCTCAGGCAAATGTGAGAGTGTGTGGTTGCGTCGTCTGTTGTCCGAGTTGCGTCAGTTCTTCGCATCCATCACGTTGCATTGTGACAATTAGAGTGCCATGGCCATCACCGACAATGACGGCGTGCATCACACACGAACAAAACACATCAACGTTGAGTATCACTATGTGCATTCGTTGTTGCATGACGGTAGCATCAGCATCGTGTGGGTTGAGACAGCACGGCAGCTGACTCACTCCTTCACCAAGGCACTGAAGCGTGAATCGTTCAAGAAGGCTGTGAGTTCGGTCAGCGTACGTCCGTGAGTGGCTCTGTTTGTCCCTGCTTGTGTCTCTACGTGGCCTGGGGGAGTCTGGTCGTTGACTGTGTCTCTGCCCGCACATGTGCACTACGCCTGTGAGTCATGGGGGAGTGTTGGTTTTTGTGCATCTCTCATTGATCTCTATTGTGTCCTCGCGGCTTGTGTATATCGGCGTGCAGATGACTGACGGTGAGACTCGACACTGCTGGAGTGTCGCTCGGTGGAGCCGACGCGCGCTGAGGCCCACGCACCATACGCTTATGGTATGGTCCAGTTTTCGGGCGAAATGGACAACGCCTGGGTTTTGGGCTGTCGGACGTCTGGCAGGGTTCACCGAGAAAACCCTGCCTGCCAGAAAATAGGTCTAGGACTATTTTTTGATTGGCTGGTTAGCTAAGTAACAAGTTCTACACTAGTGGGGGGGAGCTAGAACTTGGATGGGTCTCCCATTGTTGCTCATTCATTATTCCTAATTAGTCACTTTCAGTTTTAAGCTGCTTTCTGGCGCTAACACTCGTGCGCGTGTTTTTGAGTAACAAACACAGAGCTTCCAGACTTAGACTCTAGAGCAGCAGATTGAGGGGGAAGCAGACTGAAGCAACGAGTGTGGAAGCCCGCATGCTGCATCAACAACGCTGCTGCCCCAACCTGCTGCCTAGGTTTGCCAGCTTCGGTATTATGGTATGGTCCAGTTTTTAGGCAAAACGGACGACGCTCGGGTTTTGGGTTGTCGGGCGTGTGGCAGGGCTCAGCGAGAAAATCCTGCCGGTCAGAAAATAGGTCTAGGACTGTTTTCTGATTGGTTGGTTAGCTGAGTAACAAGTTCTACACTAGTGTAGGGGAGCTAGAACTTGGAGGGGTCTCCCATTGTTGCTCATTCTTTATTGCTAATCAGTTTCTTTCAGTTTCCAGCTGCTTTCTAGTGCTAACACTGGCGCGCGCACTTCTGAGTAACAAACCCAGAGATTCCAGACTTAGTCTCTAGAGCAGCAGACTGAGGGGGCAGCGGGCATAAGCAACGAGCGTGGAAGCCCGCACGCCGCATCAACAACGCTGCTGCCCCAACCTATTGCCTAGTATTTCTGTCTTGGTATCAGAGCTAGAGCCTAGCAGCAGTAGGAGAAGACTGACGTACAGGTGCCAAACAACACCGGCGGACCCCCATACGCGCCAGTGCAGGGGAAATTCCGCCGGATTTTTTTCTGCAGCATTGACCCGCCTGGTGGCGGCGTCAGAAATTTTCCCACGGCCACTGGGCCAAGGGAAATGCTGCCGAATCTTTTCCGGCAGCACGGACCCCCACGCTTGACGCGAGGAGGTGAGAGGGAGGCCACGTGAGGCGCTTGTTGGCGACGACGCACACGGCGACGTCCTCCTGGTGTGACTGACAGTAGTAGCCTGCAGCAGCAGCAGCAGCTTGCCGCGGCAGCGAGCAGTGGCAGCAGCAGCCAGCAGCAGCAGCACACAGTAGCACCTGGCTGCAGCGGCAGCTCGCAGCAGCTCGTAGCAGTAGCAGCCGCAGCAGCAACAGAAGTAGCGAGCAGTAGCCAGCAGTAGCAGCAGCTCGCAGCAGCAGCAGTCGGCAGCAGCAGCAGTTGCAGCAGCGGCTGCAGGGACAACCGCAGCAGCAGCAGCCGCAACTGTCCGCAGCTCGCTGCTCGCTACGAGTAGCAAGCTGCTGGCAGCGAGCTCACTGCTCACAGCGAGCAACAAGCAACGAGCAGCAAGCAACGAGCTCACTGCTCGCGGCTCGTCGCTCGCAGCGAGAAGCGAGCTCGCAGCGACAAGCAAGAAGAAAAGGAAAAAAAAACAAAGGGATCCCCCGCAGCCGCAGCAACAGCATCAGCAGCGGCAGCAACAGAAGTCACAACAGCATCAGCCGCAGCAGCAGCATCAGCCGCAGCAGCAGCAGCAGCCAAAGCAGCAACAAGAGCAGCAGCAGCAGCAGCAGTAGCAGCAGTAGCAGCGGCAACAGCAACAGCAGCAGCAGCAGTAGCAGCAACAGTGACTGCAACCCCATAACAGTGGCTACATCAATTGCTGTTGACGTTAGCGGTCGTCTGCTGACGTCACTACTGACGTCATCAACAAAAAAAGGGCAATAGTACTGCACACAACGTTGTAGCCTCTTCTCATGTCAGCCATCCTCGGCTGACGTCACTGTTGACATCAACAACACTAAAATAAACAAAAAACAAAAGGGGAAGAGAGGCACCATAAGCCACCATGACTAACAGCCCCTCTGGGGAGGGGTCCTCCTCTGTTGGGGGGACCCCCAGCCCCTCTTTCTTGCAGCAGCAGTAGGAGCAGCAGCAGCAACCCTTTGCCGTCGTTGGTAGCAACCCTGACCCCTTGGCTGCTCTTCAGCAACAGCTCGCCGCCTTGACGCAACAGCTCGCAGCGCTGCAGCCATTGGCCTCCCAGTCAGCCACCGGTCCGCTACCACCATTCATCCCTCCTGGGTACGCCAGCCCCGCTCTGTCTACTGCTACGCATTACCTGGCGCAGCAGCATACTCAGCGCTAGCGGCAGACGGTGACCTCCGTCCTTGGCCCCACTGTGGGCGCCGGCCGTAGGCAGAACAAGTTTGAGACGCTGCCCCCGCCACTTCAAGCCGGCGAGCAGTTATGAAGCTAGGAGCTCAGCTTCCGGATCTGGGTACAGGGTGAGGGCCTATAGGCATATTACACCCTCCCTTATGATCCCACCCAGGCCGACCAGTTGTATGACGCTGGTCGCGCCGTCCGTGTCCTAGTCCCAGTCGCCCCTCCGGCTTCCCGCCTGGCCCTCGAGCCTTTCCTCGGCGACTTCATCGCTGGCGCCACCCCAGACCCTGTAGCCTTGTGGCACGTCCTCACCTGGCCCCATCGCCTATCCGGCGACGCTGAGACCTGCCGTTTGCTCCGGGAGTTCAACTCCCTGCACATGGGGGAGACCGAGACGGTCACTGCCTACTAGCAGCGGGCGGAGGACATCCTTCGTCGTCTCGGCAGATCTGCCCCACCCCCTTTGGCCGTGCTCCTCACCATAAAGCGCGACGCCACCAGCGCGTACGCGGACGTCTTTGTGCACTACTCCCAGGACATCCTCTCCACCATGGCAGCCCAGGGCACCCTCATGCCTTGGGCATACGAGCTCTTCCTCCGCATTGAAGTAGGTCGTCTGGAGTCCCAGCTCTAGCGCACGGACGCTCTTGCATCCCCTGTCGTCGCCTCCCCTGCCGTTGCCTCTGTGGCCATCGCTTCCCCCGCCGCAGCTACCTCATCGTCTTCGGGGAGGAAGAAGAAAAGCCGGAACAAGAAAGGCAAGGGTCCGCCGCAACAGCAGCAGCAGAAACCGTCGACCGGGTCTAACGGTGGTAGCTCGGTCTGCCACAACTGTGGACAGCCCGGGCACGGGTGTTACTCGTGCCCTCTCCCGACGGACGAGGTGTGCGTCATCGCCACCATGCGTCACGAGCGGGAGCGCCGTCTCACCTCTGCCGCCGTTGCTGCCGCTGGCCCTGACACCTCAACCTCGTCTAGCAGCTTCGTTATGTTGAAAAATTGCCCCTCCGCATGCCCAAGTGCGGCGCCGGGAGGCCCTGGCGAGCCGCCAGAAAATGGAAACTCCGCTCCGGCGGATCTGGCGACTCAAAATTTGCTCGGATCCTAAAATGGAGGATTGACCCTCAAATTTGACAAGTTGCTGAATCCGGTGGAAGTTGTTTTGCCGGAATCGGACAAGTATCAAGGGAGATATGGCTTTCCAAAGTTGGGGTATGCGCAGCGGCTCTGGGAGCCGGCTGCGACTCGAAATCCGGTCGATAATCGACGGGACCGAGTAACAAAAACACCATCTGGAGAAAATGCTCCGATAGGCCTGCCGAGGCGTCCGGTGGATGATCCACCTGATCCGGTGGATCATCCACCGGATCCAGTAGTGCAGGTTGTTACTGAGGGACTTAGCCAAAAACCTGGCTCGGCGTCCAAAACTCAGTAGTACGTTTTGTTACTCGGGGACTTNATAGGTCTGCCGAGGCGTCCGGTGGATGATCCACCTGATCCGGCGGATCATCCACCGGATCCAGTAGTGCAGGTTGTTACTGAGGGACTTAGCCAAAAACCTGGCTCGGCGTCCAAAACTCAGTAGTACGTTTTGTTACTCGGGGGGTCAAAAATCTGACTGCAGGTCCGCGGACAGGTTTCGAACCTCGTCACACCCCATCACCAAACGCGACCCAAAAGTGGGTAGGGTGCGTGGAAACAGTGCAGGGGACCCCCACACCATGTGCAATGGGATATGCGCCTTGGGAAAGGCGCTTCGCACGTGAACGAAGGCGCCACGACGAGTGGCGGCGTCAGGCTTCTGTGGTGGGTGAGACCTGCGCTTGGGCAAGCATAACTTCAGCTACGCTTGGCCGAATTGCGCGCGGTTTGGTGTGTTGTAGAGCTCATGAATAGCCCTATAAATGTTGTGATGATGTCCATGTTCAAAACATAACGCAAAATGACGTTATCCTCTTTGCAAAACTGACTGTCTCAAGTCCTCTCCCACATAGCGTGAGGCGACCATAAAGCTCACGCTTCAACTCCGAACTTGCCCAAACATGCCGTGCAAATGCTAGACGGCCAGAGCCACGTTGGAACAGAGTTTTCAACAAAGGGTTATGGACCCACATGGCTTGCAGCCGAAAACATCTACACAGCTTCCGCGAGCAACGAGATGATCAGGAGAGGTGATCGCCACGGTGCACGGTTTGCACGCAACGAGCGACGAGAGAGGCCGATGCTGGGCTCTCTGCGTGCTCAGGCGGTGGCGGTACAAGGACAACAGTGTGGCAGGAAGCCTGCCATATCGAAGAGGGCAGTTGCTGCAATGGGTCCTTGCGAGAAGGCGGGCGGCGTGAAAATCCACGCCGGTGGCACCGGGCTTCTCCATGTAGCATTGCAACAGGCTCGGCTGAGCCATGCCATGAACTGCCTTGAGGCGGTGAGATGGGCAGAAATCAGCCATGGCGCTCGGTCCTCTGTTCGACTCGTTGACTCCTATGTTGGATTGCCTCAAACCCTCCGAGGCATCCACACCCACGTGGAGGAGCGCTTGCAGCAGGTCGAGTGGAACGCGCATCGCTTCTGTGAGCATGCCGGCGTGACTACCTGTCGCAACAAGGCGCTCGTGGTGGCCCTGCCCAGCGGCAAGGCAACCCTTCACGCATCAAGTGGAGTGCAACAAACAGAGCAGCAGACCATGAGAGGGCGCTGGACGGCGTCTTCATCCGCCTACGTCGGCCGCCATCAAGCTGGAGACGGCGACACGGGAAGCGAGACGCGTCCAACGGGCACCATCTTTCGTGGTGCCATGTGGAGGGCCAGACGACGTGGTGGCATGTTATGCCACATGTGGGTGACGTGCACAGCGGAAGTCGTGGACCTTGCCAAGATCTCGGGGGGGGGGACGACACACCGGGTCCGTAGTCATCACGCGCCGGGGTCAGATGCTCCAAAACTGAGGAGCGCGGTCGGGCGTCATCGAGGACGGCCGGGTGGCATGCTGGAGGCATGCCCAACCTCCACAAGTGACCTAGCCGGAGTAGAGAGGCGGAGCTTGCGTTGGAAAGCTGGTTAGAGGAAGCTACGGGACAAGCTGCTGGCAGCGCCAGAGGAAGCGACCCGCAAGCTGCCGGAGGAAGCTACCACAAGATGGCTGCCGCTGAATTACTCCCAAGGGGTACAAGGTGGAGAAATGCAACAAAATGGAGGGTGGTACTCGTCCTCATCCACAAGGAAGTGGTAGGTGAGGCCTTTGGGGTCGCCACAACCTTGCTCACGGTGGAGAGAAGGAGAGTGCAAGGTGCTACTGCAAGGGGGAGGCGCACGCAAAACAGCGAGGGCGGCCTCAACTCGTCAAGCTCCATGATTGGCAGGAGAGGTGTCGGCTTTGGGCGCGACGCATCGTGGCCATGGGTAGGTGGAGTAATGCTGGATCAACGGCACAAGTGGCACTGACACGTGGCGAGTTCAAAAGGGAGCTCACAGAACACACATCGGTGTTGAGCCAAGAGTGCGCACATGTGCAGCAGATCGCAACAATGCAGCAGTAACACCACGAGAGGGCGCCGACATCAGCCGGCGCAAAACTCAATCCAGGAAGCTGCGAATTTCCGCACGCGTCGTCAGCCGGGAGGGCTGGACCGGACGCACGGTGGGACAAAATACGCAGCAGAACGGGGCCAGGCTCAACAACCCCAAACAGGCAGCAGCTGGTCGAGCCGCCACAACACCAAGTTTGGTGGAGCAAAATGGCTACCGTGGCGGGCAAGGCGCAGCGGGCGTGTCAAAGAGGGGGAGCTGGCACCATGCTTCAAAATAGAAGGCATTTCCTGGTGCAAGTCAACTACAAAAACAATCAACAACAAAAATCACACCACAAAAAGTGGTTCGGGCGTCTTCATAGTGTACCAGAGCTGAAGTGCAACACGGCAGTGCTGACGGGAGGTCGGCACGTGCGCGTCAAGTCCAAGCAGCAGATGCACACTCAGTGGAGAGAAGGCGCCACCAGGTCAGGCAACAGCAACACTAAGTGATGCACGCGCTTGTAGCAGCAAAGAGAAGTCAGCTGCGCCAACAGGCGAGGAAGCAGTCCACTACGGGTGGATGTGACAAGGCTCACGCTGGGTCCAAGCGGGGACGTGCCAAGGGTGCTGCAAAATGCAGGATGACCTGGATGGAGCAAAAACGGTTCCGATGGCAGCGGATGAAGCAGCAGCAGTGGCGCAGTTAATGGCTTCCGCTGGAATGGAAGGCTAGCTGAAGGCGAGCGCTTCCAACGCCTCAAAATAAAAGAGGCGGGGTGAATCGGCAAGCATCGGCAACAAGGGAGCAGCAGCCGCCAAGTCGCCAAGAAGCAGACGGGTGGCAAAATGGGCCACGCCATGCAGCAAGTTGGCTGCAAATGCTGAGGGACCATGAGTGGTGGCAAGTGCAAGTGGACGCACGAGGCCACCTCGGCCAGTGGTCGCACTAGCACGAGGCTGAGCGGGTGCAGGATGCCAATGCCGTCAACAACAGGGTGCAGACTCAAGACGCAAAAGCAAAGCTGAGGAGGGATGCACCATGCGGTAGGCAAGCCTGACGTACGAGAGCACAACAGATAGGTGGCTAAAAGAGCCGCGGTCTCCACGGTGCGGCTCGGCACGGGACGGAAGCAGCCGCAAACTCCAACGGCAGCAAGGCGAGGTGGCAGTGGTATGAGGCCATGCGCACGCTCGCGGAGCAGCCGGGAGCAGTGAAAGCTATGTCCACTGGGGGCATAGTTGTAGCGGTGCAAGAGCACCACGATCCTGCTGGAGGAAGCTACTGGAGAAGGCTGCTGGTTTATGCCAGAGGAAGCTTCCAGGGAAGCTGCCAGGGGAGCTGCAGCAGAGCTTCAGCAGCAACAGCATCGACATGAGCGTTGGGAACACTCCACACCAGGGAGAGTGGTTCCCGCTCCTTCACTACGAGGAGCCGGCGGACGCGGAGGTCGAAGATGCGACATCGGAGCGCGGCGGTGCAGCAGGTGCAGCTGCCAACACGGAGGACTCCGACGACATAGAAGCGTGGACTCTGGGTGGAGTTCGCGTCGGGCGTCGAAGAAAATTCCTCCGCACGCGCCGCCCGTCCGGTCGATGATTCGCCAGAGCGGGAGAGACCCTCGGGGAGCCGTCCGGTTCATGATTTGCCGGAGTGGCCAGAGTCGGAAGGATCGCAGCAGAGCGACAAGACGCTGTTAGCTATTGAGCTAACCACCTCCGGCAGAGAAGCCGCGAAACCAAAAAAGCTCACAAAGGTTTTTACACCTTCTTCCTTTGCAGGTATGTGTCGTGCACCCCAAACTTAATCAGGCATACACTTCACCTTCAAGAGTACTAACGCCTTAGCATTACATCTCAAGAAGAGCTCAAGTCGTCAATACGCAAGAGAGCATCAAGCAAGGGTTGATTGATCAGCATGCAAGACAAGTCCTTTTATAGCTGTCTGTCCAGTCCTAGAACTCAAAAGCACATTCCTAAGAAGTGGCTTGACCCTGCCACATCACCAAGAGACTTGCGCTGTGGGCTTGACACATAAGCATCCTTGTGCCAAGGTGACTGATCAGCCGTGTTGCTTCCCAGAAGCAATGGACTTTCTTTCTTGGAAGCTTCTAAAACAACCAAGATGTGCATGGAGCCAGGATCGAGCTCATGACCTCTCACTTGGCCAAATCAACAAAATGGCCAAGTTAACCACTCACCTACATGGTGTACTCACAGGTCATATCTCACATGAGACAGAGCATAGTTGAGTCACCCTACAACAAATCCAGGGGTCATACCTCCACAAGGGGCAGAGCATTCCTGATCCGTCGTACAATACTGAACAAGGGGCAAACATATTCAACAAATCTCTCCCTTGCACCTTGCGTCAGTTTCCATCATCATTCTTCATCACTTGCGTTGACCATGCCGATACCTTGCCTGCCCGCCTGGTGGAGATCCTTGTCCAATGGCTTTGTAAGCATGTCAGCCCGGTTCAGCTTGGTGCCGACATACTCCAGCTCCACTGTTTGCTTGTAGACCAAGTCCCGAGCATAGTGGTAGCGGATCTCGATGTGCTTTGTGCGCCTGGACAGAACTGGGTTCTTGGACATGTCAATCGCGCTCATGTTGTCAATCTTGATGATTGTTGCCGTTGCCTGTGGTGCCTTCATCTCAGAGAGCAAGCTTCGAAGCCACTGCACCTCTTTACACACCTCAGCCAATG
>SZWC01000666.1:75852-100929 GCA_023375785.1 Penium margaritaceum | reverse complement strand
ATGACCTGTTCATGCATTGAATGGAATGGAGCACCTTAATATCTGTTTACAAAGTACACCTTCATGCCATGGATGAAGTTGTGCACCTTGATACCTGCGTGCATATTGAACACTTATGTATTGAATGAAATAGTGCACCATAGTCATGAGCAAAAGTGCAATTACAATGATTAGCAATATCAGTACTGTGCTATGTGGGAGCTTAAAAACAAACAGCAGGCTTTCAAACAAACATCTGACGAAGCTTGTGGGTGCAACAATGGACCACTGACATAGGGTGGAAATGTGAAAGTAAAGGATGTACAAGAGATGATGAGCAAAGTCATGGACTTTGTGATAATTGCCTTTTCCCAAGTCGAAGGGTCACCCAAAGAAAAAAACAACCAAAATGACAGATCCGCGGTCCAACGGATCCAAGGATCCGAGAGTCCGAGGATCCGCGGATCCTGATCCGGATCCGCGGATCCGGATCCACCACCATGATCCGATCCGCGGATGCGGATCCAACTCCAGATCCGCGGATCAGATCCGGTGTGCACCCTTACCATTGTGTGGCTGCCCGCCCTGCAGCAGGGCGGCAAGCTCGCCCCCCGCAAATGTCCCTGCACCTTCCTTGGTATCTGTCGTCATTCCAAGGCCTGGCGCTTCTTGGATCCCTCTAGGCACTGCATCGTCGAGTCCCGGGATGCCCTCTTCTTTGAGAACCTGTTTCCTCGCGACCTCATTCGCTCCGGCTCGTCCATGTCAATCCCATCGCGTGGGGGAGTGGTGAGTCCGTCCTCCGTCGTGCCGCTTCCGGGTGACACATGCCGGCATCCCCAGTCGTGTCCGCTGGTCCCTCGGGCCGGCAGCCCCAGACGAGTCCGCTGGTCCCTCTGGGCCGGCAGCCCCAGTCGTGTCTGCTGGTCCCTATGGGCCGGTAGCCCCAAACGCGTCCGTTGGTCCCTTGGGGCCGGCAGCCCCAGTCATGTCTGCTGGTCCCTCCGGGACGGCAGCCACAGACGCGTCCGCTGGTCCCTTCAGGCCGGCAGCCCCAGTCGCGTTCCCTAGTCCCTCCGGGCCGGCAGCCCCATACACGTCCGCTGGTCCCTCCGCGCCGACAGCCCATGTCACGTCCGCTGGTCCCTCCGGGCTGGCAGCCCCAGTCGCGTCCTCCGGTCCCTCCGGGCCGGCAGCCCCAGTCGCGTCCGCTAGTCCCTCAGGGCTGGCAGCCCCAGTCACGTCCTCCGTTCCCTCCGGGCCGGCAGCCCCAGTCGCGTCCGCTGGTCCCTCCAGACCGGCAGCCTCAGTTGCGTCCGCTGGCCCTTCCGAGCCAACACTCCAGTCGCGTCCACTGGCCCCTCCGGGCCAGCAGGTCCAGTCGCGTCCGCTGGCTCATCCGGGCCAGCTGCCCCGGTTGCATCCGCTGGCCCCTCCGGGCCAGCAACCCCGTCTGCCTCCATTGTCCCGTCGGACTCAGTGCCATCTCTTGCCCTGCCACGCTACACACGTCGCCCAGGCGGTAGCCTCCAACCGAGACCGTCGGTGAGCGCGCAGATTGTCGCACCGCTCTCCGTTACGCCTCGACCCCCCATGGCTCCACGTATCTCCTCCACTTCCACGGTCATGAGTGGGGACCCTGGCACCAAGACCCTCGGCTTGACCACCTTGGCCATCATTGTAGACCTTCATCGGGCCTCCGCAGTGGGCTACGCCATGCTTCATCACGAGCATCAGCACGCTGTCGTGGCTGCACTTGTGTGCATCCCACCTAAGGCACAAGATGCACATGCTCTCTCAGTCTGCTCCACAGCACACCCGGAGGACCCAGCCACCCTGCGCGAGGCACGAGCCTCTCCTGAGGCCGCACACTGGGACGCTGCCTGTGCCGATGAGCTTGCTGCTATCCGACAGCACCATGTGTATGACCTCGTCGACCTTCCTCTAGGTCGGAAGGCCATTGGCGCCAAGTGGGTCTTTCGGCGCAAGTGGAAGCCCGACGGGTCCTTGGACAAGTACAACCCGCCTTACAGCCAAGGGGTTCGCCCAGATTTCTGGGGTCGACTACGACTAGATCTTTGTCCCTGTTGGCCGGTTCTCCACTAGCCGGGCACTCTTCAGCCTTGTCGCCCAGCATGGGTGGGAGGTGCATCAGATGGATGTGAGCAATGCTTTTCTCCATGGTTCACTAAAGGGTGAGGAGCTCTACATGGTGCAGCCCTCAGGCTTCGACGATGGCACTGGGAGAGTCTGGCGACTGTGTAAGGCCCTCTATGGCTGAAGCAGTCACCTCGGTGCTGGAACCAAGAAATCAGCAGCACACTCCTTCGAGGCGGACTCTAGCGCAACACTGCTGACCCCGCACTATTTGTCAGTCTGGGAGGCCAGACTTTTGCCGTTGGTCTGGTTTACGTCGACGATCTCCTCATTGCGTCGCTAGACACGGCTGTCAAGGAATTGCTACACGCCGCCTACCAGATGAAGGATCTCGGATCTGCCAGAATCTTCCTGGGCATGGAGCTCGAGCATGATCGCTAGCAGGGCGTCCTCCACATCCACCAGGCCGCGTATGTGCAGACTATTTCCACCCGCTTTGCAGAGGACCTGCCACTCGTGCCGAGCGCATCCTCACCCATGTCACCCGATGGCCAGGTGAAGCTGAAGAGCCCTGACCCAGTTGTTGTGGGGGAGCCAGTTGACGTGACCATGTACCTGCGAGTCATCGGGTCACTGATGTTCCTGGCAACGACGACGCGCCCAGACATCGCGTTCGCCGTCAACCTCCTGGACCAGTTTTCTCAGGAGCCGCGTCACCTCCACTACGAGGCTGCAATCTGAGTACTGCGTTATATTGTCTCGACTCCTCGGCGAGGTCTCATGTTCCGCCGTCAACCGTCTCTTGTCGCGGTGGGCTACACCGACAGTGACTGGGCCGGCAGTCTGGACGGTAAGAGTTGCACAGGCTGGATCTTTCTGATCGGCGGTAGAGCTGTGTTTTCGCACTGCGGCAACCAGGGGTGCATTGCACATAGCACTGCTGAGGCTGAGTACGTGGCTCTTAGCTCATGCGCGTGTGAGAGTGTATGGTTGCGTCGTCTGTTGTCTGAGTTGCGTCAGTTTGTCGCATCCATCACGTTACATTGTGACAATGAGAGTACCATGGCCATCGCCAACAATGAAGGCGTGTATCACACACGCACAAAGCACATCAACGTTGAGTATCACTATGTGCGTTCGTTGTTGCATGACGACAGCATCAACATTGTGTGGGTTGAGACAGAACGGCAGTTGGCTGGCTTCTTGACCAAGGTTCTGAAGCGCGAATCGTTCAAGAAGGCTGTGATTTCAGTGGACGTGCGTCCGTGAGTGGCTCTCTTTTTCCTTGCGTGCGTATTTGTGTGGCCTGTGGGAGTCTGGTCGTTGATTGTGTCTCTGGCCGCACATGTGCACTACGCCTGTGAGTCATGGGCGAGTGTTGGTTTTCACGCATCTCTCATTGTACTCTGTTGTGTCCTCCCGGCTTGTGTACATCAGCGTGCAGATGAGTGACGGCAAGACTCGACGCTACTGGAGTGTCGCTCGGTGGAGCCGACGCGCGCTGAGGCCCATGCACCGTTTGCTGGAGCCTCCTCCCTCCGCCGATGCACTTAGCTCCATCGGCAGGCCTCCTCGGCAGTCGAGCCGCCGGCGGTCACTGCCACTGCAGATGCTATTTCCATACACCCATCTCTGTTTCTGGTTGTGGCATTGCGTCTGCAGCGTCATGCTATGCCTAGGGTCCATGTCTCCTGGTGTGTGGCCCTGTTTGGCGTCACTGACTGTCGTAGGCACTGCCCGGGTTCGGGCAGCCATAACTCTTTGCTGCTATTTTTGTAGCTGATTCTGACCGCACGATTGCGTTCACAGCATTGGTGTTAGGCTATGGTCCAGTTTTCAGGCAAAACGGACGACGCCCGGGTTTTGGGCTGTCGAGCGTCTGGCAGGGCTCACCGAGAAAACCCTGCCTGTCAAAAAATAGGTCTAGGACTATTTTCTGATTGGCTGGTTAGCTGAGTAACAAGTTCTACACTAGTTGGGGGGAGCTAGAACTTGGGGGGGTCTCCCATTGTTGCTCATTCTTTATTGCTAATCAGTTGATTTCAGTTTCTAGCTGCTTTCTGGCGCTAACACTGGCGCGCACACTTCTGAGTAACAAACCCAGAGCTTCCATACTTAGTCTCTAGAGTAGCAGACCGAGGGGGTAGCAGACTTAAGCAACGAGCGTGGAAGCCCGCACGCTGCATCAACAACGCTGCTGCCCCAACCTACTGCCTAGTATGTCTGTCTCCACCAAGCGACACTCCATCAGTGTCGCGTCTCGCCGTCCGTCATCTGCACGCTGATGTACACAAGCCAAGAGGACACAACAGAGTACAAGTGATAGAGTTCAAAACCAACACTCCCCCATGACTCACAGGGGCAGTGCACATGGACGGGCATAAAACACAGAAGGCAAGAGTGTTGAAGTTCGTTGGCCACTCAGAACTCTATGACCTGTGTTGGTTTGTGTGGCTTTCACCTCTCACGACTGACGCTGATGCATTATCCATATGGCCACGTTGGCGGTATATGGTACAAGAGGGCGTGACGACACGACGGGCCTCCGGAATGTACCGAGACTTCTCCAGCACCTACGACAGCGCAGGCGACACGCGGTCGATGCGTTCCGGCAGCCTGGTGGGCTTGTCGGGAGCTAGGAGAGTTTTCTCGGTGGGTTGAGACCTGTGTATCCGGTGGACTGTACCGGTGTGATGAGGAGACCCAGTGGGTGTATTTGTGCTTCCAATGTTTGGAAAGTCGTGCGTGATGTCTGGATGCTGATTTCGAGATTTTTTAGCACTGCTCGTGTTTTCTTGGTGGTCGAGATCCAGGCACTCGGAGAGCTGTTTCAGTGCCTCGAGGAGACCACCGTTGATTGTTATCGTGGCGACGCAGTGTGTTCTCCCCCCTGACTCGTTTGGGTTGAGCGGGGGTGACGGGGCCCGGTGCGGCTAGCTGCCGGTGCCCCTACATAAGCCCGCTAGGGGCTCATTTGTACTTTCTCCTTGTTCTTTTATATTTAGCGTTCTAGACTTAGCCAAATTCTTGCCATCTTGCATTGCACTCACACACAGAGCTCATGTTCATTTTGCATGGACCTGCACGCCCTAAAATGTTTCCAATTTGGTATCAGAGCGCAGGGGGGCATGTGAGAAATAGAAGGAGCAGAAGTGGGCGGAACACAAAGAGAATGCGCCACGTGGCACCACGCCGGCAGTAGCGTGAGGGAGTGTGAATTGACTGCACTCGATCGCCAAAGGGGCGATGAGCAGCGTAGAACAGCAGCAGCTGCTGCTATAGTAGTAGTGGCAATGGCAGCAGCAGCGGCAAGAGTAGTAGCAGCGGCGGGCGGCAGAATTAGCAGCTACGCCTATAGCTGTAGTTGTTGTGCTGCATAGCAGCAGCAACAATAGTTGTTGTGCTGCGTAGCAGCAGCAGCAGCAGCTGTTGTGCTGCTATGCAGCAGTAGCTGCTGTGCTGCCACGCAGCAGTGGCAACAGCGGCGGCAGCAGAGGCGGCGCACAACAGCAGTAACGGCTACGGCAGCAGCAAGCAGCAGCAACAGCGGTAGATGTTGGGCCAAGCAGTAGCAACAGCAGCGGCGGCGGAAGCAGCGGCGGCGCACAACCACAGCAGCAGTAGTGGCAGCTGCAAACAGTAGCGGCGCATACCAGCAAGCAACAGCAGCAGCGGCAGCGTACAAGGGCAGCAGCAGCGGCGGCAGCACCAATCCGCAGCAGCAGGTGCAACACGGAGCAACAGCAACAGCAGCAGCAACAGTAGAAGCAGAAGCAGCAGCAGCAACTGCAGCAACTACAGCGCTGTAGCCGCAGCAGCCGTAGTTGCTGCGCAGAGCACTAGCAGCAGCAGCAGCAGCAGTAATCGCAGCAACAACAGCCTGCCGCTGCAGCTGATGCTGCCGACGCGAGGAGGGCCTCGCAGCCCTCCTTTGAGGGCCCCCTCCCCTCCCTCTGGGAGGGCCCCCCTCGAGCCCCATCAAGGGGGCCCCCTCGGAGGGGGGCTTGCCGGGCCTGTGAGCCCCCTCGGCCCCGTCGGCCCCGTCGGCCGACCGACGAAGGGGGCCCACGGCGAGGGAGGGGCCGACCCCCCCCCCTTTCCTTCTTCGTTCCCACCCACCTCGCTCGCTCGCACCAGCAAGCGAGCCAGTAAGCGTACGCGTGAGGGGTCAGCCCCCCTCCCTCTTGTTTTCTCCATTGCCCCAAAATAGGGGCAATCAAGAAACGGGGGGACGAGAATAAAAATACGAAAAGGGGTACGCCTGAAAGCGAGTGGAAAAGAGAAAAAAAAACAAGGAGCGAGGGCTGAAGGCGAGTAGAGGGGAGAATGGAAAAAAGGTTGAGGGTGAGGGCAAAGGAGAAATACAAAAGGAGACCTGAGGGCAAGAGAATAACAACAACAAAAAAATCGTACAACTACTACTGTCGCAGCAGTAGCAGCTTTCGTGGCAGCAATACCAGTGGCGGGCGGAGTTGTAACGACAACATAGTGAGGGTCAGTTGCAGCTACATTTACACTCTCTCCTTCCCAGCTGACAGCAAATTGTCGTCGGCGGCGATTTCTGTTTCGAGACGCATTGTGGACCGGCGTCTCCCTGGGGCCCGTGGATTGGTGCGCGCAGTTCACTCCGGAGGATCGACGGCGGATTCGAGTTTGCCCATCTCCGAGGGCTGGTCGTCTACCGCTTGGAGCAGTAGCCACACCTGCACCCGCCACCTCTTCTTGTCTTGCAGAAGTCTTCGCTATGTTAGTGGCAACAGTATTAGTAGCCGTAGCTGGTCAGACTCCATTCTCCGGGCTTGCTGTGGTAGTGCAGCACGTCTTGTCTGGTCACGTTTGCTGACTTTGACACCGTGACCTCCAGGAATGACAGTACCTACTAGTTTCATCCTCTCCCGCGGCTCGGACCTTACCACGGGGAGTAGGTGCCCTCGGCACCTATCTATCGTCCAGCGCACGAGATGAGTGCGCAGACATTTGAGCAGGCGCCTTGCGCCTGCGCCTGCTATTATTGTGGTGATGGACGTCATGGATGGCGTCGCTGCTGGATGCGCCTTCGTGGCTGGCATCCACCTTGGCTTCAGCCTCGTTTCAACCTCCGTCCTCCACGACATACGGATCTGCCGACGTTGTTAGATCTACTAGCTGGACCTCTGGCGAGGATATTTGCCAAGGTCCACGGCCTGCGGTAGACGGTGTAGCGGCTTTGTGACCTCGTCGTCACTGAGCGTGCTTCTGCTACTAGTTTGTCAACGGCCTCTTTGACCACATCTACTTCATCCTCTCGTTCTTCCTCATTTGATGGTGTCCCTTCAGCTTCACCTGTCGATTTGTCCCAGGCTGCCACCATCCTCTCGATTCTCCACTCTCCTGCGACCATGACGCCACCTGGCGATGACATGTCTTCATGCACTCGTTCAATCGTGTGTCCCTGCAGCGTTGGCGTCAGTGCTCCGTACGCCGTACTCGCGCCGGTTTTGATACACCCTCCACCTCCTTGGCTTCCATTGCGGTACGTGTCGAGGGGGAGTGTGGTCACCGCGTATTGCCTGTTGTGACCGTAGCGATAGGATCCGCACTCGCGCCAGTCCGTGGTGCCCGAGCGTCTACTCAGTTAGACTCGGATGATACGGTGACATCACATGGCATGGAGTCTGATCCCGACATGGCGTTCATGTTGGAGACTTGCTTGTCATCGTCCAGGCTGGATATAGATCTTCCATAGCAGCAGGTGACATCAGGAGGAGCGCAGGCACGGCGTCCCTGGACGGTGCCACTCGCGGCTCCGACCGGTGGAGGCCCAGGGGTGGCGCAGTAGTCCCGTACGGATCGGGATTCATCTACCAGAATTTTAGGGGAGAGTGTGCAGCAGACTCACACCATTCCGGTGGATGTTGGAGTACTTGGGATGTGCATGTCATCGAGGTCGACATCTACGCTGGGGCAGCAACCGAACGTTCTGTAGCAGCAGGTTGCATCAGGAGGAGTGTAGGTCCCGCGTGCCCTGGCGGTGCCACTCGCGACTCCGATCGGTAGCGACCTGGCGGTGGCACAGGACTATCGTGCGGATCGGGATATCCCATACGGATTTCCGAGGGCGTTGGCGCACGGGACTCACACCAGCCCGACTGCGGCCGCAGTGCATGAGCAGAGTCAGCTGGCTGGTCTTTTAGAGGTTGGGGTGTTCTTGGGAGCAGAAGTTTTGAGAGATGTCGCTGGGACATGTGCTGTAGTAGACACTACAGGCTCCACCGTCTCATTTGCGCTACATGAGGATTGGCTTCAGTGTGAGGAGTAGTCCATGTTCCTAGAGTCTACAGGTTCCCGTACATACGACGGAGCAGCGACACACATGACGGAGTCACATGATGGTCTTCACTCCATTATCGAGCACGTGGCAGTGACCAGCCTTCCCGGCGAGAAGGTGCCTGAGCGCCAGCTGCGCTTGTTGGTTGCCTTGATGAACATTGTTGAGTCCGAGTCCTGCACACCTGTTTCTACTACATCGGCAGTTGAGGACAGTGGAGTAGATTCCTACACGTAGATGGATTCACCTCGTCACCTCGAGCTGAGTTCTGTCCCTTCGTGTTCACCTGCTGGTGACCCTACTGATCACATCGACACTGAGAGTGGCAGTACCTACACGGACGACATTTCCACATGCTTCTCTTTCTCCTTCTCCTTTGGCATGTGACCGCTTTTTCCTCCTCGTATGGTAGATACGAGCTGTGGTGTGGATACGACACCTACAGCTGCATCCGATGTTCTAGTATCTCAGCATATTGCAAGTTTGGTTGATGCACAAGTGGATGCATCAGTAGCGGCTCCATCGTCTTCAGTAGCAGAGATGTAGATGGAGCTGTACTCATGAGTTATGCAGTTTGCATGTGCAGCATCCAGTGAGGCAGAGTTTATCCTACGCGAGGTAGACATGGGCCACCTCGACATGTCCGAGGCAGATTACACTGACCTGCAGGAGTGTGCACTGATGTTGCAGTGGGATGTGATGGCAGCGCGTGAGCGATTCTCATAGGAGGGGAGTATCAATACTATCGGCACGAGCTTTACGCCACCATCATCTGGCACACCCACACTGGGGGAGGATCTTATACCAACTCTGAGTATGACGTCAGCTGGAGACACTACCACGCAAGGGTTCCATGTGCCTTCAGTTTCTGCCATCGTCGTTCCTGTCGACTCCATCATCGCTCTTCCTTCTGCTGCTGCCATCACACACCTTCATCCACCCGACTCCATTGTCACCTTTGTCCATGAGTGGTGACCCGGTTCGTCGCCTCTAGCCCTCCTCCTTTGGCCGTACACCCTTGTGCCTCAAGGTGCTCTATCTTGCATCGGAGGCCAGCTCCGCCACTTCATCCACGCCCGCGTGCTGCTCGCCCATTCCCTTTCCTCCGACGTACACAGATGCACCGCGGTAGAGCGGAGACGGAAGAGACTGTGAGTTGGGAAGCTTGGCAGGCACATGAGGACTGGTACACTCCAGGTGATGCAGCTGCAATGTGAGGAGTCGTAGCCAGAGACACCACTTTGTCTTTGAGGGAGGGGGCTGACTCGTACATGACAGGGGCAGCTATCTCTCAATGAAGGAGAGACCACATGATTCATCGTTCAGGATCTGATCAGCTACGGCATCAGCATCTCCATCTGGGACATCGCCACCAGGTTCATCTGCTCAGGGGGATTGTTGTGTGGACCTCGACCTGACTCGACGGTATGGGAGAGGCATGGCGAGAGGTCCATACTCTGCTATGAGTATACTACAACTGCACTCTGTTGGTTGAGACCTGGACACTTGGTCAGTTGCACCAGTTTCACGAGGAGACCATGGGGTCGTGTGTCTTGGTGTGTAGCCATACTATGTGTGGCATGTGCATGCTAGCTGGTTTGCTCATAGTGGTCGAGACCCGGACACGTGGTGAGGTACAACCGTGTTATGAGGAGACCCTCTATGATCATATGTGTTGATTGATGATGCTATTGCGGTCGGCACACAGACACTTGTTGGATTGCTCGTAGTGGTCGAGACCCGGGCACTGGTACCGCCAGTGTCACGAGGAGACCATTTTGTCGTCTGACATGTGTATGATGTGTGCGTGTGCATCACTCCCCTCATGGTCGAGCCCCAGACACTTGGTGGGATGTGCTAGTGCCTAGGGAGACCTTAGATGGGTAGCAAATGAGTGTGTGTGTGGTTGACAGGTGCAGGAAGTGGTTTGGCACACGTTGTTGTTCCATGCCTTTGTTCATTTGTTCTCACGTGGACGGCTATGTCAGCCAGGGGGAGTGTTGGTTTGTGTGGCTTCCACTTGTCACGACTGATGCTCATCCATTATCCATATACCCACGTTGGCGGTGTATGGTATAGGAGGGCGTGACGACACGACGGGCCTCCGGACTGTACTGAGACTTCTCCAACACCTACGAAAGCGCCGGCGAGACGCGGTCGATGCGTTCCGGCAACACTGTGGGCTTGTTGGGAGCTAGGAGAGCTTTCTCGGTGGGTTGAGACTCGCGCACCCGGTGGACTGTACCGGTGCAACGGAGAACCACTGGCTGTATCTGTGCTTCCGATGTTCGAAAAGCTGTGCATGATGTCTTGACGTTGATTTCGAGATGTTTCTGCAGTGCTCGTATTTTCTTGGTGGTCGAGACCCGAGCACTCGGAGAGCTGTTCCGGTGCCTCGAGGAGACCACCGTTGATTGTTATCGTGGTGTACGCAGTGTGTTCTCCCCGTTGACTCATTTGAGTTCAGCAGGGGTGACGGGGCCAGGTGCGGCTAGCTGCCGGTGCCCCTACATAAGCCCGCTAGAAGCTCATTTATAATTTCTCCTTGTTCTTTTATATTGAGCATTCCAGACTTAGCCAATTTCTTGCCGTCTTGCATCGCACTCACACACAGAGCTCATGTTCAATTTGCACGGGCCTACACGCTCTAAAATATTTCCAATTAACTCTTGTCTCCCAGATTTTGCACACACATGTATAGATTAAATGACAATGGCCTTACCTGGGGAAGCGTCAGGCTTACCCACCAAGACTAGAGCCTCTGACCTTTTCAAGCTGCTGCTGGACCAAGGAGTGCCCTCTGGCACATACGTGGCCATTGCATGACTTTCTATGATTCTGTGATGCGGTAGATGGTAGGACTTGTACATTCTCAATGCTGTACCCTGCATCATGCTTCTCTTGCCTTGAGTGTTTTGGGGGAGCAGCATGTTTCCCGGGTGTTGATCCTTAGGGGGCCACCGTGCCGGTTTTGGCCGTGCACTGGTGAGTAGTTGCCCTCGGTTAATTCCGAGTGGTCGGGCTTGACCCCCGGATGGCGAACCTCACCCACCCGAGCGTGATGCTCGGTGTGGGTGCGTGCTCACCGGTGCTTCGCTTGCTCACTCCCCTCACTCTGTTTTGTCTCTGTTTTGAGTACATGTTCAATGGCAAGTGTTGACTGCATCCATGGCGTGTCTCACGTTCCACTGCTCTCACCCGCCCTGTCTCACATAGCATATCTAGGAAACTACCTAGTAGCTACAAAGAGAACAAGGAGAGAGAGAACCTCACGGACGCACACCGACGGCACTCACAGCCTTCTTGAATGAGTCACGCTTCAGTGCCTTGGTCAAGAAATCAGCCAACTGTCATGCTGTCTCAACCCACACATGCTCATGTTGCCGTCATGCAACAACGAACACACATATTAATACTCAGCATTGATGTGCTTTGTGCGAGTGTGGTGGACGCCGTCCTTGTCAGCAATAGCCATGGCACTCTCATTGATACAATGCAACGTTATGGACGGGACGGACAAACGCAACTTGGACATTAGGCGGTGCAGCCACACGCTCTCATACGCACCAAAACCAAGGGCCACATGCTCAGCCTCAGCAGTGCTTCGCGCAAAGCAGTCTTGCTTTCCACTGCGCCAGGACACAACCGTTCCGCCAACAAGGAAGATCCAACTAGTGCCACTCTTACCGTCTGGACTGCCGACCCAGTCACTGTCGGTGTATCTCGACGCCACAACGGATGGCTGTCAACAGAACATGAGGCCTCGCCTTGGGGCAGAAACGACGTAGCGTAGCACTTGGATCGCGCCGTCAAAGTGGTGGTGAAACGGCTCCTATGAGAATTGTGCGAGAAGGTTGACGGCGAACGCAGTGTCTGGACGCGTCGTCGTCGCCAGGAACATCAGTGACCTGATGATGTGCAAGCATGTGGTCACGTCTATTGGCTCCCCCACCATGGGTAGATCAGAACTCTTGAGCATCGCGTGACCATGGACGACATGGGTGAAGATGCTCTCGGCACGAGGGGTAGATCCTCAGCGAAGCGCCCAGACAGGGTCTGGATGTAGGCAGCCTGATGGATATGGAGGATGCCCGCGGAGCGATCATGCTCGAGCTCCATGCCCAGAAAGACTCGTGTTGGCCGAAGGTCCTTCATCTGGTAGGCAGCATGCAGCAGGTCCTTGACCCGCTGGATGGCGGCTGCATCTCGTAATGCGATGGGCAGGTTGTCAACATAGACCAGGACAACGACGAGAGTCTGACATCGTGTACTGACGAATAGCACGGGGTTAGCAGAGCTGCAACGGAGGCCGCCGCTAAGAAGCGTACGGCTGATCTCCCTGTCCAGCAATGCGGTGACTTGTTCAAGTCAAAGAGGTCCTTCCGCACCTTCCAGACCTTACCGGAGCCATCGTCGAAGCCTGTAGGCTGCACCATGTAGAGCTCCTCGCCCTCTTGTGAGCCATGGAGGAAGGCGTTGCTCACATGCATTTGATGCAGTTCCCACCCGTGTTGGGCAACCAGGCTGAACAATGCCCGGCTGGTGGAGAACTGACCAACCGTGGTGAAGATCTTGACATAGTCGATCCCAGGGACCTGAGCAAACCCCTTGGCTGTGAGACGGGCCTTGTACTTATCCAGGGACCCGTCTGGCTTCCACTTTTGCCCGAGAACCCACTTGGCGCCGATGGCCTTACGACCCAGGGGGAGGTCGACAAGCTCATAGACATGATGTTGCTGAATGGTGGCAAGCTCATTGGCGCATGCAGCCTCCCAGTGAGCAGCCTCGAGAGATGCCCGAGCCTCACGCAGGGTGGTTGGGTCTTGTGGCCGCTTTGTGGGGCGGGCAGTGAGGGCGTGCGCGTCCCGCGACCCTGGTGGCATCCATGTGAGTGTGGCCGCAATGGCACACCGGTACTTCTGATGGAGTAAGGTATAGCCCAGAGCTGACCCTGGATGTAGATTGGCGATGACAGACAGTGTGGCCAAGCCGAGTGCCTTAGTGCCGGGGTCCCCACTCACGACCGTGGGAGTGGATCGGACATGAGGTGAGGAACCTCGTGGGATAACAGAGGATTGTGGAGTGAGAGGACGTGAGGAGGCAGCCTGAGTGCTCACAGTCCGCCTGGGTCTAAGGCTCCCGCCTGGACCACGTGTGTAGCGCACCGATACGGATGGGGCAGCCAGCCCTGAGGGACTAGCAGGTACGGACGGAGCGGCAGGTCCTGAGGGGCTGGCGGACACGGACGGGACAGCCGGCCCTGAGGGGCTGGCGGGCATGAATGAGACTGCTGGCCCTGAGGGGCTGTCGGACGCAGATGGGGCAGCCGGCCTTGAGGGGTTGGTGGACACGGACAGGGCATCCACAAGATGACGAGGCTTGAGCTTGCCACCTTGGTGTGGGGTAGGCAGCCACACGATGGCGACGCAGCCCCAGACCTACGTCAAAGGCAAGTCTGCACGTTCTCCACTCCAATGGTAGTATGGGGTGGACTGACAAGGAATGGGTCCGTGGGGAATCCGGTTCTAGAACCATGTCATGTAGGTCATGGCCTCGCAGTAGAAACCATCAGAGATACCGGATTCTACCGGCATGGTGTAGACGGTGTCGGCCATGGTGTGGTCCCATCGCTCAGAGACGCCATGTTTGGGCTGGCGTGTAAGGTGCCGACATCTCATGATGGACACCATGGGAGGAGAAGAAGAGTGTGGTCTCCCCCACAAAATCACCACCGCGGTCAGAACAAAAGCGGTGGACAGGGCGACCACACTCGGGTTCAGCACGGACAAGCCAGTCTCGAATGGTGGGAGTGACGTCGCTCTTCTGCCGAAGGCCCAGCGATAGCGAGAATAGTCGTGTGTAAGTGTCAATACGTAACAACTGTGCTCGCCGATTGACTTTGTCGGGAGGGGACCCATGACATCAGAGTGAACCAGGTTGAGCGGGGCGGACGCTCGAGAGGCAGAGAGGGGGTAGGTGGAATGGTGCATCTTGCCTTGAGCGCAATCAATGCACTCGGTGGGACACGACAGAGGAAAGGAGGCTGGGTCAAGGCCCTTGGCCGGCTGCGTGCAAAGCATGCGATCAACAGTAGGAGAGTGGACGTGACAGAGGCGGCGATGCAGGAGACGCATGTGCTGTGGAGACAGAGTACTAGTAGAAAACACGTGGCCAGTATTGGCCGGCGAGGAGGGGACAAAGGTAGAGGCGGACAGGCACGGTACGTGCCACAAGTTGCCACGGGTGATGGCATGCAAAATGACACAACCGGACAGACGCAACGACACAGTGCCCACACCACGCGAATGCAGAACATCCATGCTCATGCGATCAAGGGCGGTGACAGACAGGAGGTTGAGCTCAAGGCCAGGGACAAAGAGAACATCAGTCAAGAAGTCATCACCAGCTTGACCACGGAAATGAACGACGCTGACACCACGGACGGGTAACACCTGACCAGAACCCATCCGAACCCCGGTGACATCGGTGATGGGACCAAGAACACTGAAAGCATTGTGCGACGCCATCATGTGATGCGGGGCCTCGGAGTCGATGATCCAGGTTTTTGACGGATCCTGGACTGGTGTGACCAGGTCACTGACAGTCAGTGGGCAAGCGAATTTGACAAAGTGGACAGAGGTGCGAACCGGGAGTGCCAGTCATCTAGCAAGGTAACATCGTCATGAAGTGGAGCAGAAGGGCAAGGCACGGCAGAGGACGGGACGGACAAAGATATAGGACACGATCATAACACTGACTCTATCATGCAGGGTGGGGAGGAACTAGCGACTACACAACTCGCACTTCCTTGAGAGGAGGGCAAGGAAGGCGGAGCTAAAGTGCGATGACCTGCTCTAGCTGGCGCTCGCGGGCGAAAGGTCCAACGGAGTAGACAGATTGCAATGTGATGGTGCCGGAGTCCAAGAGTGGAAAGGAAGGCGCCGGGGACGGAGGAGCGGGCGTGGACGGCTGCGGCGGAGGCTATAGTGGAGCTCTCGCGAGCGGCGCAGATACGGCAGGAGCAGCGACGGTCATGGCAGCAATGGCAAGGCGGCGCTCGCGTTGGCGACGCATGGTGGCGATGATGCAAGCCTCGTCGGTCGGGAGCGGACACGTGTACCACCCGTGTCCTGACTGGCCACAGTTGTGGCAGGCAAGGTTGGGGTTGCCGGATCCGCCAGTCTGCTGTTGAGGACCGTTGCCCTTCTTGCCCCACTTCTTCTTCTTGCCAGCAGAGGAGGCGCCGAAAGACGCTACTGCTGATGGGGCAGCAACAGCCATGGAGGCAATGGCTGGAGAAGCGAGGGACTCTGTGCGATGGATGTGTGACTCGTGACAAGCTTCCTTGATGCGGAGGAAGAGCTCGTACGCCTAAGGCATGAGGGTGCCCTGGGCAGCCATCGCAGCAAGGACGTTGTGGGAGTAGTGGACGAAGATGTCAGAGAAGGGGTTGGTGGCACCACGCTTGATGGTCAAGAGCACGGAGAGAGGGGGTGGCGCAGCGTATCCAAGGCGGCACAGGAGGTCCTCTGTGTGCTGCCAATAGGAGGTGACCGTCTCGGTCTCCACTATGCGGAGGGAGTTGAACTCCCGGAGCAAGGGGCTGGTCTTAGCATCACTGGACAGGTGATGAGGGCGCGTGAGTACGTGCCAGGCTGCTGCTGGGTCAGGGAGTGTGCCAGTGGTGAGGTCGCCGAGGAAGGGCTCAAGGGCAAGGCGGGTAGCTGGAGGGGCCACGGGGACGAGGGCACACACAACGCAACCAGCGTCACAGACCTGGTCGGCCTGGGTGGAGTGGAAGGGCGGGACATAGTAGGGCCACAAGCCATCGCCCTGTGCCCAAATCCAAAAGCTGAGCTCCCAGCTCCAGAACAGGTCCCCAGTCTAAAGTGGCAGCGGCGGGGTTTTGAAGTCCTTTGGCCTGCAGCCGGCACCCAGAGTGGGGCCTAGGATTGACGTCACTATCTGCTGTTGGCGTTGGGTGTGTTGCTGCACAAAGTACTACGTGGCATAGGTGACCGCAGGGCTCACGTACCCGGGTGGAACAAACGGTGCTTGTTGACGTTGCTGCAGCTGCTACGACGGCTGCTCCTGCTGTTGCAGTAGCGACTCCTGATGCTGCTATTGCGGCTACTATTGCGGCGCCGGTGTCGGCAGCTATAGTACCGCTAGTTGCTGTGTCAGCGTTGTGAGCTGGTGGCGCGAGGCGGTGAGCGGATCTGTCGAGCGAGCATGGCTGATGATAGAGCCTACAGGCTGCTGCTATTGGTGCTGTCGCAGCAGCAGCTGCAACTGCTGCTGCTGCTGATCCTCCTGCTCCTGATGTTGCTGCTACTACTACTACAACTACTGTTGTTGGTGTTGCTGCTCCTGCTGCTGTCGCAGCTACCTCTGCTGCTGCTACTTTTGTTCCTGTTGCTATTGCAGCGGCGGCGGCTGCTTCTATTGCAAATGCTGTTGCTATTACAAGAAGGAGGGTCCTCCAATACAGGAGGACCCCTCTTCGTTCTCTGCAATATTCTCCTCCTTGTACCCCTTTTATTTGTGTGCTACTGATGTCAATAGTGACGTCTGTAGTGATGTCAGCCTGGGATGGCTGACGTTAGTAGCTATTGTTGCGTTTTCTACAGGGTTGGTGTTATAGAAAAGGTTTTTCTCTTTTTTTTTTGTTGATGACTTTAGCAAAGATGTCAGTAGTGACGTCAGCTGAGGAAGGCCAATGTCAGCAACGACTGTTGCTGTTGCTACTCGTCTGCTATTACAACCGCTGTTGTTGCTACTTTTGTTGCTGTTACTAGTGCTGCTACTGTTGTAGTTGTGGCAGCAGTGGCTACTACTGTTGCTACAGTTGCTACTACTACTACTGCTTTTGCTGCTGCGGCTACTGTTGCAGCAGCAGCGGCTGCTGTTGTAGCAGTAGTTGCTGCTATTGCTACTTCTCAAGTTACTACTGCTGTTGCTGCAGTTGTTGTGGCACCAACGGCTACTGTTGCTGCTACTGCTACTACTGCTAATGTTGCTAATACTACTGCTACTGTTGTTGTAGCAGTAGTTGCTAGAACTGTAGCTACTGCTATGTGCTGTGGGATGGGGGGAGTTTTTCTCAGTGTACCCTTTTTTTCCTCTTATGCTCATCACAGCGAGCTTGCTGCTCACTGTGAGCAGCGAGTTCACTACTTGTAGCCCGCTGCTTGTTGCGAGCAGCTGTAGCCGCTGCTGCTACTGGCAGCTACTACAATTGCTGCTGCTGGCTATTGCCGGCTGCTACTACCTGCTGCTCGCAGCTGCTGCTTCTGCAGCCGGCTGGTGCTGCTGCTGCTCGCTGCTATTGCCGCTGCTACCGATGCGGGCTGTCGCTGCTGCTGCTCTGAGTTGCTGCTGCTGGCTGCTGCTGTTGCTTGTGGCTATGGGCTACTGCTATTGCAAGTTGCTGCTGCTGCCGGCTGCTACTGCTGCACACAGCTGCTGCCGGCTGCTACTGCTTGCCGCTGCTGCAAGCTACTACTATTGTTGTAGGCTGCTGCTGCTGCTTGCTGCTGTTGTCAGTCACTACACCCGGATGACATCGCCAGTAGGTGTCTGACGTGGTCTACCGCTCACCTCCTCTTGTCAGGCGTGGGGGTCAGTGCTACCAAAAAAAATTGGCAGCATTTTCCCTAGCCCAGTGGCCGCGGGAAAAAATCTGACGCCGCCACCAGGGGAGTTAATGGTGCCGGAAAAAAATCCGGCAGCATTTCCCCTGCACTGGCGTATATGGGGGTCCGCCGACGTAGTCAGGCACCTATACACCAGTCGTCTGCTGCTGCTGCTACGCTCTGGCTCTGATACCAAGCTGGAAACTATGCTAGAGCGCAAGTTGGGGAAGTGGCGTTATTGATCCAGCGTGCGGGCTTCCACACTGGTTGCTTAGTCTGCTACCCCCTCTGTCTACCACTCTAGAGTCTAAGTCTGAGTGCTCTGGATTTGTTACTTAGAAACGCGCGCGCCAGTGTTAGTGCCAGAAAGCAGCTGAAAACTGGAAGTGACTGATTAGTGATCAAGAATGAGCAAAAATGGGAGACCCCTCCCAGTTCTAGCTCCCCCCCAGCTCTGTAGAAATTGTTACTCAACTAACCAGCCAATCAGAAAAGAGGCCTATTTTTTCGGGTAATTGCCAGGTCGCCCCCAATTTCAGCCGACCATGTCTGAGACGCGCCCATTCTGAGAACAAATGGCTAGGTCGTCCCCATTCGAAAAACTTCTGGCTAGGTCGCCCCCATTTTTTTTATTAGTTTTTCAACTTGCCCCCATTCTGAGAGTTATGGCTACGTCGCCCCCATTTATTCAACCAGATGTAGAGGGTTTGGGTTTAGGGATGTCGATTCGGCAGAGCCTCATAAGTACGTCATTGGTAGCCGACTGCATTGTCACTGAAACAACATATCGGGACCCTAATTTTGCAAGTCGACATGAAGGGTTTGGGTCATTTTTTCTTTACATTTGCAAGTCTGGTTTGCTGTTGCAAACGGCATTAAAAAGATTTGTGAATTCGACACAGAATGACTCGGCATTGCTTACATCACATGTCGAGGCCCATTGGTCGAGTACGGAATTCCACGCCGAAAGTGGACGGCTGCCCAATGGGACAACGTAGCCCCACTTGGGGGGCTTAGGGACGGTGTGTCGCAGGACTGTGTCATGTTGCCAGAGATGCACGGTTCATGCGTGTAGCCCGTTTCCACGTGGACACGGGCAGGTTATATCTGCCCGTCCAACATTGCAGCTGCACGTTCCAAAGTATAGGACAAGTAGTCGAACCGGGTTTGCGTCTCGAACGTTGGCATGCACCAATGACGAGGTCCAGCGTAGAACCTTCTCGTTGTACTGGTTCGGTGTTATCGTGTGTACTTAAAGTGCTTCTCAGTCAGTCCACTTCGCTAAGTACCCACAAACTTGTACTCCACGTTGGATCGACATGGACACCGACGGACGTCCGAATGGCCCGAGGCATCATGGATGGAGTACACCCATACGGGACCCTGTGGCGGCTCATCGGGCATGGGTCGCATTCAAGGAGGAGTGGGACCGCTATGTAGCACGCAACTGTGAGTTCGGCCATGAAGAACCATCGTGGGCCCAAGGTCATGTGACTCCAGAACGTATGGCATGGAACTTGGGAATGCCCATGCCGAGTAGTCATCCGCCAAACTGTCCCGAGCCTTGGGAGCCGTGGGTATGGTCTGAGCCACCGAGTCCGTAATGGCCCCTGCCACTTTGCTCCCTTCTGCACATGCATGTCAGTTTGATTTCAGATTTTCATGTACCTAATGCCCTCCTTTAACAGTGTTAGTGATCGATGATTTAGTCATTTCCTTTCCACATTGCCCTTCTCTTTTGGGTGAAGAGCATACGTTTTCACAGAATTACCTGTGGACCACCCACAGTCCAGTACATTGTGCCAACATTTCTGTAAAATCATGTCTGGAATACCCATATGTTAGAAATAAGCAAAAGGTATGCTCCAATGGAGAAAAACCCAGAGGGCCAAGGGAGAAGTTCTACCCTCTCCCCTGACCCTCTGCAGCCTACTCTACTCTACTCCTGTCCTGTTGGGACTGGCAGAGAGGGTAATCCCATGCCTCCACCAGTCCACTCAAGTGTACCTGTTTGCGATAGGATACCTTTGAGCAACAGGATATATCATGTGGGTCTTTGCACAGTTAAGTGAAGAGGTTTGGGGAAGCTCCGATGGACCGCAGTGACTGACGTGGAGCATCGATAGGAACTGCCGAAGGCAGACACGGAAGACCGGACCAGAGCGGCGGACATGTTTCGATTATCGATCTCATGATCGATCATCAAACAACATCGATGGCCTGCGACTTCCAGATAAACTACAATCTACGGTCCACGACCGATACATGAATCTGTGAAGGACTGCAAGAAGAGAGGGGGGGGGGGGGATCCTGGATGATCGATCGGAGGGGACGCGAACAGGTCCTCACCTAGTGGATGGTTTGGGTACACTTAGCGAAACTGTGCTCAAGGACTGTCACTGTGCACGACGTGACATGCGAGGCGTGAACAGCGACAGGACTACATAAGCAATTGTTTTAGCTAGTTCTTTTTTCTACTAGTTAGATTCAGAGTGTAGCTACCCTTGTGCCCAGGAGTTGGAGTCTCTTGAATAAAGGATTCTTTTCTATCTGTCTCTCATCGCAATATGTTGTGGATCTGGTTTGGACAAGCCTGTGTTGATCCACACGAATATGCGATTGGTCTGCGCTGTCTCGTAAGAGTTCTTTGTGACATCCAACGATCCATGTTTCCAACACCATAATCATGTCTGGAGTACCCGGAATCATGTCTGGACTACCCACAGTCCAGTACATTGTGCCAACATTTCTGTAAAATCATGTCTGGAATACCCATAATCATGTCTGGAGTACCCAGAACCATGTCTGGACTACCCACTGTCCAGTACATTGTGCCAACATTTCTGTAAAATCATGTCTGGAGTACCCAAAATCATGTCTGGAGTACCCGGAACCATGTCTGGAGTACCCACACTCCAGTACACTGTGCCAGGAGTATTGACACTCCAGTCCAATGTGCCAACTATATGCATCAAGTCTGGAGTACCCATAATGTTGCATAAGGGCGTGGAGTACACATAATGTAGCACTGCACACGAATAGTTCTATACTTTCTTTCTACTCTTGTAAACTAATGGCCCAGTGTATACGATGAAACGGATTATTGTATTCAGCCATACATGAAAAAAATGTGACGAGTAATTGGTCACCTGCAACAACAGCAAACTGAGATTAAGACAAACACTAGTGTAACATTTGGTTACCTGGTGAAGGGCTTCATTCCATTTTGTACATGCATTTCTGCGTCCTCCTATGAGCAGCATTCTTTCACAACCTTTGCTATTAAAATGTAATGAATACAAAGATCAAAAGTGACTGTATAAATACCTTATGTCCACATGAAACACAATGGAGACAGGTCACATAAGGCAATCCACTATTGCACGTAAATCGGCAAATTATGGACCCAACGGATGAAATCGCAAGCTGCACAAGGGCAGGCATCTCCACACTCAACAGCATCATGAAAACACCTCCTCTGGTTTCCCATGTGTTATCTGATCATTTTCTCCTGCCTCCACATGCAAACGCTGCAATCAAAACTGCCCCCTAACAGAGAGTCCCCTTCTGGTGCTCCGGGATCTTGACCTTGAGGATGCTTGGACAGGCATGATTAGAATTGCCTTCTTGACCTTCAATCACAGAAGGGGTGAAAGTCAGTCATTAATGTGGTACAGTGTGGAGATGGTATATACAATGCAGTGCTCATGGTTTCTTCAATGAACAAGTGTCCATTACAATTTGGCAATGCATAGGGGTCATGTGCAAGAGTAATGAACATACTACCTTCACAGAGCTCCGGTGGCAGGTAACATGTCAAGGTCTGGCAGCCCCATCTCCGAAACAAGCTCACGGACCATGGCATACTGGCGACGGACAGCAGCCTCCTCTGCCTCATGCCTTGCCCTCCGTGTCTCTTCGTCTGGGTCGTACTCCTCGTCTGAAGTCTCTGAATCTGTCCATTCTGACGTGCGGTCATCCTGTGGAGCAGGCCTGGCGACTAAGACCTCGTTGTTCCCCTCCTCTTCTGAGCCGTCCTCCTCGTACTCATCCTCCTCATCCCCCTCATGTCCCTGGCCGTTTGCTGTCTGCTCCTGCAGTAGGTCGCCGTCCATAGGTGCCACCTCACTTGTTGTCCCTGCAGTTGCTGCAGTTGTACGTGCGCTTGTACCGGCTTCCATGTCTGCTGCATCAATGATGGCCCCTGCAGCATCCTCAGCCCCATTGGCTGCAGCAACCTGCTGTGCGCGCATCTCGACCGTACGGACTGCGGCCATCTGTGCCGGTGTTGTTGCGGGTGGGTTAGTGCAGCACTTCTTCGGGTGTCCCTTCTGGCCACATCGACCACAGATGTGGTTTGCGCGCAGTAGACCGCCCCGCCGCTTGCGTTTGCCTTGCGGTCGGCCCAATGCACGCCCGCCTGGTGGCTGCCACCCGGGTCCCGGGGGGTCTCTCGCACGGTCTGGTTCCGGGGGGGCTGGCTTCAACGCCCTCAGGTTCACGCCCGACATGGGATGGCCGTAGCAGCGCTTCCACGCGGCGATGCTGTACGCCATGTCAGTGTAGTTGTCCAGTGTCATGCCGTTCTCCAGCAGCACAGCACATGCATGCACACACGGGATGCCGAACTCCTGGTAGCGGCCATAGGTGCATTTTCCTCATGTGGCAGTCCACCTGCCGCGGCACACCCCTGCTCCCTGTGACCGTTCCCATGAGGTTCCCTGTTTGCACGACCTCGTGACTTGTGTCGCCAAGCAGTTGTGCGTGAGCACTTTCTCGAAAGTGGTCGCCCACTTCCTCCCCTGCTCGCTGTCCATGTTTACATCGTGGACGAGCTTTCTGCGCGTTGCAAAGAGCTTCTGTATGAAGGGGTACAGACTAGCAAAGCAGTGGAATGGGAACAGCTTACAAGCCTCGATGATCCGTGCATTGAGGGACTCTGTGGCATTGCTTGTGGTGTGGCCGCCACACCCTGGTTGTCCGTGGAAGCAGCTCCAGCAGCGCAACGGGATCCCTCCCTGCTCACCATCGCCAAACACATAGCGTGCTACATCCTGGTTTGTCTGCATGAGCTCCATGCTTAGCTTGTCATATTCCTCTTGCTCATATGCGTGTGCCAGCTGCCAAAAGATGTCCGCTACTGTCTTGATGTAGGTCACCCGGATGTTCTCCTTGATGTGAAATGTGCAGTACTTGTGGTTGGCCCGAGGGAGGAGCTTCGGCATTGCTGCGAGTAGCCCTGCATCACGGTCACTTATGATGGTGGTGCCTCCTTCACGCAAGGTCCAGTATGCGTTACACAGCTGGAAAAGAAACCACCCCCAGTTATCTTGTCCTCCTTGCTGACCAGGGCGTAAGCCATTGGCACACTATTGCTATTTGCATAAAAAAACTGGGCGATCAGAAGCACTTGTTTGTACCCGTTTTCGAGAAACGTACCGTCAAGAGTGACAATACGCCACACATGAGGCCATGCTTTGCGGCAAGCACCCGGCACCACAAAGCAACAAAGAAACTGCTTGGCCCTCTGCTCCGCAATGGCGACGGTGTTAGGGTCGACTCGCATGAGCTGCATGTGTGGAAGCAATGAATCCAAAGGTAAGAAAACATTCCAATGCATGTCAACACACCGACCCATGAATGCAGGACTCACCTCAGCGCAGTACGTGGGGAAAAGAGCCCAGGAGGTAGACTTCTCCCCCATGAATTCCTCTTGGACTTTGTCCTGCGCCCTCCAGATGACCTGGTAGCCCACTTTCTCGTGCGTGACAGCTTTGACGACCGCTCGCAGGACTTTGGCGTCCATCGTTGGGTCTCGGCCACCATGTCCCGGATACGTCACAGGACCCACTTGGTTGTCCGTGCCGGGTTCCCCTTCGTCTGGGCCGGGGTGCACTTATGCCCTTCCACGTATGAAGACACCGTGCAGCTGTTCGACTTGCTTGACATGCGAGCACGGATAACCCTCTGGCATCCATTGCTCTTGCGGTTGCGATAGCGGACCACAATTCAGCCGGGTTCAGACCTCTCCCACTTGAGAGTGAAACGCAACTAGACTACGTAATCCTCGATGGTGCAACGGCACTCTTCCATCGTCTAAAATTCCATGCCACCCGGGAACTGTGCACCATCACCGTCTTCATCTTCGTTTGAGGGGCCTGCACAAGAACAACAGCAAGACAATCAGACAAGTCCTCATACATGCAGGACTGTGGGGTCACCTGCTACCGACAAGGGCTTACGCTTGTGGGAGGGTACTATGGGCTTGCGGGGTGGGAGTTGTTCCTGACGTGACTTCGCAATAAGTGTCGTCGCAGGTTGACCTAGGAGACACTCTAAACCAGAAATGGCACGGGTCATTGTGGGAGACCTCACGGTTCTACCACGTACCACTGGGAGGGTAGTACCGTTCGGGACGAAACCGAACTGCTTTACCACCTTTGTACGTGACGGGTCCCGGGTCGGGGGATCCGGGGGTCATAGATGCCAAAAATTCTGCTTCTTGCTGCTTCTCCCATTCTTCTCGCTCTCTCGTGTCGTCATCCCACTCGGCAAATGACTGCACGTGCATGGGGTCGACATAGTCGACCATTGGGTTGGAAGTTAGGGGATCGAGGTAGTGTGGGCCAGGCGAGAGTTCATGTCGTGTGCTACGTGTGGCGTACACGGTTTGCCGAGCTTCGCTTGGCAAACCGAGCAAAGTTGAGGCCGCCATGCGCGCAGAATGAGGGCATGTTGGATAGAAAATCGGAGATTGAATATGTACCATGCCCCCATGACCCTGACTTACCGGGTGCGAGGATGTCGGCCGGCGCCATGGGAACGACGCGAGAGCGGGACGGGTGACGAGGAGCTGCCTAGGCGACAATGAAGCAACATGCAACGTAGAATGCCGGAGGTGGGAGGCCCCTGCCAGCTGCACGGCGCGGCGTAACCTGACCCGGGTGCACTCGTCCACCGTTGGAGGTGGGGGGGGGGGGGGTTAGCATACACGACCGAAGGCGTGCACACATAGGTCAAAGTACATGCCACCGTGGAAACAATGTACGTGGATTAGAT